>LT669788.1:24007471-24381827 GCA_900128785.1 Arabis alpina | reverse complement strand
TATTTAGATATATCACTTCGATATAAATTTTAAAGTTATGGAACATAATCAAAAGTTGTGTCAGAACTTATACCAGCCAAGTTGAAAGTCTTGAGCTCTTTGTGCAGCTTCAATGTCCTCTGTCTTGTTAGACTCCGGTTCGTACCACATTACATCAAACGCTATCCCTAACGAACCTCCTTGTTTTGCCTATATCAAAATTACATTATATATCTTGTAATTTTTGTTATCTAATTTATATTGTTTTTAGTATAGTATTGATTTACCTTATAATTTTTCCTGTAGATATTGGATACGGTTGCGTGAGTGAGAATAACATTGTGACCGACGATGTAAGGCTCGGTAGATGAGTTTCCGGCGCGACAAGTGAGCTTAAAAAGAATGGTGCAACGGCCTGGAGCTTGAAGACCAACGTCATAGCCTTGTATCGCGAATGTATGTGGCTCGTTGAACGTGATCCAATGCTTCACTCTATCTCCAAATCTCTGGAAACAAAGCTCAGCATACGCCGCAAAATCATTTCTGCATAAGATTAAGTCATATGTTTCCTTCGGAAGTCAGCTACTGTCTGTGTACGTGATAGTAGTATTTTTTTGTAATATTTACTACATGGTTTTTGGTATGGATTATTACATGATTTGTGGGTTTAGCCAGCCAAGGTATCGATCATGGAGTGCCTGAGGAAGGTCCCAATGGTATAGCGTCACGTACGGCTCAATCCCTACAATCACATTTATCGGTTTTCACTAAACGAATTGATTAATCTAACTAGTGATAAGTTGAGACTTGTAGACTTATTAGACCCTTAAAATCATTGCAATAAAGAACTACTAATAAAATACCTTTAGCAAGTAAAGCATTAATGAGTTTGTTGTAGTGGTCGATCCCAGCTTCGTTTATTTGTCCCACGCCATCTGTAAACCACACATAAATATCATGATCAGTCCATTGAAAGTCCTAACAATTTTGAAGACAAATTTTTTTTAAGAAAAGCATTAAATGATTAAAAAAAATACTTGGGAAGATTCGTGTCCACGAAATGGAAAATCTATAAGCGTCCATTCCCATATTCTTCATGAGTTGTACATCTTCCTGCCCTCACCATATAATAATTTCATTTCACATCTTTTTTAGGAAATGTATTTTATTTATTGCAATTATGTTGCAACTAAATTTTTTGAGTTTTACCTCGTAACGATGGTACTGATCAACCGCAACATCAGCGTTGCTAAAATCGGTGATTAAACCAAAAGTGTGGGAGAATGTGTCCCATATCGTTGGACCTCTTCCCTCTGCCTTCACTGCTCCTTCGTGCTACATGCACCAATTATTACTCTCATTAAATTTCACACAACAACCTTCGCACCATTATTGTTTGCATTTTCATTTTACATAGTACTAGTATTTTAATTATTAAACACTAAAGCCGACATTCCATCCAGCAAAAATAAACATTGATTGGGTGTGCTTGGTTAGGTCATAGGTGAGAGACATTGTAAGAAAGAAAGACTTTGGTTTTACTTTTACTAGACTTTGGTTATGCTTGGAATTGAGAACAAAAGAAAAAAGATTAAAGGCGAATTTTGTGAAAATGTGAAAAAGAATAGGTCGTTGTTAGAGAAAAAAAAACCTACATTTTGGAAAAAGAAACCGAACCCACTAGATTAGGAGGAGAGAAAGTAATGGATACCCGTGACTGACGAAAGTGTATGGCTTTGTTTACGCGTCACACACTCATTCGTATATCAATTTATATGGACCACGTTTCAAGACCAAACACATTAACACACGCTTCAAGTAGTAGAATTCAATTGGATCATTATGAATTGTAGATGAATTTACAGAGGTAGTGGTTGAATCATTTCTGATACTGAATTGTTTGTTTCAAATAGTCACATTTAAATTAATAAACAAATAAAGTTTTAGTATTGTCACATGGGAAAACTTATTTTAGGTTGAGAATAAATTTGTTTTTTAGATAATCAGAAAAACAAAGAGAGAAGAGAGTGGAGAGGAGAGGGGACCTGAAAAGCAGAAGAAGCGGTTCCAAAGACAAAGCCATTTGGGAAACTGCCTCTGGAAATGTCCTCACATATGCATGTATTAACCATCACTATCATCATCACCATGATTAATCTCCTTGAACCCATCTCTTCTTTTTGATCCCTTTGCTTCTCTGGTTACATATATATACCAATGTGTAGATTGAACGAAAGTGTTTTAAGATGAAAAGGAAAGAAGGAAGAGAGATGGAACAAGGAGAAATAAAGAAAGAAAAAGAGGAGTGCCAGTGAAAATAAAACTACGGAAGGGGTACTTATTTATAGGAAGGACTTTAAAGTAGTTACGAGATGTGAATTCTTTGGATTAGAGCCATTATTTCACGATTTTTTTTTCAATCTGCAAATCACACATCATTAATATGTATGGAATTAAACAAAGAATAAAGTAATCAGTAGTGTTGCTAGGAAACAAATTGAAAGACATCTTAGTAAAAAAACATTTAAGAAGGAATCATGAAATGTTGACCCCAAAAATAATACTAAAAAATAAGTGATCTTTTATGTATAGAACAAGTAGAAAGTCATATGGATAAAATCAATGATAAATTTGATAAAATCATATGTTTTTTATGTTAGGATTTTTAGTTAAAATTATCAATCGCTATGTGGTGGGCGAAACCTGCACAGTTGAAATAGTCAGACAAGCTTTGAGGTTTGAAAGTTCTGAGATGAGAAACACTAAGCGAAGATCTCAAGAGAGTTTTTATTGATTTGTTTGCCAAGTGATTACAAGCTGTTTTTGAGTAAAAATGTGGATCCCCTCTAAAGGGGGATGTACAAGAGTATTTATACTAGTCTAAGTCAGTTTAAGGTTAGCCCTAGAGAATAAGGGAACATTCCTTATTCTCTTAGATCTCCATATATTCTTCAAGATCTTCCCTCACCTCCAAGTTTCGCCAAGCGTGCTGGGCTTTCGTCATGGACTTATCCTGATGACAGTCGTCGCTGGGTCGGCCCACTTCTTAAGACTCTTAAATCGGCTCATCAAAATATATCTGGTAAACCGCGGCTGACCGGTTTACCGGTTCAATTTACGGATGGTCAACTTGATGGTCTACCGCACGGTTCGCCTGGTTTAATCATTGAACGGCTGGTTTTCCATACTTAGTCGTTTTTAGCTCGTTGATTCAAAAGGGGAGTTTTGACCCCTACAGTTAGTCCCCCAGCTCAACATTGTTTGTTATAACAATGTCGAGGTAATGTGATCGATGTGGTTAAAATCAACGAGCCAAAGACTAAGTGAGAAAACGCTAAGCTGCTAAACTCAAGTGACGCCGAACCGTGGTAAGACATTGATGTCGAATCGTTATTTAGGATGGCGTGACGATCTGCGGATGGCAAACGAATCATACGTTCATGTCTTTGATAAGGAGATAGATTTTATGTACAACAAGGCCCATTATCACAAATATTAATTTGTGATTGCCCATCCAAGTAGACGTAATGGGGTTATTACGTAAAACCCATGAACTTTGATAATGCACCAATGCCGATCCGTTGTTTGAGACGACAGCTAGTCGTGTGAAAATGATGACGACCCATGAATGGTGTTAGTGACGAGCCTTGAGTAAGAGCTGATAGCAATTTATGGGTTTAAGCCCATGGACATGTTGAATTATTAAGGCCCATGCGTTAATATTTGTCCGATGATTTTTCTTCACACTGAAATTCGTCGAACATTCAAGATACAACGACGTTTGGTCTTGTTACTTTGTTTCATCTTTATTTGATTACGAGCCGCGGTGGACTGATTTGGACGACGAGCCGTGATAGGGACGATCTGAATCAGACCTATTTGATGACCTGTTTTATAAGCTTGGCGTCGAACCGTATGTGCAAAGATGCGATGATCCGTTGGCGTGCCGAGCCGTTGTCGTTGCTTGCATTCATGACGAGCCATGATGATGCCGAGCCGTGGATGGCCATAATGATGAGCCGTTGATGAAAAGGTGCTATGACGAGCTGCAATGATGCGTTAACGCCGACCCGTTTGATATTTATGACAAGCCGTTATTGATAGAGCGATGCTTTTCACGACGAGTCATGGCGGTGAGGGTGTAGTATTATCGACATTGCCAAGACATGACAATGGGAAATGATGAGCCATGGTACTTCGAGATGGTGATGGTGAATTCATGGAGAATAGGAAGACGATGCCTGTGACGCCCGTGAACCATTTTTTTAGTAAAATGGAGGGGCTGTCGATCGACACACATGGTGTCTGTCGATCGACAGGGCTCTTAAGGGCTGTCGATCGACACACCTAGTGTCTGTCGATCGACAGGTGCTCGAATTGGTTGGTTTTCTGGTTCGATTTAAGTCGTTCAATTGGACCGGGCCGGTTTGGGTAAACCCTAGGGCTTCGTATTTAAGAGTTTTTGGCCGCATTTGAGCGAACCAAAGTCCCAAAAATCAGAAACAGAGAGTTTGAGAGGAGTTTCTCTTGTTCCTGATAGTTTGAGATTAGGGTTTCGTTCTTGATCGATTCGAGGTGGAATTTCGTGGTGGTTGTTGCTGAATTCGTGTCTAGCCTCAATTCTACCAGAATCTAACCGAAAATCTAAGGTGAGTGCGTGACCATGGCTTCTGGGCCGGTGGATTCGTTAGGGTTGTATGGTGGTAGGTTAAAACTGGTTGATTGTGATGATTGATGTTGTTTCTGTGTGTTTTGTGGTGTATGGATTGTTGGATTGTGTTTGTTGTGCAGGTTTCGTGTTATCGCAGAGGAGGAATCGATCCGAGAGGATAATTGATCGATCTCCTATGAATCTGCGACGACCTGTCGATCGACAGCCCTAGGGTGTGTCGATCGACAGGGTCACACGAGGCTGTCGATCGACACCTAGAGGTTGTGTCGATCGACAAGTGATCGAGGAGCTGTCGATCGACACCTAGAGGTTGTGTCGATCGACAGGGTCCAGTTGAGCTGTCGATCGACAGGCACCGTGGGTGTGTCGATCGACAGGTGTGAACAGGGCTGTCGATCGACACCTAGTGGTAGTGTCGGTCGACAGGCTGCCTGTTGGGCTGTGGTTGAGCCGTGTTGTTGTGTTTGCTTTGTGCGTTGTTTGATGCGTGTTTGCCTGAGCGGATCCATCGCGTCTGTGTGCGCAGTAGTAGATGGGAGGACCGTCTCACTGGGTATTTGTGATAATACTCACGCATCTCTTTTAACCATGTGATGCAGGTAAAGGCAAATTGTGATCGTGGAATCATGGCAACGAAGAGGGAGATGATCTAGGGTCTCGGTTTCGTGCTGTGTGTTGTTGATGTTTTTCCATTTCTGTCTTAGAACTCCGCTAGGTTGCTGGTTTTATTGCATTGGAATTTGTTATTGGAATTGTTTGGTTTAGATTTAATGGAATTCTTATTTTGGTTATCCGCTGTTGTTTTGATTGTCTGTGTTGCTTGGTTGTTGAGGATAGCATTTATGGGAATGCTAGTCCGAGACCAAGGGTTTAATTGTTTTAAAAAAAAAAAAAAACGGGTCGGGTCGTTTCAGTTTGGTATCAGAGCGATACGGTTTTAGGACGAGCTAGAACTGTTAGGATTGAAATTGGTAAATTGCAATTCTGTGAGTTTGGGGGTTCTAGATCATCTTCCTTCGAGCCTTCAAAGAGATTCCACGGTAAGTGTTGATCGTTGTGTTTTGAGTCTTTCTAGTGCTTAGTTAGGCTGCTTGTGAATGCAGTGAGATGGCTAGAGCTACTAGAGGCGTGGTCGTGGGGGCCGAGGCCGAGGGCGTGGACTCGTTGAGGAGCCAGTCGTGAGCGAGGTTCAGAGTTCCGCGCATGGGCCTGCGGCAGGTCAGCAGTCGGTTCATGATGGACAGACTGCCAGTGTGACTGCCAGTGTGGGGGCCAGTGTGGGTCCTGTAGGGGCTGGTTTGGGTCCTGTTGAGGCTGGTGGTGCTGGTGGTGCTGGTCCAGCTGTGGGTGCGGTTGCGGCCGCGGGTGTAGCCCAAGCTAGAGACGACCGTTTGGCTGACCTGCTGACACAGTTGTTGGAGCGGTTACCGGGTGCGGTGCCAGTGCAGGCTCCAGTGGTGCCACGAGTGGCAGAGGTGCAGCCGAGGGCTGCGGGTGCTGAGGAGGTTCCGTCATATATTCGTATGATGGAGCAGATGCAGAGGATCGGTACGGGTTCTTTTGCGGGTAGTGTGAAGCCTGAGGAGGCTGATGAGTGGCGGATGCGGTGGAGCGGAACTTTCGTTCGATTAGGTGTCCCGAGGGATACAAGGTTGATTTGGCGGTCCATTTTTGGACGGTGATGCACATCTCTGGTGGAGGAGTGTGGCGGCTAGATGGGCCGGGACTGCGATGGCGTGGTCAGATTTTGTGACGGAGTTCAACTCCAAGTTCTTTCCTCAGGAGGCGTTGGATCGTTTAGAGGCGAGGTTCTTGGACTTGACTCAGGGCACGAGTCGGTACGGGAGTATGACGTGGAGTTTAACAGACTCCTGGGTTATGCTGGTAGGAGCTTGAGGATGAGCAGGCTCAGGTTCGGAGGTTTTTGCGAGGACTTCGACCGTATTTGCGGACTCGGTGCAGAGGCATAAGGTTCGCGAGCAGAGTGGAGTTGGTAGAGGTGGCTGCACAGATCGAGGAGGATCTGAGGGAGCAGGCTGCGATGTAGTTCCAGCTGTTCAGCCTCGGAGGCCTCAGCAGCAGCATGTGCAGCAGGCAGGTCCTGGCAAAGGCGGCAAGCCTGCGCAAGGGACAGAAGAGGAAATGGGAAGGTGCTTCGGGATCGGGCCAAAGTGGCCGAGGCTGTTACATTTGTGGGAGTCTAGACCACCAGAGGGCGAGTTGCCCGAAGCGGAGTGAGGTTCGAGGAGTTCGGACGTGCTATCAGTGTGGGGAGTCGGGGCACATCAGACCGAATTGTCCGAAGTTGTAGCCGTTGGCAGTGGCAGTGGTCCAGCCAGTAGCTCAGTATGGGCCGGTGCAGCCTTTGGATCAGATCGCGGCGATGGAGCGTCCGCCGGCTATTGCAGCCCAGGGAGAACCGAGCTCTAGACCGATCACAGGTAACTTTCTAATTTAGACTTTGTAATTCGTAGTGTAGAATGCTTAGTGCTTGTGTTAGATTGTTTGCCTGTGATAGAAAGTTAGGTTGCTTAGCACTTGGGAATTGTGTAGGGACCTTGTTTGTAGGTGGGTGTGAATCCCACGTGTTGTTTGACTCTGGAGCATCGAATTGCTTCATTACTCCGGACCATGCCGAGAGAAGTGGTATCCGGAGTGACGCTGGTGAGCGGACTGGACCGGTTATGGTTGCTGGAGGTGAATTTCTAGCTACGCATGGCCGGGCGAAGGAGGTGGATATTCTGGTAGCGGGAGAGTTGATGCCAGCTGACTTAGTGATTAGTCCGGTGGAACTGTACGATGTTATCCTTGGTATGGATTGGTTGAATCGGTACAAGTCCATCTGGATTGTCATCGGGGTCGGGTGGTATTCGAACGTGAAGGTGGCAGGTTGGTTTATCAAGGAGTGAGACCGACTTCAGGTAGTCATGTGATCTCCCTTGTTCAGCTGAGGCGATGATTGAGAGGGGTTGCGAGGCTTACTTGGCCACGATTGTAATGCCGGAGGCTGTTGGTGGGGTTGCTGTGAGAGATATTCGGGTCGCTCGGGATTTCGAAGATGTCTTTCAGTCGTTGCAAGGATTACCGCCATCTCGGTCGGATCCTTTCACGATTGAGTTAGAACCCGGAACGACGCCGTTGTCTAAGGCGCCTTACCGAATGGCTCCAGCAGAGTTAGCGGAATTGAAGAAGCAGTTGGAGGACTTATTGGAGAAGGGTTTATTCGACCAAGTACTTCACCGTGGGGAGCACCGGTGTTGTTTGTGAAGAAGAAAGATGGTAGTTTCCGGTTGTGCATCGATTATCGAGGTCTTAACCGAGTCACTGTGAAGAACAAGTATCCTCTTCCGAGAATTGATGAGTTGTTAGATCAGTTGAGAGGGGCTACTTGGTTTTCTAAGATTGACTTGGCATCCGGTTACCACCAATTCCGATCGACGAAGCAGATGTTCGGAAGACGGCTTTCAGGACTCGGTATGGGCATTTTGAGTTTGTAGTAATGCCATTCGGGTTAACGAATGCACCTGCGGCGTTTATGAGGTTGATGAACGGAGTTTTCCAGGAGTATCTGGATGAGTTTGTAATCATTTTCATCGATGATATTCTGGTCTATTCGAAGAGTCTGGAGGAACATGTGGTTCATTTGCGGAAAGTTCTGGAGAAGTTGCGGGAACAGAAGCTGTTTGCGAAGTTGAGTAAGTGCAGTTTCTGGCAGAGAGAGATGGGATTTTTGGGTCACATCGTTTCTGCAGAAGGAGTTTCTGTGGATCCGGCGAAGATTCAGTCTATCCGAGATTGGCCTAGACCGAGGAATGCAACTGAGATCAGGAGTTTTCTTGGGTTGGCAGGCTATTATCGGAGATTCGTCAAGGGTTTTGCGAGTATTGCTCAGTCCATGACGAAGCTGACGGGAAAGGATGTTCCTTTCGTATGGTCTGCTGATTGTGAGATGAGTTTCGCGAAACTGAAGACGATGTTGACTAGTGCACCAGTATTGGTGTTGCCTGAACCGGGTGAGCCTTATGTGGTGTACACAGATGCTTCGGGAGTTGGCTTGGGTTGTGTGCTGATGCAGCAGGGTAAGGTGATTGCTTATGCTTCGAGGCAGTTGAGGAAGCATGAGGGCAATTATCCTGTTCATGACTTAGAGTTGGCGGCAGTGGTCTTCGCGTTGAAAATCTGGAGGTCTTACTTGTATGGTGGCAGAGTTCAGGTGTTCACTGATCATCATAATCTGAAGTACATTTTTACTCAGCAAATTTAAATGTACGACAGAGGCGATGGTCAGAGTTGTTGGCTGATTACGACTTGGACATTGTTTACCATCCGGGTAAGGCTAACACTGTAGCAGATGCTCTTAGTCGGAGGAGGTATGATTCATCTCAGGAGCGGGATGTGGAGAATCTGGTGAGTGTGCTTAGTACTTTGAGGTTATGCGTTACTTCAGAGGAACCGTTGGGGTTAGCGGCGGCAGATCAGGCGGATCTATTGAGCAGGATCCGAGTAGCTCAGGAGCAGGATCCGGTGTTGTTAGATCTCTCCAAGGCTACTGGTTCCGAATATCAGATTTCTGCTAACGGGACTATCTTGGTGCATGGACGAGTCTGTGTTCCTAAGGATGAGGACTTGAGGCAGGAAATTCTGAGAGAAGCTCATGCGAGTAAGTTCTCGATTCATCCGGGAGCGACTAAGATGTATCGGGATCTGAAACGGTATTATCATTGGGTCGGGATGAAGAGAGATGTGGCATATTGGGTTGCAGCTTGCAATGTGTGTCAGTTAGTGAAGGCTGAGCACCAAGTTCCTAGTGGCTTATTACAGAGTTTACCCATTCCAGAGTGGAAGTGGGACATGATCATTATGGATTTCGTGGTAGGGTTGCCGGTTTCTCGGACCTATGACGCGATTTGGGTGATTGTGGATCGTCTGACTAAGTCAGCACATTTTCTGGCCATTAAGAAGACAGACGGAGCGGAGGTCTTGGCTAAGAAGTATGTGAAGGAAATTGTGAGGTTGCATGGAGTGCCAGCGAGTATTGTGTCGGATCGAGATCCGAGGTTTGCTTCAGTGTTCTGGAGAGCTTTTCAGGCTGAGATGGGCACTAAGGTGCACATGAGTACAGCTAATCATCCGCCGACGGATGGGCAGTCCGAAAGGACGATTCAGACACTGGAAGATCTGTTGAGGATGTGCGTGCTAGATTGGGGTGGTCATTGGGCGGATCACTTGAGTTTGGTGGAGTTCGCATATAACAACAGTTTTCAGGTGAGTATCGGAATGGCTCCTTTTGAGGCGTTGTATGGGAGGCCAGGTCGTACTCCGTTATGTTTTACCCAAGTGGGGGAGAGGAGCATCCTTGGGGCTGATTTTGTTCAGGAGACGACGGAGAAGATCCAAGTTGTGAAGCCGAACATGAAAGAGGCTCAGGATCGGCAGAAGAGTTATGCCGATAGGAGAAGGAAAGAGTTGGAGTTTGCAGTCGGAGATCGAGTGTATCTCAAGATGGCGATGATGCGGGGTCTGAACAGGTCCATATCCGAGGATAAGCTGAGTACGAGGTACATGGGTCCGTTCCGGGTTGTGGAACGTGTGGGACCAGTTGCTTATCGGTTGGAGCTGCCTCCGATTATGGATAAATTCCATGATGTGTTTCACGTTTCGAAACTCAGGAGATGCTTGCATGCTTCTGAGGAGGTAGCAGTGACGATTCCTGCAGATCTTCAGCCAAATCTGACTGTAGGGATGAGGCCGGTTAGGATTCTTGAGAGAAGTATCAAAGTTCTGCGCCGGAAGAGAGTGCCGTTGTTGAGAGTCTTGTGGGACTGTGACGGTATTCAAGAGGAGACTTGGGAACCAGAGGCAAAGATGAAAACGAAGTTCAAGAAGTGGTTCGAGAAGCAAGCAGAAGAGTGAATTCGTTTTCCTTGTGGTTTCCAGTTTCAGTTTTTTGGTGTTGTGATCACCGTGTGTGGTGAGGTTTTTGGTTGTGGATTTTTGTATTTTCATTAAAGTTGTAATGATTATGACATTTTTCCAGTGAATGAGAAAGTGTTTTCTTATGTGTTTGACTTTGAGAGTCATGTGTTTGTGGTTAGAGAACCTCGGAATGGAAGTTTTATTGCGGATAGGACTTGCCAGTTCCGGTGGCGACTCTAACGGTTAGTGAGTGTGTGTGTGAGAGAGTCTCGGAATAGAAGTTTTACGGTAGTTAGAACTGTCTAGTTCCGGAGAGACTCTGCGGGGACATCCGAGGTGAGGGATGGTCCGGGTGATCTGTGAGGATCACGATTGTGATGGTATTCCGGGAGGGGAATATCATGTGAGACCTTAGGAGGTAGTTTCGGTCAGAGGTGCATTATAGACGTTAGGAATTGATTGCATAGCTCAGAGTTAGACCTCGGTCTTTCTTGGAGATTAGTCTCCGGCAGATCTTGAGAGATGCGTCTCTCCGGGGGACAGTGGGTTCCCCGCATACCGATCGTTCGTCAGGACTGCGCGGACTGAGATCGTGAGGGTATGGGGATAGTTTGGGAGGTTGCGACCTCTGGCAGATCTCTGCATACCGAGAGCTTGATAGACTGTGTGTCTTGATGGATTGAGGTGTGTGGAGATGATTGAGTATCGAACACCGTCAGGACTGCGCGGACTGAGGTGGGTTGATACTAGACACCTAGAGCTGAGGGGTGACGATCCCAAAGCTAGATGGTGGTTATGAGCTATGGGCAATCAATGTCTGAGACGGATCTATGTGCATAGGACGGATGTGAACCTCGAGAGGGTCTGGGAGATGTAGTCTCCGGTGTTGATGGCGGGTTAGGCCAGGGTAGATTGTTGAGTAGAGTTAGAGGATTCGAGGACGAATCCAGTTTTGGTGGGGGAGAATTGTGACGCTCGTAAACCATTTTTTTGAGGAAAATGGAGGGGCTGTCCATCGACACACGTGATGTCTGTCGATCGACAAGGCTCTTAAGGGTTGTCATCGACACACCTAGTGGTTGTCGATCGACATGTGCTCGAATTGGCTGGTTTTCTGGTTCGATTTAAGTCGTTCAATTTGACCGGGCCGGTTTGGGTAAACCCTAGGGCTTCGTATTTAAGGGTTTTTGGCCGCATTTGAGCGAACCAAAGTCCCAAAAATCAGAAACAGAGAGTTTGAGAGGAGTTTCTCTTGTTCCTGATAGTTTGTGGATTAGGGTTTTGTTCTTGATCGATTTGAAGAGGAATTTCGTGGTGATTGTAGCTGAATCTGTTTCTAGCCTCATAATCCAGCAAATTCTATCCGAAAATCTAAGGTGAGTGCGTGACCATGGCTTCTGGGCCGGTGGATTCGTTAGGGTTGTATGGTGGTAGGTTAAAACTGATTGATTGTGATGATTGATGTTGAAACTGTTTGTTTTGTTGCTTGTGGATTGCTTGGATTGTGTTTGTGTGTGCAGGTTTCGTGTTAACGCAGAGGAGGAATCGATCCGAGAGGATATTGATCGATTTCCCATGAATCTGCGACGACCTGTCGATCGACAGCACTTGGGTGTGTCGATCGACAGGGGTCACACGAGGGCTGTCGATCGACACCTAGAGGTTGTGTCGATCGACAGGTGATCGAGGAGCTGTCGATCGATACCTAGAGGTTGTGTCGATCGACAGTGTCCTGTGTAGCTGTCGATCGACAGGCACCGTGGGTGTGTCGATCGACAGGTCTGAACAGGGGTGTCGATCGACACCTAGTGGTAGTGTCGATCGACAGGCCGCCTGTTGGGTTGTGGTTGAGCCGTGTTGTTGTGTTTGTTTCGTGTGTTGTTTGATGCGTGTTTGCCTGAGCGGATCCATCGCGTCTGTGTGCGCAGTCGTAGATGGGAGGACCGTCTCACTGGGTATTTATGATAATACTCACGCATCTCTTTTATCCATGTGGTGCAGGTAAAGGCAAATTGTGATCGTGGAATCATGGCAACGAAGAGGGAGATGATCTAGCGTCTCGGTTTTCGTGCTGTGTGTTGTTAATTTCATTTCTGTTTTAGAACTCCGCTAGGTTGCTGGTTTTATCGCATTGGAATTTGTTATTGGAATTGTTTGGTTTAGATATAATGGAATTCTTATTTTGGTTATCCGCTGTTGTTTGATTGTCTGTGTTGCTTGGTTGTTGAGGATAGCATTTATGGGAATGCTAGTCCGAGACCAAGGGTTTAATTGTTTTAAAAAAAATAAAAAATAAAAAAATAAACGGGTCGGGTCGCTTCAACTAGTCCTTGTGATATTTGTTTTCGCGCTAAACAAACGCGTGGGATTTTTCATGAAAGTTATAATAAAGTTATTGAACCTTTTGCCTTAATACATTGTGATGTCTGGGGTCCCTACCGCACTCCTTCTACATGTGGTGCAGTCTATTTTTTAACTATCGTTGATGACTATTCTCGTGCTGTTTGGACTTATCTCATGCTCGAAAATTCAGAGGTAGCAGGTCTGCTTCAAAAAAATTTCGCCATGAGCGAACGCCAATTTGGAAAATCGGTCAAAGTCGTTCGCAGTGAGAACGGAACAGAATTCATGGTCTTGACTTCGTTCTTTCAGAAACATGGAATTGAACACCAAACCTCTTGCGTTGATACACCTCAACAAAATGGACGAGTTGAGCGCAAACATCGTCACATATTGAACGTTGCTCGCGCTTGTCTTTTTCAAGCCCGGTTACCAGTTGATTTTTGGGGAGAGAGCATTCTTGTGGCAACACATGTTATCAATAGAACTCCTACTGCCGTTCTCCATGGTAAATCCCCTTACGAACTACTTCATGGTTCACCTCCCTCATATGATAAGCTACGTGTATTTGGATGTTTGTGCTATGCGCATCGTCGTCCTCGTAATAAGGACAAGTTCGGTGATCGTGGACGCAAGTGTTTGTTCATGGGTTATCCCTATGGTAAGAAAGCTTGGAGGCTTTATGACATAGAAAGTAATGAGTTCTTTAATAGTAGGGATGTTGTTTTTTATGAAGATCAATATCCCGGACATTCAACCGATGATCATGTTACACTACCACTATTTCAACCAAATGTTGCTATCGATGATTGGTTGTTACCCACGGTTCCATCTCCTACACTATCATCTCAAATTTCTCCATCTCTTGTGTCGCCTCCTTCTTCTCCATCCTCTCCGAATACACCTACTTCACCATCTACACCGCCGCTTGTCACACCACCTACAACTCCATCACCATCTCCATTGTTATCACCTACAACTACTACACCTTCTCTATCATTAACAACTCCGGATTCTACTGCCTCAACTCCTTCACCTATTGAAGCTCCTTCGCCTGGTTTACCCGAACTTCTTGGTCGTAGACGTCGGCAACGACAAGAGTCTGTTCTCTTGAAGCCTTATATTCTCCATGCTGCATCTTGTGAAAATAATACCCCTCTCACTCCAACATCTCCCGATCATGGTTCCTCGTCAACGGCTCTAGGTAATACACCATACCCCTTGTCTAATTATGTCTCTAACGCTTGCTATTCTTCAAATCATCGGGCATTCTTAGCAGCCATTACTTCTGGGAAAGAGCCTTCTTCTTATCGTGAAGCTCTCCGTGACAAGGTATGGCGTGATTCGATGGGTGACAAAATGTCTGCTCTAAAACTCAATGACACTTATGTCATTACAAATTTGCCACTAGGAAAGCGAGCTCTTGGATCTCAATGGGTTTATCGACTGAAATATCATTCTAATGGGCACATTGCTCGTCATAAGTCTCGTCTAGTAGCTCTTGGAAATCGCCAACGTGAAGGTTTAGACTACACCGATACATTTTCACCTGTCGCTAAACCTACTACTGTCTGTATTTTACTTAATATCGCTGCAGCTAAACAATGGGAGGTCCATCAAATGGACGTTCACAACGCATTCTTACATGGCGATCTTGAAGAAGAAGTTTACATGAAGCTTCCGCCTGGTTTTGAAGATCCCGATCCTACTAAAGTTTGTCTTCTTAAAAAGGCTATTTATGGCCTTAAGCAAGCTCCACGTTGTTGGTTCGCTAAACTAAGTTCTGCTCTTAAGGCTTATGGTTTTCAACAAAGTACAGCTGATTACTCTCATTTTTCGTTCATCAAAGGCAACATGATTCTTCATATTCTCATCTATGTCGATGATTTTATCATCGCTAGTAATGACATGTCTACTTTACAACGATTCAAAAATTATTTGGGTCAATGCTTTCATATGAAAGATTTAGGCAAACTTAAATACTTTCATGGTATTGAAGTTGCAAGAAACGCTGACGGCTTCTTCATATCTCAACGTAAGTACGCTCTTGATATAATCACTGAGACTGGTCTACTTGGTTCTAAACCATCATCCGTTCCTATTGAGTTAAATCATAAGCTCTCATCTGCTACGGGTACTTTATATGAACATCCTGAAGCTATCGCCGTCTTGTTGGCCGGTTGATATACCTTACATTTACTCGACCTGAACTATGCTACACGGTACACATTCTCTCTCAGTTTATGAAATCTCCTTTTCTTGTTCATTGGCACGCTGCCTTGCGTGTCGTTCGTTATCTTAAAGGTTCACCTGGAAAAGGAATACTTCTACGGTCAGACTCTTCTTTACGTGTCACAGCCTTTTGTGATTCTGATTTTTCAGCCTGTCCACTTACTCGTCGATCCTTGAGTGCCTATATCGTTCTTCTTGGCAACTCTCCGATATCTTGGAAAACAAAGAAACAAAAAATGGTCTCTTTATCTTCTATAGAAGCTGAGTATCGTGCGATGGCTTCTACTCTCAAAGAGCTTAAATGGTTGAAGCAATTGCTTGATGCTTTTGGTATACAACACGACGAACCCATGACGCTTTTCTGTGATAGTAAATCTGCACTTAACATCGCTTCCAATCCTGTGTTTCATGAGCGTACAAAACATATTGAGCGTGATTGTCATTTTGTCCGTGACGCTCTTCAAGCCAAGTTCATTGCAACCAAACACATTTCTACTAAAGAACAACCAGCTGATCTTTTGACTAAGCCACTTCCAAGTCCTACGTTTGCTTATCTACTCTCCAAGCTGGGGATTCAAGACATCTCACCGCCATATTGCAAGGGGGTATTGGGATAAGGATATATCCCTATAATATAGCTAGTGTATATTATGTAAATCTTCCTTACTTGCTCATCAAGTTACTTTGTATCTATATATACTCGATGATTATCAATGAGAACAACAACACTTTTCCAATCATTATAGATGGCGAGGCGGCTTAGCCCGGAGATTAGCTAAAGCTTTCACAAGCCTCTTGTATATCGTCCGTCGCAGATCTAAATCTTAGATCTCCCTCCGCCTTTGCGATTCCGGTGATGGGTTAACCCTTGTCCGACTGTGGAGTGGCGTCTGCTAGTCGTGGTCCAATTTTCCTCAACCGTTATGGTTGCGCACAGTCCAAGCGTTGTTTGGTCTCACCGTCGTGCCCGGTTTGCCTCTGGTGAAGTGCTTTTCTCAGCAATTCTCTTCCGATCGAGGAAGGTTGAGTTTCTTGCGGAGGATCGGCTCTGTCCTCACCATGTTTCCGTGGTTTTTTATAAGAGATTGGGTCTTTGGAATTTCCAAGACCGTTTACTGAGTTTGTGCTTTGTGGAGGCGATCTCTTTGTTCACTTGTGTTTTGGAGCCTCGATTCCTTGTTCCCTCCCTTATAGTTTTGATGCAGGTCTGAGTTTTGATGGGTGGTTCAGGTTTCTCCTCTGGTTGTTGAGGCTCAGTAATTGGTTGCTCTTTGGTTGGTCTCTTCTGTGTGCAGCGGTTTGACCATTAAGTGTGTGATCAATGTGGCTTATTGAGTGTGAGGATTCGCCTTTGGTGAACCAGAGCTTCTTTGATTAACTTGCGATGATGTTGCCTTTGTTATGGTTATGCTTCCGATGGAGGCAAACATACTATACTTGTGGCTGCATCTTAGTAGTTATAGAGTGTTAGATGGTGTTAGGACCTGTTGTTGAATGTGTCCTTCAATTTTTGTTGGTTGTTTAAGTTGTTTGCTGGCTCAGCGGTTTGTTTCATAACTCACTTTGCTTTAGAGGAGCTAGTATGACCAGCATGGTTTAGAGATTTCTTCTTGGAGTAGCTCATGGAAACAAGCTTTGAGTCGCTCTCATTTGATGCGAGAGGAGTCGGTGATCGAGCACGACTAAGCCTTTCTGTTGATGATCCTTGTTTGGGCCTCTTCTGAACGGCTTCTATTGCGAGGGACCTTGGTCGTTATGTTTAAAGTACTTTGCTTTTGCAACTCCTTGACTCCAACGATCTTGAAGGAATATTTAACATCGTCATCACTTCGTCTCACTCCATAGCTTCGGTTATGTCGAGTAGACGAACTGAAAATCGCACGGATTTATGTTTCCATGTTTTTATCTTTTTTTGCCATGGGATCATACTCTAGAATTATAATTCACTTTGTAAACCTAAATTGTTTTCATTTTCAATGAAATATTTACCATTTAGCAAAAAAAAAAAAAAAAAAAAAATTGGAACCCTAACAGAGTTAAAACGAATGTAATTTGTAACATACTAATTTCGCACACTGTACATGTTAGTACATTATGCTTTTGTTGGTATATTTATACATTCGTTTCTTTATTGAGAAATGTAGAGTTATGTGACGTGTTTTCGTTTGTCCATATGACACACATTTTTCATGTAATGGGTCAGGTGATGTAGTTTGTAATTTCTAATTATTAATGATCGATATCACAACATTATAGACTATGATCGCGTTGGTGTGAACGGCAAAAAGTCAACTCACATGATATATAATCATAGAGAGACGGTTTGTGCAGAAACAAACCCACGCGTTCATGAGAGAGGCGACAATTCTGGTATCAACTTTAATGTCGTACCATTGCATGTAAACTACTTACCTATATTTGCCTTCCACTCTCCATCTTACTTTGTCCCAAGGACCTAAACATAATAATCCAGACCTAATTTAATTTCGTTTAACAAACTACTAATGTTACAGAAGAGTACATACTGGCAGCAGCCCGGACCCAATTATAATTTTAGAAACCCTAGGGCAAAATATTTTTTTTTAAAGTTTTTGGGTCCCTTTATATAAGATTATGCTAAATAAAACTAAAATTTAGAATTATTAGCCAAATTTTAAAATGGCAAACTCGAAATATGAGCCAATCTCATAAAATTTTGTTAAAAAAAATTTAAAATATGGGCCTTAAAACTCTTGGACTTTTAAAATAAAAAATTTAGATCTCTGAACTGTCGCACCTCTGCCCACCGCACTTGGGCCAAGCCTGGCCGATAGAGCCTCTCACCACTCCACTCGGAAGTAGGTTGATGAGGACTGCCCTTTTTGTTACACGCCCGACAAAGCTCGCGACGAATGGTCCAATTTTGAAGCATATAAATTTGTTTCACTTATAAATAAGTAATTTAAAAAAAATATCATTCAATTTTGTTATACAGTTTACCTCTATTTTTGTAGTGTTCGCACCAGAGTTAAAAAAGCTAGCAGTCGTTAAAGAATATTTTTTCGAATTTACACTTCCATCAACGACGAGATAGGTATATGAAAGTCGTTATTGTTTGCAAATGTAAACACACTATTATACGGTAATATGAAATGTTAGAATTCTGTCAATCTCAGCATTTACTCTGGTTTTTTCTAAACAAGAAAATTTATTAGTGAGAGCATCTCCAATAGTTTACAAAATTTTAATGTAAAAATTGGTGTAACAAAAATGGTGTTGGAAAAAAAATGGTGTTGGGTTTTACTCCAATAGTTTACACCATTTTTTACACCAACAAAAAATATTTTATATATTCTCTTTTCTGTTTCTTTGTTAATCGTTAATAGTACATCAAACTTTTAAAATTTGCAAATTGATTTTATTTTTATTAAAATCCCATAAAATATAAAATTATATAAATTAAAACGTGGTCTATATTAAAACAAAATACATTACACCATATAAAATAACAAAACATAATAAATGTTTTGCTTATTCATCACCATTTGAATATTTTCCCATAAATGATCAACTAATGCATTTCGAAGTGAAAAATGAGCGTCTTTATTTTTGATTTTTCTAAACCGAGCAAGAAATTTTTTGAACAAGCTTTGTCTCAAGTTGCTTCATTTGGACAATCTTTTGATGATCTTAGTGGATCCGGAAGCGATTTATCGAATATTAAATTAGAAAGTCAATAATAATAATTATTGTTTATTTTTAATAATTGATTTGATGTTTTTATCTTTAATTTCAGTATTCAATGTATTTTTAAATTGATTATTTAATCAATACAATTATTTTTTCTATTAAAGTTTATGTAATTTAATATTTTAAATTCTAAGTATATACAACAAAAAACTATGATTTATATATCTAAAATTTATTTATTAATTGTTTCTTGGTTTTATAAATAAAACAATCTTTTTTAAAACAACTTAAAAGATAAAAGATATTTTTATAAATTAAAAAAGTTTAACACAAAAAATGGTGTTGTGCCATATTTAACATGGTGTAAAAAATGGTGTAACACCATTTTGGTGTTGGATTTGGTATTTGGTGTAAAACCAAAAGAGGATTTGGTGTGGGATTGGAGATGCTCTAAAATGACCTAAAATACTAAGAGTTATATAAATGTAAATAACCTAATTTACTCTGAATCACCATCTGAATCGTCTTCTAATAGTCCCTAAAACATTCATCAACTCTCATCCACTGTCGTCATCTATATTTTTTACTTCTTTTTGTCACTCCAACATAATCAATATTGGTGTGACCAGCTCCTTTGCATTTTGAACACTTCAATTGTCCTATTTTCTTAGTTGTGAGACAATCATTAATTTTTAAAATGTCCATATATATGACATGCATGACACTACCCTTTTGTCTTCTTAGTTCCATTCTAAAGATCAGTCTTTATCTTGACAATCCTTTTACGTTATCCTCGTTCAATCCTGCTAATATATTTCCTCACACACAACTCGTCTCTGCCATCAAAGTCTTTTGATTGACCGTTGTTCTTACATACAATCAGAATAAGTGAATAACCCTTCTCCTTATACAGCTTCTTTCTTCTTCTTGTTCCTCGATTCTTCTGCTCTAGGTGATATGTTTGCATCATACCCACTACCTAGTGGAACTTCATCTCATCAAAGTTGAGAGAACCTCAATTGCCAGCCTATATGATTAAAAAAATTCAAATAGACTACGAAAAAATTTCTATTCAACTTCTTATCTTTGTATCCCTTCCCAAGAATCAAACCTTCCTCGGCAATGATTGTAAATCGTTACATAACAAAGAAAGATATATGGATTCACAGATTCCAAATAAAAATAATACTGTACATATTTCTTATGTTTAAAATAAATTATATGAATACACAACTTAATAATATGTGATTAAATATAATGAACCAATAATAAAAAGGGCATAATACAAAGAGTGAATTAGCCAGAGTCCTAAAATATTTCATAATAAACCATTTCATAATTTACATTAAAAAGTTAAAAATATCTTATAATACAACACAAAAAAAACATCTAAACCCATGTGTTTAGGGTTCGTGGAATTTGTTTAAGATACTCTACCGACATTGATTAAGATTGTGAGATTTATGATGATTAACTACGAGAGATTTCGGTGGAGATTTAATTAACAAAAAAAAGATATACAATTAGTGGTGGAGATTAATATCCGCAATGGGAGAGGTCACATTAGTCACAATCGAGCAACAGTCGAAACTAGGAAAATCCTAAAGAGGCTACATCATGAAGAAAGAGACCTACTTGAGACAAATCCACGTGACTTTGGTTTACAGGTTAAAAATAAAAATAAAGCAAAACCCTAAATAAGCAAATCGACCATAATCTCGTAAAAAGAACAGACAAAACATAACCTCATGTAGAAGGAACAATTTCTGAGCGCCGCCAGTGTTATTAAATCAGATTCATAATTTCACGATTATCAACCCCTCTTTTCACCTCCCAACATCATAATTTCCTTTCCCATCAACAAAATACTGTCCAAATCATTTTTAACTGTTTATTTATTATCATTATTACTATAATTAGTTGATGTTACTTGTTACTACAGTATATTAGTATTATTTTCAAAAACACTATTGAAAGGTCCCTACAAAATAAGTCAAACAAATAATGTTACAGAGAACTCTAATTTTTGAAACTGGTCTAAAATAATGAGATATATATATATATATATATATATATATAGTTTTGTACGAATTATTTACAAAAACATAATTTTTTTTTTTTTTACCAAAACATAACTTTTTAGATAGCGATTCAGTGTTGGAATCTTATTAGTTTTCAAGCAAGGAAGTTTTGATTTTTTTTTTAGAAAGATTCATGTCTTTCACAAAAAAGTAAAAACAAAAGAATAAATTACATTTTGGACTGACTGACAACAAGATAGAAGGGTTATGATCAAAATAGGAGTAGTAGTATACTCCAATAATAATTAGATTACTTAGCAGTTATTACTCTGATATTGCATGTCCGTAGACAAAAAAGACATGTAAGTTCGAACGTGGAACATGAACTTCGTTAAACGTACTTTTGCTTTAGTCATAAGTCAAAAAGACACAAGACTCTCTTTTTTTGTCAACAAATTTCTTTTAATTTTAAATATTGAATTGTTTATCGTTTTCATTCTATAAATACGTAATCACTAATCAGCTACCATCACATTCAGGTGCCTCAAACCCTAAGAAAACCACCGAAAAAGAAAGAAAAAAAGAAACCTCCCTCAGGTTAACCATGGAAGAAGCAATCATGAGACTCGAAGGTGCCGAGCAAAGAGTAAACAACCATTCTCTAAAAAGAAAGCCATCAAGACCTTCCTCCACCGCTCCTGCCTCTCCCGGAGGAGTAACCACCGTGAAAGCTGCCTCCGGCGCCGCCGGTGCTTCCACTGGCTCCACCATGAGGTACCGAGGCGTGAGGCGCAGGCCATGGGGTCGTTACGCTGCTGAAATACGAGACCCGATGTCGAAGGAGAGGCGATGGCTTGGAACATTCGACACAGCAGAGGAAGCAGCTTGCGCATACGACTGCGCTGCTCGAGCCATGCGTGGTCTTAAGGCTCGAACCAACTTTGTCTACCCAATACCTTCCTTTGACTCTTATCACCATCGTCTTTTCTCGCCTCCTCCAATGAACATGTTCCTTCTACACGACGTCTTAAACTCTCAGTCTCTTTCTCCGTTAACCACCTTTGGTTACCCGCCTTGTAATCTGTCGAACGTAAACGACGTCGTTCATGAGTCCTTCACTAATGTCTCTGAAGATCTCTCGACGAAAGCGAAGAGGTCAAGTACTATTGACAATGAGAGTATGATCTCAATCTTAGAACCGGAACCAGCTGGTTCTGGTCTTCTTCAAGAAATTGTTCAAGGTTTTTTACCAAAACCTATCTCTCAACAAGCTTCTAGACCTCCAACGACCAACCAACCTTCGGTTGGTGTTTTCACGAAAATGTTAGAGACCAATCGTAGCTTACCGGATCACGTCAATGTCGAAGGAAATGGATTTGGTCAGGTGAAATATAATGGAGAGTTGGGTTGGGTTGGTGATGAGAGTGGGTTTGATTCAGCTAAGATGCAGCAAAACGGAAGTGGAATGTTTTATCAGTATTGTTTTCATGATTAATAGAATATTATCGTTGCTGTTCTTACGTGCTTACCACTCTACTGCTTTTTAGGGTTATGAGTAACGAACTCAAAGTCTTTTGTTTCTTTGTCTAGTTGTATGATACAATTTATCTCTCGGATATATTGTTTTGGCAAGGACAAATATTTATTTCAGCATGCGTAGTATTAGTTAATGCTATATTACATACTATGTCGGGTCTGAGCAGAGTTAATAAGAAAATAGATTAACAAATTTAAAAATATTCGGGGGATGAAGACAATACCAAAAGGACAAAATAGATCTTAGGAAATTTAGATTTTTTTTTCTAGCAAGTTGACTTCGGAAACCATAAAGACAGCCTTTGTCCACTTGCTTTTCTGCTCACCCCTTTCCCTCACAGATCATGAAAACATAATTATATTTTATCAAAAGTGTTCACTAAATCGTTGCACTCTTATGTGTCAAGATGTCACAAATCCTAATTAGATCAAACGCCCTCCAAATATTTGTACCATCAAAACTCGTCGACCCTATATTTACTTGCACTATTGCATGTATAGTGAACATTCCATAAAAAATCATCATTTTCTAGCGATTTATATATATGTTAACATATATGATTTATTTTTTTTCCAGGAATTTTTGAAAAATAGATATGTTTCTAGATTAATAATCAGATTTTCCATCTTAACTATTCAATATTTATTATTTTATATGAGTTTTTACCTATTTTATTTTTATCTATACATTTTATTGCGTTTTCCTATCAAAAGAAATAATTTTTATTACATATATATATATATATATATAGAGTCTTAACATTTAAATCATTAAATATGCAAAAAATATCAAAAGGTGTTAACTATGTTATCGCTATTCACTCAAGTCCAAATCACTATATCGCTAATAAAGTTAGATATAAACCAATGAACAATTTTTGTTATTAACTGACTGATAACCAAACCAACTTGGAATTGGATGCAATTTGGTGCCAAGATAAAACTTTGAGATGGCTTTCCAAGTGGACTTGGATTCATGTTAGTAGGATTCGTGGTTGAAAAATTGCACTCAGCTTATCGAAGTTATGTCATTCTGCTTCAAAGATAAAATAAGCGCAAAATAAAGCCAATACTGGCCACGTCGAGTCCCGGTCCGATCCCCAAGCCGATATCATCACTCTCGAAGATCCTTCTAAAGATTTCGAGTACCGGTCAAAAAGCGAGACCAATATTGTGACCCACATTAGATAAGTTTCTACTAATTTTTTTTTTTTTGGAAATATAACTTTAGTCGATTTAAAACTTATAAAATTTTATCATGCCGTTTTGGATTCCCAACCCAACAGGTTTCTTCTGATTAATAGTTAGGTTGACAAAAAAAAAATTCTACATATACTTGTTTTTAGTCTCTCTAGATGTAGAATTTTTTTTTATATAGATTTCATAGTTTTTATTCTAAAAGCTTCAAGGAAAGTATTAGATTGATGAGAGTATAGGATTGGAAGAATATTGTATTGACTCTCATGATCATAAGACTTAGATTACATATGTTTATATAAAAGTGATTGATATACACATTTAACCTACTTTCCTAATATAAGATAATCACAAATCTCTATAATAAATAGAATATATATACTAATAATATCTTGGATCTTCTAGGTCTTTCTACACGCCCCCTCAAGCTCAAGCCGGTGATGAAGATATGGCGGAATTAAACGGTTTGAGATTGACCATAGAATGCCTTGTAGTGAGAGATGCAGCAGAGCTTTAAGCTTGGGTTGCGGCAGAGATCAAAGATCTTGTGCTGATGACATGTGAGGTGACGACTTGGGCCAACGATTTGGTGGAAGGAGTAGAGATCTCTTAATGATGGTGATGAAAACATCTTATCCTCGAAACCAAGAAGCCATAAAGATAGACTTTTTTTTCTTTAAAGAACAAAGCATGTTGGCTTGTGAAAGACTACGAAACAATGAAGCTCCATTAATTGGAGAAAGAAGAACGTACGTTTTTGTTTTTGATTTTTTTTTTTTTGGTAAGATTTTGAGAAATTGGGAAAGTGATTGGAAAATAAAATCTAAATCAAAGCATATGGGAAGAAGCACTTTGACTTAAGAAATCAAAACGATAAGAATGTAAACCAATGATAATTAGATCGAAGCACATGACTTAGATTCAGAGGTCTATGTTAGATTTAAATATGGAGAAGCTCTATGGCTTAGATTCAGAGGCACTTTGGCTTGAATTAGATTCAGTGGTTCATGATGAACTTGAATGGTGGAAGCACTTGGCTTAATGAAAAACAAAACAAAAAAAATCGAAAAATAATAAGAAGTTTGATCGTTAGATCAAAACTTCGGAGTAAACCTACTCGATACCATATTAGATTGATGAGAGTATATGATTGGAAGAATATTGTATTGACTCTCATGATCATAAGACTTAGATTACATATGTTTATATAAGAGTGATTGATATACACATTTAACCTACTTTCCTAATATAAGATAATCACAAATCTCTATAATAAATAGAATATATACACTAATAATATCTTGGATCTTCTAGCTTCTACAGAAAGATCCCATCTTTATACTTTTGATATATAGAAGAATTTTAAACGGTTACTCTTTAAATTCGATCATATCTTTATTAAAATCTCGTCAACATGATTACCTTACAACCGCTATAATTAGTCAACCAACCCATTTCTAACATAACGAGAATGTCTTACTTAGCGAAAAGTTTTAAATCCTAAAGATTGATTTGGCTCCGAAAAGATGGATGATTCCAGCCCACGTAACTCGTAAGGGTTCCATCAAGACTTTGATACCAAGACTATCGATCCCGGACCATCCAGATTAGGAAGTTGAGATGGAGCCTTGTATCTTGAAATCTTCTTTATAATCCATGAGTGGTTTTCTTCTACAAGCTCCCTTAAGTTGCATATCAAAGAAATATAACCGTTGGAGATTAGATGAATATGAACTAGTTGGGGTCGGGTTTGGGCTGATTTTAGATATTTGATGGGTCAAAAATGTGGACCGAATTAATTCTCGGTTGGAATGTTCTTGTTACCAAAAAAAAATATTCCAGTTTTCTTTCGAGGTAGGATTCAAAAACATTGCATTCAAATTCGACAAGTCAGATTAAAATTACAAAATCTCAATGCACAAGTTTCATGGACCGGAGTGACCCAGACCGTGAAAAGTTGAACCTGTGATGATGGGCCGGATCAACCTAGTTTGCACATAAACCTGGTTGACCAAGCAGAAGATAAAAAAATAAGAGAACAATGTTTTTCTTACGTTATCCACTAAAACTTGCACATTACATACATCATTATTAAGGCATCCTTATTTCGTTTCTTTTGGTCCAAATTTATTAAGGCATCTGATTCGATCAAACTATGACGAATAACGAACAGTAACTACCATTTAGCGTTTTCCTTTCATTCTCGAAGGCATATTTACCTTAGAAACCGTATGCCCCACCTCAAGGATCCGAAGTTGTTCCAAAAATGTGCTCTATGTTGAAAGTGTTCTCCAATGAACAATCTTGCTTCTTGTTAAAGCTAATCCTTTATACGCTATCTCGCATTAGATCCTTATCTATCATTAGAACAAATTTGTAGACATGTACATAGAAGATATTAAAATTGGCCAAAACCTACAAAGAATATATTTACATATTTGTTCGGAAAAGACATAAAGAAAAAGGGTATCGGATTCACACTCATCGTTTTATATTTACCACATTACATTTCTTATATAAAGATACCTCCGATAGTTCTTAAAGGTATCTCTAACACATCGAAGAAGAATGGTACTTGAAAACTCCTCCAATCACAAATCTCATCACCACCATCATCATCATCATCACCAGAACTCGATGAAGGAGTTCCGAGCTGTCTTTGCAACCGAAGAACCGATTCAGGTCTTCGAGCATGCGGATATGAGGAGGACTAAGAGCGAGAATATGGGTACGAGAGAGGTTGCGAAAGAAGAGGATGTTGACAAGGAAGCAGAGAAATTCATCAAGTTTGAGCATAGAAAGTTCAGTAAGTGGATTGATGAAGAATGATAAACAATAAGGACATTGCCATATATTCTAAATGATATTGTGTTTTTCTCGTGGTTTTTATTTTGGTTTTGTAACAATATGAATGCTGTTTCCTTTGACTAAAAAGGTGCACATGGAAATAAGACTATAATTTGGTGATTTACTGAACTTCCGGATCTTTAGTCCCACACTCCCACTTAGATGCAAAAGCTGGTTACACAAGCTCTCTTAGAAAAAACATATTGGTAGGCCAATAACAAGAAACATCACATTTTAAGCATATAGTTCTATCTAAAATGTAAACACAAGAGCTTGGATTAGAGAAAAGAAAGCATATTCAACTCATTATTATTAGGGTTTTTAATGAAAAAACCCCTCAAGTATAGTTTGATCCATTTTAAACCCCTCAAGTATAAGATTAATGATAAAATCCCTCGTATATTAGTCTGTTAATAAATAATCCTCTCCATCTACACTGATGTTAATACTTTAAACTATCTCACATTAAATTATAATTCTACGTTTTGGCTCTCAAAATCGACACGCAATAAACCCTAAATGGCAAAGGTCGATTAAAAGAGATTAAGAAAGATTTGGTTGTTCAAATTAAAACCAAAATCGAGTAAACTACAATTTGCTTAAGAGGAATTCGTCTTTAGCTTGCAAGATGACTAGGTAATATTTTATTCATGTTTACGCTTTCTGTTCTAAACTAACCTTAAATTGGATTTTACACAATGTTAATGTTTTGAGAATTTCATGTTACAACTCAAGTGCTATCATATTTTGATTTTTTTCTTCTCTTTAAAACTGCAACCAAAGCAGCATATCTTGTCTCTCAAACTAAAATTTTCGGCAGGGCTCAACATAATTGTTAATGGTCCAATACTTCCTAAAATTTTCTTCAGGACTCAACACAATTGTTAATGGTCCAATACTTCCTAAGTAGTAATCTAGAACTTAAATCCATCGATGAGAAAAACTCTTGAATTTGCGATTTTACGCAAACATCATGTCGTTTTTTTAGAGATAAAACGTAAAATTATATTTCAATGTCAGGTAATTCAAGATTTTAACGTATGTGTAGACCGAGGGGATTATTCATTAACAAACTAATACATGAGGGGTTTTATCATTTATCTTATATTTGAGGGGTTTAAAATTGATCAAACTATATTTGAGGGGTTTTTTCATTAAAAACCCTTATTATTATTATGAAAAAACCCCTTTTCCAAACCAAAAAGGGGAAAACATAAAAAAAAAACACCAAAGGGTAAAACAGAATGAGGTATGTTTTCCTATAACATAACAAAGCCAAAAAAGGAAAGTGTTAAAACAAGATTCCACCACTAGAGAATTGACCTGCACAGAGGACAAGTAGTGTGGTTATTACCAAACCATTTATCTAGACAAGCTCTGTGGAAGAAATGCTTGCAAGAAACCAAATCACTCACTTCTTCTTCCTCTTTAAACCCACAAAGACAGACACAACACTCCACACCTTTCTCTTCTTCTTCTCCACCTCTGTTCTCACACAGAGACTTGAACTGCGTAATCGAGATTCGTCTTCCCTCTCCAGCCTCGTCTTCCCTTATCTCCCTAGAGGCTTCAGTATCTGATCCAACAATTTGAAAAACAGACCAGAACATGTTCTTCAACAGAGTGACTGAAACAACCGTGTTCATCACCAGAAGTGGTAGTACTCCTTCTGACGCTGTTGGAAACTGCGAAAGACCCATTTTGTGTATTGTATTCACAGAGAATGCAAGTTTTTGATTGTTGAAAATCCTCACAAAAGGAGAGATATAGAGAAAGAGAGAGGAAGGATTAGGCGCCACTCATGTTCTGATGGGCGATTGGGGTTTTAAACCAGCGGTGGTCTAAACATGTGTCACCACGAGAGAGGTTGTATCTAGAGACTCATCTTTCTCAATGATTGTGACTTGTGACTAGTGGGGGTTGGTCTTATATAAACAACATTGAAAATATGAAAATAATCTGTGATGTATTTCTCTGACACGTGTTGTGAGGAACCAACCAGGTGATGCGTTGTGGAGAGCTCCTTGGTCTCCAAAGGCCGACTCACAATCGACACGTGGAGACTCATACTCTCTTTGTAAGCTTGCCACGTCATTTTTACGGACGTGCTCAATCTCATAGACTAACCCTTCCCAACTCCACACACCTGTTCTGTTTCAGCTCCTCATAAATGTCGGTTTTTGTTATTGTTGTATGTGTGTGGATAAAAAATTATGAATTATTATCAATGAAAACATTCTCTTTTCTATTATCTATCAAGAGGCAGTATATTAAAATCTCTTGGTTGGACTATAACTAATAAAATGGTGAAATGTCCTATTGAAAGGTGGTTGAATTGTAAGGGCTTCCAACTTGTAACGATTTGAAATAATCTTTCTCCGCATTTTCCACTCTGCTCTCGAACATTTTCCATTCCATATGGCATCTATCCCTCACCTGCAAACACACATAATTTAGCACATAATCTAAGACCATATCTAGTTGCTTGCTTGTTCTAGAGAACCCAAGAAACTCTCCAAGTACAAGACCAAGACTGAGCTTTCTTACCCCTTGCCATGGCGCTTTCCCGTTATCTTCAATTCCCTATTGGCATTAAAAAAAAACCGATGTCATTTTAACAGTTTTTGTTGCTGAATTATTGGGAGGTTATGGGCCAAAAAAATTTATTCCAAGTGCTACTCAAACGAATGATCTCTAGGTTTTATCTAATATTTTAACTGTTTTTGGTGAAGAGGAGAAAGTGAAGAAAACAAAGGGGTTTAGTTAATAAACCTGGCTTCCAAGGGAAGGGATAAATTGATGAACAATCCACTGAGAGTCTACTATTCCTATCTTCTCATGAGCAGGCTCCTTCATGTTCACATCATAGAAAATGGAACTCTTCATTCATTTGATCAAATATTCAACAACGTTCCTTTATATAAACACTAAGCAATCTTTTTGTGTACCTTAACACATCTTCTGAGTGCAAAGTCAAGACCCCATCCGTGAACCAAATCATTCTGTTTTCATTTATAAAAAAAGTGTAAGTAAGAAGAGTCGAAAAAGAGAAAATGTATATTTACAAATAGAAGAAGAAGAAGCCAATTAAGTGATGATCAAGTAATTGAAACCTGGATCATATGCCACACGCAGCGCCACGCATCTCTTGAGAATACAGGAGCCATTATCTCTACGAATCTAATGGTTTTATAAAACACATAAATTAAGTTACTGACTATGGTTAAGTACTGTGTAGAGATGTGAAACTTTAGTTTGATAGAGAGAGGGTTTTTAACATACGCTGCACATGGAGGCCTAGGAGGATGAGAGCACCATTCAAGTTTCTCATCTGTTTCCCTGATAAAATTCAAGCTATATATAATATTATGTAAAAAATCATCTTAGAGAAGAAGTTTGAGTCAATATATACATCTTATGGACTTCACTATCTTCTCTTCTTTTAGTGATCTGCCATGTAAAACCTTTCTCTGGGTCCAAACCAGGTTGGGAAATTTCAAGGCCGTGCTTTTTCACCATGTGTATGTATCTGTAATATCAAACATGTTATAAAGTTGATTAGGCTCATAAGAATGGAACTGAGTGTAAATGAAACTTACTCTTCTGCGTCAAATTGATCAACTCCAAGATCTTCATCCCATATGAATATATAATCGTATCGCGCTACAATGTCAGGGTGCAAGAATCTCTTTGCATACCACCTTTGAATTAACCATATGAGTGTCAAAAAGTCATATAACCAGAGGAAAAAATGTGGTTTAAGCAAATACATTGATACCATTTTGTCTGCTTCAGAACACTAATGTGTATAGCCTTCTTTGACCAATCAAACTCATCATTCCACTCGCTTGTTCGCCCATCGTAATGAAACAGAACAATTGTAAAGTTGTCTGAAAACTGTTTTTGAGAAGACAAAACATAATCAGTTTACTATTAAGCAAAAAAAAACAGAAAACAAAAAGGGCATGAAGCAACCTTCTTAACACATGCATCTATATTGTATCTCTGATTATAACCGACTGTAAATGTTGCTAGATATCTCGGTTGCTTCTTCAAATCCTGAGGAAACAGAGAAGCATTTTAAAGCTAATGTCACTAATCATCCCACATGAAACTTGTGGAAACCAAGAATGTGATTGTGTTTTCAGCAACAAACTTCTTGAGGGTCTCCCCACAGTCTACGCAAGTAAAAGTCTGATTCGGATGCAATAATACCGGGAGGCAATCTCTCAGCGCCTCGAGGATTTGAAGGAACCCATATCTACACAAATTGTGAATCACATAAAGCACAAGTTAGTGTTAGTTCTTGATATATGCAAAGAAATGTCTAAAGTTGTTAAAAAAATTACACAAAACATGCCTTTGAGATATCAATGGCATTGTGATGAGTTGCAAATTCTGAACCTCTATGTGAGATAGAAATAGAATGAAGAAGGGTTTTCGGGAGACTCGTCTACACAAATACAAAATGGCAACAGATGGGACAAAAATCTAAGAAGAAAAAGAGGAAAAGATTGAAGAGAAAGAAAATTAACCTTACTGATCCATAAAGATGGAAAAGACAATCCAAGAAGAATGCCAAAAGCAACAGCAAACAAACCAGTTGCAAGTAGCTTCATGCCATGATCTTCTGATCTCCTACTACTAATTGGGCTGTAATAACAACAATCTGATTTAAGACTTTCTCTTCGTCTGTAATAAGTGACAGAGACAAAGAGGCTTTTTTACCTGCGTGACAAGATTCCCATAGTTATGTTTTAACTTCTGATTATAAGCTCCACACTATGCATCACTCCTGGTTATTGATTAAAAAAATACTGTAAATCACTCATGCTATAAAATCAAAACACGAATGATCTAAATATCTAATCAAAAATCTGGTTATCAAAACAATGCTATATTCACGTGTGATCAAAATGTTGATAAAGGCATAATTAATCTCGGCGACAAAACACGAAGGTGATACAAAGAAAATATTGTTTTTAAATGACATTACAAAGCAACGAGTAAAACATCACGAAAATTCGAGACGAGAACGAGCTTCGATCAAACGAGTGAGAGTTTTTTTGGAGATCCTTGTTGATTCGGCGGTCCCCAAGTATTCAGACCAGACGTGGTTTTTGTTTTGTCTCAACGAAGAACTGAAAATAAAATAAAATAAATTTTTATAATCTCTATTGTTTCCGAACTTAAAAGAAGATAGCTGCCAATTGGGTTATCTTTTGTGGAATTTTCAGATTTTATGTGATATGATTAGTGGAAATGGAAGCCAAAACGGGGAGTTTTCTCAATTTCTTAGAATTTTTCGACAATTTGGCTTTAATTTTGGTACTGACTTGGGGACAAATACTTTTCCATTTTAGTAGAGATCTAAATCATCCTAAAAACAACAAAAGAAGAAGAATATCAAGAAGTATTAACTTTTAAGTACCTGTTTGAGCGGTTCAAAAGTCAGTGCTATATTTGTATATATCACTCTTTTTTTGCAACTATTTTATGAAAGAAAAAAAACATTTATATATGTAGAAAGTGCTATATCTATTACATTTACATTTTACTGAATCAAAATCATTTGTATATGTAGAAGCCTTTTAGTTGGTTCTAAAATTTATAGTATGTAGAAGCCTTTTAGTTGGTTCTAAAATTTATAGAAATTTTTAGCGTGGTGCAAAAAGAGTCGTTCAGAGTAATCTTCTATGTCAAAGTTAAAATTGTTTGTTGTATAATCAATCATATAATTGTTTTTATAATTTGTGATAACTAATAAATCATTTGCATATATCTATTACAATATCAAGAAGAAAAAACTTATCTTAATATCATTAAGGCTATTCGTGAAGTCTTTAGAAGTAAACACACCAAATTCATGGATTCACTGGATCATGAGGTACGTCAATTGGTGTTCTACCATGTCCTACTGAATGGACAACCGAAAAGCTCCATTGTACCTTCTAGAAGATTTCGACAATTAATCTTTTTTTATTCTATATACAGAAAACTTTATAATCAATCTGGAGACCGTTTGGAAATTAAGCAAATATTGTGAGATTTATTCATGGATTTCAATTGATTATATCACATTGCATTATCTAAGGTTTAAATACAAGATACATGCCATTTTTAAACAAATCATACCTTATACTAGTCATAGAAAGATAGAGTTCTTTCATTGACGAAACTTTACTTGAAGAGTTTTTCTATTAAACTCATAGTTGAGAGGTTTATTTATTAACGAAACTTTATTTAAAGAGATTTTTCATTAACATTTTAGTTGAGAGATTTATTCGTTGAAATTTTTTTTCTTTTTTAAACGTCTGGATTTATTATTTTTATTACAAATTAGGAAAATATTACATAGACGATTCTACAACGAGCATGTATTCCGTCTTGATGTACGCCACACCAGACGGTTTTACCCTACTCCAAGCTGAAGATCTCCTACAAACTTGTCTCCATTAATTTGCAAATATATATAAATCGCATTTTCTGGGATTCGAACCCAAGCTTCTACACCCCAGACTTCTTGGTGTAGAAGCTTTAAAACCATTTGGTCAACCACTCAGTGGCTGAAGCTTCCACATTAGTTGAAATCTTTTGGTTCATGATTTTTTATACTAATAATTTAGTGAAGGTTTAAAATAGATCAAACAATACTTGAAGGTTTTTTTTAATTAAAACCCTAATGTCAAATATGTACAAAGTACAAATATGAGACCAATTATATTAAAATAGATTTTCAATTTTTCAGTTATCGTATGATATAAGAAGATCTATATTTTCATTGTGATCTTTACTCAAGATCTAAGTTAACATAATAAATAATAATATAGATTTTCTTAAGTGAGTAACTGACTCCATCAAAATCCAAATTACATAAGGAATAAACACTAAAAATCCGGACTCGTATATATATAGATACATGTATCATTATCTATTGCTATACTGAAAACTGAACTTGACAAGAATCTTCCATCAGATTCAGCAAACGGATTGCAGGTAAAAAAATCATATTCCACATTGAAATCACATCACTGGATTATTCATTTGCTCTCCAATTTTTCTTTCTCTATGATCTTAATTTTGAAAGCGAATTTTACTACCTATTCAGTTCTTGAATTGTTGCAGAGGATCGTCCTTGTTGACATAGTCTCTTTCTGATGGGAAGTAGCAGTTCAAAACGATCTAGCAGGAGAAGCAGTGGGAGTTATTCTCATAGTTCTTCTTCTAGTTGGGGACAAAACAACTCTCAACATCACTCTTCGGCTCCTGTTGGTTTTCAAACGCCTTCGCTTCCGCAGAAGAACCATGGCAAGAAGAAGTATTCCCAGATCGGCGATGACTACCGTTACATTGATGAGGTTAGTTCCATCACTATTCCAAGAGATTCTTTTTTGGAATAGTGAGAGTTTTGTTTTTGTTTTTGTTTTAAGGATTTTTAATGAAAAAACCCCTCAAGTATAGTTTGATCCATTTTAAACCCCTCAAGTATAAAATTAATGATAAAACCCCTCATGTATTAGTCTGTTAATGAATAATCCCCTCCGTCTACACACACATTAAAACCTTGAACTACCTGACATTAAAATATAATTATACGTTTTATCTCTAAAAAAAATGACATGATGTTTGCGCGAAATCCCAAATTCAAGAGTTCTTCCCATCGATGGATTCGAGTTCTAGAATACTTAGGAAGGATTGGACCATTAACAATTGTGTTGAGCCCTGCAGACAATTTTAGTTTCAGAGACAAAATATGCTGCTTTGGTTGCAGTTTTAGAGAGAAGAAAAAAAATCAAAATATGATAGCACTTGAGTTGCAACATGAAATTCTCAAAACAATAACATTGTGTAAAATCCAATTTAAGTTTAGTTTAGAAAAGATTTTGGTTTTAATTTGAACAACCAAATCTTTTTTAATCTCTCTTAATCGACCTTTGCAATTTAGGGTTTATTGCGTGTCGATTTTTATAGCCAAAACGTAGAATTATAATTTAATGTTAGGTAGTTTAAAGTCTTAGCGTCAGTGTAGACGGAGGAGGGGATTATTTATTAACAGACTAATACATGAGGGGTTTTATCATTAATCTTATACGTGAGGGGTTTAAAATAGATCGAACTATACTTGAGGGGTTTTTTCATTAAAAACCCTTGTTTTAATTACCAAAAGTTCTAGGCCAAAGCTCGTAATCTCCTAGACGCGAAACCCCAACATGTAATACTAGTTCATCTGTTTCTGCTTATTATTATAGGTTACGTATGCTCTTTCTCAAGCCGGTTTGGAGTCATCCAATCTGATTGTTGGCATTGATGTTACAAAGAGCAATCAGTGGACAGGTGAAAATTTACAAGTTTTTCTATCAATGCAATTTTTTGGAATTTTAAGTAATGTTGATGAGTTAGGTTTGATTTTTTTTTTATTCAGGAGCGAGATCCTTTAACAGGAAAAGCTTGCATTACATTGGAACAAGTCCTAACCCGTACGAGCAAGCGATTTCTATCATCGGAAAGACTTTATCCGCTTTCGATGAGGATAATTTAATCCCTTGTTATGGATTTGGAGATGGTACTAATAACTTTGACACTAGGACTGGTCTTTTTTGTATACGAAAAGATGTTTTGTTTTGCTTATGTATTGGTTTTTGTCTGTTTGATTCTTGCAGCTACAACACATGATCAGCATGTCTTCAGCTTCTACCAAGATGATACATTCTGTAACGGCTTTGAACAAGTCCTTACACGTTACAGAGAGATTGTTCCGCAGCTGCGTCTTGCTGGTTGATATTAGAAAACCTCCTTTTTTCTTCCTTTTTAGTTGTGTGTGTTTGGTTACATGAATTTTGGTCTCTTCTATCACAGGTCCAACTTCTTTCGCACCCATTATCGAAAGGGCTATGACGATTGTGGAAGAAAGCGGAGGACAGTACCATGTTCTTCTCATAATTGCTGATGGACAGGTAAACAAAGATTTGTGTTTTGATACGATCCTTTTACTCAAATACTTAATTGGATTTTGATGTTAATAAATGTCTTCAGGTGACAAGAAGTGTTGATACAAATCAAGTCGGCGTCAGCTCGCAAGAACAAAAGACCATTGATGCAATTGTTAGAGCAAGGTAAATATTCAGTAACTCTCATGTTTTTTTAATAACACCTCTGCAATCTAAACTAATTCTGGTGCGAAAAATCGTAGTCAATATCCATTATCGATAGTTCTGGTTGGTGTTGGAGATGGTCCTTGGGATACAATGAGACAGTTTGATGACAACATCCCGGCTCGTGCCTTTGACAATTTCCAGGTAATGCCATTGAAACAATGCGAGCTCTCCTTTCCCATCCGTATATAACTTAACAGCTTCTTTACATTTATCTTAATTGAATCAAACAGTTTGTGAATTTCACGGATATTATGTCGAAGAACATTGATCCTGGAAGAAAAGAAGCAGAATTTGCACTTTCTGCCTTGATGGAGATCCCATCTCAGTATAAGGCGACTCTCGAGCTTGGCTTACTCGGGTAAACTTCTAAATTTTAATTGAGATTTGTCACTATTACCGCTGCAACTGTCTATATAACCAGCAAACAAAATGTTCTTCTTGTTTCCAAATTTACAGACGAAGAAAGGGTTATTGTCCAAACAAGATTGCTTTTCCTCCACCAGTCAGTACTCCTATTAATCGATCTTTGAACAATAACAGCTCCAAAGCTTTCTGTTCAAGCACTGTTGCTACTGCACCGCCTTTTTCAACTGGTAGTAACGAGAGCAAGGTTTGTATATCTATAAGTTTCTTATCATAAAGAAACATTGCAGTAATCAAAATCACTTAACCATTTTTTTTTTTGCACAACATAATCAGCTTTGCCCAATATGTCAATTTAATACGAATAGCATGGCATTCAACTGCGGTCATCAAACTTGCAATGCATGTGGACAAGACATTCATATCTGTCCCATTTGCCGCACCTCAATCGCAGTTCGTATCAAGCTCAATTAAGACCGATTCTCTTTCAACAGATTTATCGACCATGAGGTGAACATATCTCGTTATTTTTGCTGAGGGCTTCACCATTGTTTCTGATCTCCAGGGAAATAAAAAATATCTTAGATGGACATCGTTATTTATAAGCTTTAGAGGATTTTTTTCAAACCAATAGGTTGTTTTCATGTAGACTAGATGGACATGATCCGAAGCTTATTTTAAAGCAAGCAGTAACAACATTTTTAAATCGATATCAAACTGAACCGAAATTCACACTAAATAATTTTAGCTAAAACATTCAGCAAAACACACATTTAGTTATGCTAAAAACATATAAGAATAAGTAGTTATTACTATTTTAGTATATAATACTCTTATCGAAATTAAACCGATCAGCTAAGCCGAATACCCAGGCCTAGACTACCTTATAGTACCTACCAGTCGCGGGGCTGGAGCGTAACACGTAGACCGTTCTTCATGTACAATGTAGTGGTGAGCTTGGGAACAATTTCCTGTCCTTGTACGACTTTTACCGAATACCTCATCAAGATTGATGCAGCCACCATTTTCATCTGTGTATAGGCAAACTTCTTCCCAACACAAAGCCTAGGACCTGCGTTGAACACAACGTACTTGAACTGATCTCCACTCACAATTCTTCCATCTTTGATCCATCTCTCTGGTTTGAAATCTTCCCAATCGTTTCCCCAAATCGACTCTATTCTCCCCATCGAGAAGACCGAGTAGAAAATCCTAGCGCCTTTCTTCACCCTTGTGCCATCGGGTAAAACATCGTCTTCTAAAGCTTGTTTCATCTCCATTGGCACAGAAGGGTAAAGCCTTAGCGACTCAGTCAACGCAGCTTGCAGATACACCATTTCCCTTAGCTCTTCTGCCTCGAACCCTGTTTTGGTTTCTTGCGTCACAAGTCTCCCTCTGATCTCTCTGATTTCGTTTAGGATTCTCTTCTCGACTTCAGGATTCTGCTGGACTAGCCAGAAGAACCACGTGAGGGCAACCGATGTAGTGTCTCGACCAGCGATGATGAAACTTGTGCAGAACTCTCTGAAGTACTTGTCTGAATAGTAGTTCCCTCTTGGTGTATCTTCTTCTTCTTTCTCGTACTCTCTCTGCATCAGACGTGACAAGAGATCATCTAAATCGTTCAAGTTCCCGAGTTTCCTCATCTTGTTCCTCCTCTCTCTCACTGTCTTATTCGCAAACGCGTGAACAAGTCTCACTGCTTTCTTCAGCTTTCTCTCAAACCCAATCCCAAAAAATCTCATTGGCTTCCACACAAAATAAGGCATCAGAAACCTTGTAAGTGTATACTCCGTGGCTTCCTCAAAGGCCTTAGCAAAAGGAACCTCCGGTAAATCAATCCCTAGCGATCCCGGGTCAACCCCAAAGGCCGAGATACAGATGTTGTCGAATGTGAAACGCAAGAGCACATCTTGTAGATCAAAGGCTTTATTCGAAGTAGCCATCTTCTCCATCAGCTTCACCAGCTTCTCTTCTACCAAATCACTCATCGTAGTAAACGTGTGCTCCAAGAAACGAGAAGAATGCATCTCGGTCTTAGCCACACGTCTCTCTTCTTTCCACAGCTCATCATCAGCGTTAAAGATCCCATCTTCAAGAAGATCACGAAACCTGTCTCTAAAATACTCGCCTTTCGGGTAGTTTTTGAAGTTGTTTTTGAGAATGTGTTCGATGTTTGCAGGATTTATAGTCATTATACCATAAGCACCACCGAACCAAACTCCTCTGTAATGAAACGTCCCACCAGCTCTGACCACGTCTCTGGTGCACCAACCAAATAGATCGTGTATGTTAAGGGCTAACATAGGTATAATCCCCACCACCGGCCACATCACAGGCCCGCCTTTGTTCACTAGCTTCTCGCACAAGTAACTAAGAAGAAAAAGCCCTACTAAGGCTAAAGCCACGTCCGATAATTTCAAGTGAGTGTAAACCCATTCCACAGTAGAAATCAACATGTTCATCTCCACCATCAAGTCAGATTTTTTTTTAAAAGAAAAATACAAACGATTAAGCCTTTGAGTGAGTTGCAAATGTCGAATTAAGAAGGCAAGAGAAATAAATAACCGAGTTATGAGATACCAATTTTATTAAATGATCACACCAACTTCATTAGACCCTAACAAACTATATTAACTAGTATATAGCTTTTCTGAATAAGGAATCCTTGTCATAACAGTAGGGTTAGCTGTATATACTATGTAGCAGCTTACTGATTATATAACTTATCACAAAAATGTTAATCAAGTAGAAAATCTCTTTGTGTTTCACAGAAACGTACACTTTGGCCGATTATATAAATTATCCTGATTTGTATCAAGCAATATTAATATAAAAAATGTTTACTGCAGAGTTAATTACTCAATTTATATCAATGCCTTAAAAGGTTTCTTTTTAATACATGTTTTGTTTCGTATATTAGAATTGGAATCTATCTTGCAGGCTCTAACTCCTAACAACTTAAAGCGTAGGATGAATTAATTAAGGGTCGTCTATTCTCAACAATAAACTCATCAATGATGATGTAACTTTGGACGTAAACGGAAAAGGGGCTTCTATTTCATAGGTTTAATCAAATATGGAGTTATAGAATAAGGTAAAACTACTTACTACTTAGGATATAAAAGGAAAAAGGGATTACGAAGTCGAAGGTATTAGACATTAATTATGGTCCCCCTTCTTTTACCTATAGAGATTGCTTTTTATAGAGTTGATGAGCTTTAATCTTACACCGTTAAAAACATATAACTTTTTTCGGGGAAATAATGAAGATAAACCAAGTAGATCGACCTTAACGGAATAGAAAATTTGTGTAGCAGATTATGATATATATTTGAGAATATTAGATAGTGGTTACTATTCTTTTCTATATATCTAGTTTTACCGTTGTATTTCAATTAAGTCGATAAAAGATGCAACTTTCAGATTTTCTTAGACAAAATTGGTCCAAAATCTTGAATTAGAGTTCTTAAGCTTCCGCAAGTTTGATTAATTTTATAGAAGTGTCTGTTCAATTCTAGTGAGTCTAAACATTTTATTTTTTCTTTGGAGACCTGCAATATGTTAATTTTGGTATATTTCGACTGTAAGAGCATCATTATTGGTAAACTTTTGAAAGTGTCAAATAATTAAAAGAAAAAAAAAAAAAGTATTGTAAGAGGAATAGAGAGGGAAGACACCAATGTCTATAATTTCTATGGGAAGAAACCCTTAAACTCTAATATCTACACATGCTAAATTTTCATTGGCTAAAAAGTAATTTAACCATTTAGTCTTTTTCAAAATAATTAAATTAAATAAAAATTATTATAATAATTGAAATTTGAGACTCAAAAGGGTGTTAAAGTTAAAGATGTTCTAAATGAACTATTTCTTAAATGGGTTAGTTTATTTCCAGTTCTGACATGACCAATGGGTCATTTCAACAACTAACATAAACTGGTGTTGTGTTTTCTAATAAATTGGCAACTAACGGTCAGATGAACAGTTGAAATGATATTGGTCATGTGAAAATTCGAAATCTACTAGTGGATATTTTTCTTACAAAAACTCCAAATACAAAAGAAATAAATATAAGAGATAATTACTATAAAAACTTTTTTAGATGTATGGTTTACTCAAACAACTTTTAAATTTTGAGCTCTTATTTTTTGAGATAAAAAAGGTTACAAAGACCTTTATAATATGTCAAAACCGTTTATTAACGGTTTTGCCACTAAAAAAAAACTGAACATATAAAAAAAAAAAAAAAAACTTAAACGCAAAACCGTTCGTCTTCTTCACCTTCTGCGTAACCTCTCCGGCTATTTGGCGATTCTTGAACTGACGGTGATTTGACGGTAAGTTTCGATTTCTTTTGTGAGTTTTCTTCTTCACCATCCATGGCGAGTATTCGGTTAGGAGTTTTTACGGATTTGAAGTAGATTTTTGTCCGTTGGGTTTTAGGTTTTTGGAAATTCCGGCGAAGCAAAGTTGAAAAGACTGGTGGGTTTTCGATTTCGTGCATTGAAGAGGGTAATCTCTTTATTCTAACCGTTTTTGTTTTGGTTTGTTGAAGTCTTGTAAGAATCGACGAAAACCCTAATTTGAAATATGTTTTTTTTCCAGTTTCGGTGGTGTAAACCCAGATTCCGGGGCCGATATTCGTAGATAAAATAAGATTTCAGATTGGTATGGTAGTTTTGTTAATCTATGTGGTGGTAGATTTATTTAAAGTAGCGGTAGATTAATTGAAGTGTTTTTTGATTTTATGTAACGTTATGTTGTATTGTGGTTTTTAAATTGTGTGATGGTAGATTTGTTCGATATTTTTATGTTTGATGGTAGACTTATTTTCATTTGATGGTAGACTTATTTTTATTTGATGGTAAACTTATTTTTATGTTTGATGGTAGACTTATTTTCATTTGATGGTAGACTTATTTTCTGTTTGATGGTAGACTTATTTTCTGTTTGATGGTAGACTTATTTTCATTTGATGGTAGACTTATTTCCGCTTGATGGTAGACTTATTTTAGGAATTGTTTTAGTTTGCATTTGATGGTAGATTTTTGTTGTTGTGTGGTAGACTTATAATTACTGATTTGTGCAGGTATGAGTTCCTCGATTGTGAGAAAGGTATATCCAACCAGAAGGTTTCCGCCTCGATTAGCACCATCGGGGCAGAGAAGTCTCCATCACAATTGCATGTTACACGACTTTGAGAAAATGGCTGAAGCGGTTGGTGAGGACGTGTACAATGATATCATGAATAATTCCTCAGTTGGAATTATTCTGAATCTTGCTACACGGAAATTCTATTTCTCAGGTGCGACGGTTACGCATTTCCTAACCAATCAATTGAATAGTAAAAGGTTCTATGAGATGTGGTCCTTGTTTGGTGGGCGGCCTGTGAGATTTTCCTTGTATGAGTTTGAAGAGGTAACCGGCATGAACTGTGGTGAGGTTGATGCAAATGATGGTTGGGACATTGATCACACAGTTTTGGAAAGAAATTGGTGTCCCAGTTGGGGAGGGACCAAAGTGGTCGGAGCTCTTGGTTCTGTTTGAGAAAATCAGAACATGGAGTGAGGAAAAGAAGAGAATGATAGCACTGTTGTTTATTCTGCATGTTGGAGTGTATGGTTACGCTCGTGATAGTAGAATCCCATTGAAAGCTGCAAAAAGAGTGATGGATCCAGAGGCTTTCGAGAGGTATCCTTGGGGACGAGTGTCCTTTCAATGTCTCATTTCGTCCATGCAAGTGACGGATATGAATAAGATCACACTCCATGGGTGTGTTCATGCGTTGCTTGTGTGGGTGTATGAGGCAGTTCCCATTTTAGGGGAAAGATTTGGGAGGAGAAGAGAAGGAGTTGTTCCTCTGCTACGTTGGGGTGGAAGCCGGGGAAGGTACAACTTGGAACAGGTTATGGAGGAGGATAAGAAATCCAGCAACAACCACAAGGTATTTTTTGTTTGTTCGATGGTAGACTTATTTTTGTTCGATGGTAGACTTATTTTTGTTTGACGGTAGACTTATTTTTTTTTTACGGTAGACTTATTTTTGTTTGACGGTAAACTTATTTTTGTTTGACGGTAGACTTATTTTTGTTTGACGGTAGACTTATTTTCTGTTTGATGGTAGACTTATTTTCTGTTTGATGGTAGACTTATTTTCTGTTTGATGGTAGACTTATTTTGGTTTGATGGTAGACTTATTTTTGTTTGAGGGTAGACTTATTTGCTGTTAATCATCTCTTTCTTTTTTTATTAATCTTCTCTTTCAATAATGTTCTTCATAGGTTCGTATCAGACACTTAGTGGTGAAGCCTTTGGAATTCATTTACCCTTCATGGATTGATAAGGAAGATTTCATACTTGATAACATGATCCGCGACATTCTTAGTGGATGCATGGATGAAGATTGTTGGGAGTTAGATGCTCCGGTTCCTAAGAAGAGAAACAAGAACAAGTCTAAGGTGGTTGAGGAAAGTGAGGATGAGGATGACTCTCCGGTTGAAAAGAAAAACAAGAAAAAGAAGAGCAAGTCTAAGGTGGTGTTGGAATGTGAGGATGAGGATGACTCTCCGATTGAAAAGAAAAAGAAGATAAAGAAGAGCAAGAAGATGAAGGCTAAGGTTGTTGTTGTTGAGGAAAGTGAGGATGAGGATGACTCTCCGGCTGAAAAGAAAGAGAAAAAGAAGGACAAGGTGAAGCATGGGAAGAGGAAGATTCGATCCGACACTTCGGGTGAGGAGGATAGTGAAGAGGAATACGATTTGGATATCCCAATAAAAAGCATTGTAAAGAAAAAGAAGGAGAACGAAGATATTGGTGAAGTGCTTAAGCTCCTTCAGGGAATTGTGGGCACAATTACAAACTTTGATGCTAGGCTTACATCTCTAGAGGGCAAAGAGAATGCCTTGAAAGCTGTGGTAGATGAACAGTCAAACACGGAAGTTGGCGGAGATGCATCTATGGAGGAGGATGATCTGGTACGTAAGACTCTATTATAAGGCGATGGTAGATATATGGGAACAACAACCACTTTTTAAGACTCTCTTATTTAGATGTTTTCCTGAATTGCTATGTTAAGGCGTCGTAGATTTATTATTGTGTTATGGTAGACTTATATTATTGTAATTTTCTTAACAGTCTTGGATGGAACAACAACCACGTTCGAAAACAAATTTCCCAGTTAGCCGTGTTGTTAGAAAGCCGGATGTAAATGTTACACTAACTGAGCAGCGGAAAGGGAAAAGCAAATCTACCACACCTGTGCAGAAAAGCACACCTGCTTCAGCATTGCAGAAGGTTGAAGCTAAAAAGAAGCTTGAAGCTAAAAAGAAGGTGTGAAGTAATTCTCCTTTGTAGTTTGATTTGCATCAAATTTTCTTACTTCCATTTGACTCATTCCTTATACATTGTTTGGGTTTGGAGCTGTAGAGTAAAAGGATAACGTTTAAAGAGAAGGAACCTACTGCGGTTAAAACGAAGGAAGGAGCTGAGTGTGTTGAAATCCACGATCTGGTACGTATTCATTTGATGGTAGACTTATTTTCTGTTTGATGGTAGACTTATTTTCTATTTGATGGTAGACTTATTTTCATTTGATGGTAGACTTATTTTCATTAGATGGTAGACTTATTTTCATTAGATGGTAGACTTATTGTCTGTTTGATGGTAGACTTATTTTCTGTTTGATGGTAGACTTATTTCTGTTTCATGGTAGATTTATTTTCTGTTTGATGGTAAACTTATCTTATTTCCATTTGACTAAATCCTTAACATGTAGACTAAAGATGCTATTGCTGATGCTGGGAAACAGAAGGAAATATATGATTCTGATTTTGTTTCACCTCCTCCTCGTGGCAAAATGATGCATTACGCGTGCTCATCATCTGATGATGATGATGATTTAAAGGCGAAGCAGATAAATTATGCACTGGACAATGCTTTAGGTGCTATTGCAAATTTGTCAGACAAGGATGATTTGGTGGTCCCCCCATAGGTCGCAATAAAAATCTTGCTCCGTCTCAGAGGTCCCCATTCATAGGACACTCGGGGACCAGACGAATCATGGCTGCTACAGTGCCTTCTTCCGCTGTCTACAATCCTTTTGAGCCGGTGGACCAGCATAGAGAGGAAAAGTTGCATGACTTCGTGAATCAAGATATGTAAGTCATTTGTCTTATTCAACGCACAAAAAATTTCATCCTTCTAACTATAGACATATGGTTATTCAGAGACAACCCATTAGAAAACAGCCTGCCAAAAGTGGAGTTCTATTTGCAAATCATGACACCTAAAGCACTGTGGCCAGACTCTCGATATGGATGGTTGGGTAGTGAGGTAAATAAGTCTACCACTACCTTATTTTTGATGGTAGACTTATTTTCTGTTTGATGGTAGACTTATTGTTGTTCGATGGTAGATTTATTTTCTGTTTGATGGTAGACTTATTTTCATTTGATGGTAGACTTATTGTTGTTCGATGGTAGATTTATTTTCTGTTTGATGGTAGACTTATTTTCATTTGATGGTAGATTTATTTTCTGTTTGATGATAGACTTATTTTCATTTGATGGTAGACTTATTTTTATTTGATGGTAGACTTATTTTTATCTGTTGAACTATTTTGCAGCACATGGGGGCTGCATTGAACATGTTGCGAAAAAGGTCTATGCAAAGGCCAACCCCTTTTACCAGTGAAAGGATAGCCTTTCTGGATCCGATATTTGTGTCCCTTTGGTGTCAGGAGTATGAATGGAACTTCAAAGGTAAAGAGAAAGAGAAGACCTTTTTATTCGCCGAGGGGTATTTCAACATGTACAATGGCCTAACTACGACGTTTTGTCCAACCCACAAGAAATGGGTAACGGATGTTGATACATTGTACGTTGCTCATAATATCAACGACTTGCACTGGGTGGCTGTTGTGGTAGACCTAGTTAACATGACTGTCAAATGTTACGATAGCATCATTTCAGGTTACAAGGAGGACGTTGTGGTCGAGTCATGCAGACCGTACACGAAGATGATTCCTAAGTTGCTTAAGGCTGCTGCACCACCTGAAAAAAAGAAGGGGATGAGTGAGGCTGCGTTTCACTTCTACAGGAAAAAAACCAACGTCCCCCAAAACATCCAATCAGGCGACTGTGGTGTCTACACTGTGAAATTCTTAGAGTGCCTAGCTCTAGGACATACAATGGATGGTCTTTGCGATGCAACTGTGTCTGGTATTCGTCTAAAACTTGCAACTGATATCCTGGAGGAGGCACCATTTATTGACTTGGCCCAGCAGGTCTCTGACCCAAACCCGCGTAATAATCCAGACGATAAGGTTCCGTTACAGACAGATTCAGGATAGTCAGATTTAACGTGATGGTAGACTTTTGTGTACATAGTGGTAGACTTTTGTGAATGTAGTGGTAGACTTATTTTCTACTCGATGGTAGACTTATTGTTTATTTTGCATACTTTCAAAGGACCATGTTTTACTATCACCACTGGAGTAGATGTGGTGGTCCTTCGAAAGTGTGGTAAAGATTCTGTAATGAAAACGTATTGACAACATTAATGTACGGTAAATTGAAAACTTATTTTTGGACTTATTTTCATTTGATGGTAAACCTTTGATCAGACCAATACCTTTGATGGTAGACTTATTTTTGTTTGAAGGTAGACTTATTTTATGTTTGATGGTAGACTTATTTTCTGTTTGATGATAGACTTATTTTTGTTTGATGGTAGACTTATTTTTGTTCGATGGTAGACTTATTTTTGTTTGAGGGTAGACTTATTTTCTGTTTGATGGTAAACTTATTTTCTGTTTGATGGTAGACTTATTTTCTGTTTGATGGTAGACTTATGTTGGTTTGACGGTAGACTTATTTTCTGTTCGATGGTAGACTTATTTTGGTTTGATAGTAGATTTATTGTTGTTCGATGGTAGACTTATTTTTGTTTGACGGTAGACTTATTATTGTTTGATGGTTTTCAGTTTGATGGTAGACTTATTTTCTGTTTCCTTTGTGTTTCGTAACCATTAAAGTACCTTAAGAAAAGAGAAAGTAAACATGATAGTCAAATTACATAACATAACATACATGTTTAAGCGTTGCAAGTCGCACGATTGTGACCATGATGAAGACAGTTTGAGCACTTGGGTTCTTTCCTAATTCGTTTCCGACCCATGGCGATTTCCAAAGCATTTTTAATCCGGGAAAGTCTTGGCCTACCTGGTGGTTCACGCACAACTGGAGGTTTACAGACTTTTGATGCCACAATTTCCGGCGCTGGAAGCGCAATATCTCGTGGCATAATACTTTTTGAGTAACCCTTGAACAAGTTCTTTGTATGGAAGTAGGGATGTGCAAGGCCGATCCGTGACTTCTTCACTGTTTCCGCCGCTGCAATGGCATGAACACAAAGAATTATATCCTTGTCAAACCTTTTGCAAGTACAACTTTTTGATGTCAAATTCACCACATACATTGATGACCCCAACGTTACTTCTATTTCGTTGTCATTTATCTCTTACACAGTCCAAAGCTTAGCGTTCTCAACCCTATCCTGTTTACAAAAAAGGCAAACAAGTATTAATCTACCCTCAGTTGTCTATAAATCAACCATAACATGCCTATTAAATCTACTTTACCACATGCAAATTAAATCTACCACAACATGCTTATTAAATCTACCATAACAAATATTTTATCTGAAGCTGTTTTTCCACCGCAGTGGTCAAGGTTGTGGTCATTAAACTTGCTTTTTTCCTTCTTGTAGCAAACCACCTTGTCAACATCGACCTAATAGTATCCAGAAGTTCCACTATTGGATACCCGCGCGCAGGAGATAGGACCTTATTAATAGATTCCGCTATGTTGCTTGTCAGGAAGTTGTATCTATGACCGGGAAAATGCACACGAGTCCATAAACGAACATCGGCTCCCTCTAAATAAGTATGAAGAGCAGGATACAAAGCATCAATCTGCCCAAATAACTCATTAAACTCTTGAAGTCTATATGCCTTCGCTGCCTTCTTCACTAGTCCGAATGATTCTCCACCTTTGAATTTCAGCAAAATGTTTTTATGCAGATGATATGTGCAAATACCACGAGAAGCACGCGGGTATACCTTCCCAATCGCCTTCGATATTGATCTATGCCTATCTGAGATAATCGCAAGACCTTCATCATCTGGGATTACTCGGCTTAACTGTCTAAAGAACCACTCCCAAGACTCATCATTCTCAGTATCAACAACACCGAAAGCAATAGGACATATGTTAAAATTTCCATCTTGTATCGTGACAATCAGTAAAGTACCTTTGTACTTACCTTTCAAATATGTCCCATCCACCACAACTACATTCCTCATATACTTGAAACCATGTATGCTTGCGCCAAATGCAAGGAAAAGAAACTTGAACCTATTTTCACCATCGACTTCCAGCTTTATAAGTGTCCCTGGATTAGCTCTCCTAATCATGTATAAGTACGTGGGAAGTTCTTCGTACCCATTCTCAGCGCTTCCTCTAACCAATTGCCTTGCATACTTTAATGCTCGATGGGCATTCCAATACTATACCTGTGACAATCAAATAGAAAATAAGTCTACCGTCAAACAGAAAATAAGTCTACCATCAAACAGAAAATAAGTCTACCATCGATCAACAATAAGTCTACCATCAAACAATAATACGTCTACCATCAAACCAAAATAAGTCTACCATCGAACAACAATAAGTCTACCATCAAACCAAAATAAGTCTACCATCAAACAGAAAATAAGTCTACCATCAAACAGAAAATAAGTCTACCATCGAACAACAATAAGTCTACCATCAAACAATAATAAGTCTAGCATCAAACCAAAATAAGTTTACCATCAAACAGAAAATAAGTCTCTCATCAAAAAAAAAATAAGTCTACCATCAAACAATAATAAGTCTACCATCAAACAATAATAAGTCTACCATCAAACCAAAATAAGTCTACCATCAAACAGAAAATAAGTCTACCGTCAAACCAAAATAAGTCTACCATTAAACCAAAATAAGTCTACCATCAACCAGAAAATAAGTCTACCATCAAACAGAAAATAAGTCTACCATCAAACAGAAAATAAGTCTACCATCAAATAGAAAATAAGTCTACCATCGTTTAAAGTTCCTTTATTCTGAAACGTTTCGTTATAGCATCGGCAAGATGACTTGGCAAGACTGTTGGTCCAACACCACCAATGAAATCTTTCTAGGGACGACCTAACACCTGATACGTTGCTTTACGAGCACGAGTTGAACGCTCAATCACAGAACAATAGTGGTTTCCATTATAAGTCTTGATATAGAAAATGGGACTGTCTCCAATAGTTGAAGCACGGACCCTCCACGTACATCCTTTCACCCAACAACTAACCGTCAACAACGTTGGAGTTGTGTGTCCGACGTTACAGTCAAACTTACGTGCAACATAAATAATCTCCAATCTCCTCTCCAAGTCCTCCTTTGTGGCATAACGTTGCCCAACCGCTAAGTCTACCGACCTCATTTCTAACTTCACGCCATCTGGAATCGATGGTAGACCCCTTTTCTTCGGTGGTAGAGTTTCCATGGCGGCGGCGTCGTCATCATCTGAAAGTCTACCACGCCTCCCGTATTAATCATCGTCCGAGCTTGCACCGTCTGAATCGTCGCAATAGTCAAATCTACAATCATCATCTTCATGATCTTCATGATCTTCATATATAGTTTCTCCCTTCTTGCATCCACTTCTCTCTCTTTTAAACTGTTTTTTTTCTTTTTCACTAATCTCGACGCATAGACAAATCATTTCCTTCTTTTATTGTTGTACAAAACTCTTGAACTGTCTTGAATTTGCAACGAAAATCGGTGGTGTATCTAGAGCTAAGCTTGGTAACAGGTAACTCAATTTTACCTCGAAAATTTGTTCATCGACGCCGAAATCTTCATACACCATTCGAAGGAAATTGTTGAACGAGGTTGCATGATCTAACCCAAGAACTCTACTACATTTTGAGTTGTCAACCCCGAACACCCATCCATTCTTCGAAAAACTCCATCTACTACAGACAAGAACAATTTGTTCCATTCACTCGTTCGAAAAGAACTTTAGAAAACAAGGAAAGTTCAAAAAATCACTTCGCAAAGATCCGACCTATGCGGCTGTAAACCCTAGTTCATCACCATTGTTGCAGGTTTTTCGTGCAAATTTGTCTATTTTTTAAGGGTAAAATCGACATTTCGCGTTCCCTGCAACTAACTCTACCACCTACCAAAATAAGTCTACCACCACTAAAGTTTCTTAAACAGAAAATAAGTCTACCACCAAGTACAATAAGTCTACCGCTATCACAAATAGGTCTACCGTCACTAAGTTCGATAAAAAGTCTACCACCACTAAAGTTTCTTAAACAGAAAACAAGTCTACCACCAAGTACAATAAGTCTACCGCTATCACAAATAGGTCTACCGTCACTAAGCTCGATAAAAAGTCTACCACCACTAAAGTTTCTTAAACAGAAAACAAGTCTACCACCAAGTACAATAAGTCTACCGCTATCACAAATAGGTCTACCGTCACTAAGTTCGAAAATAAGTCTACCACCACTATAAATTCCTAAACAGGAAATAAGTCTACCACCAAGTACTATAAGTCTACCGGTATCACAAATAAGTCTACCAAATGTCTAATGTGAAAAAAAGTCTACCGTCACTAAGTTTGATAAAAAGTCTACCATCACTAGACCTGGGTAAAAACAAATCTACCGCTTCTATCTCTAAAAACGCATAAGTCTACCACCATTGATCCTAAAAAAATAAGTCTACCAGTCAACGGTTGGTTTCGTTGACCAAAAATACGAAATAAGTCTACCGCTAACTATAAGTCTACCACTACTACAATAAGTCTACCACAACTAAACACAAAATAAATCTACCACCACGATAAAAAAGTATACCGCAAACTATAAGTCTACCGCTACTAAAATAAGTCTACCGTCACTATAAATCTACCGCTGCTATGACTAAAAATCTACCACCAAAGGAAACAAATCTAGCAGTCAAAATAAATCTACCATCGAAGAAAAATAAATCTACCGCTGAAAATAAGTCTACGAAAATAAATCTACCATTCGAAGAATAAGTCTACCGCAAAAAATAAGTCTACCGCTACAGGGAAATAAGTCTACCGCAGAGAAAATAAGTCTACCGCTAGGGCTGGGCATTCGGATATCCGATCGGATTCGGGTCGGGTATTTCGGTTTTTCGGGTACTTCGGTAATGAGGTTTAGTACCCTATCGGGTATTTTATAAATCCGGATCGGGTTCGGATAAAATGACTTCGGGTTCGGTTCGGGTTCGGTTATATCCGATGTGCAATCTATTTAAAAATATACTTCAAATATGAATTTGAATAGAACTCAAATTGATCAAAAACTTCAAAACAAAAATTCAAATGAACATAGATATCGAAAAAGAAATTCGGTTTTATTACTGTTTACATGAATTATCCAAAAATACCCAAGAAAATATCATAAACAAAAAATTTAAAAATTCAAATAGTGTTGATAATTTAGTTATTTTTATTCGAATATAATCCATATTATTCAAATGAACCAAAAGTTATAGAAATTATCTAAAATACATGAACATATCTAACCTTACATTCAATTATCTTTGGTTTAATTTATATTTGTGTTAGTTCGGATACCCGTTCGGTTATCGGTTCGGTCCGGGTTCGGATTCGGGTTTTCGGGTTTAGAAACATAGAACCCGATCGGATATTTTATAAATTCGGGTCGGGTTCGGATCGGGTAATTTGAGTCGGGTTCGGTTTGGTAATTCGGTTACGGGTAATTTGCCCACCCCTATCTACCGCAGAGAAAATAAATCTACCGTTCGGAAATAAGTCTACCCCCAAAGGAGACACAATAAGTCTACCACTCAAAAATAAGTCTACCGCTCCTCAAATAAGTCTACGGACAAAAAAATATGTCTACCAGAACTCAAATAAGTCTACCATCACATAGCGGTAGACTTTTTTTTTTTTTTTTGCTGGAAATTTTCGCGCCTACGCGGCCCGTTTCATTAATGGCATTTTCGTAAATACATTTTTTGTTATCAAAAGAAAAAGGGTAAAACGGACTCGAAAATAGCATCGGTAATTAAAATCTAAGAAGGTTCTTTGAGTCAACTCAAAATCTAAGAATGTTGTTTTAGTAAATCTCCCTAAATATAAATCCAAGGTCAAGAATGTCAGATCCAACAAAGTAGCCAAGTTTTAAATTGGAAACTGAATGAATTAGAGAAACTACAAAAAATCATTTTTGGAGTTTGTTAAGGTCCATACACCCAAGGACAAAAAATATCTCTTATTGGATCCCTAAAGATCTCATCATCTATTCGTTAAACTTATTAGTATTGATTACTTTTCGTTAAATATCTATTGCAAGTGGAAACCCCTTTAAACCAAGGGTTCATTATTTCTTCTACACTAGTATGTATGAGTTTCGAATGTCAGAAAATGCGATTTATTATCATATACCGCAGATTAATAGAGACAAGCTTACATGAGATCTTAAGCGTGGTGTAAAGTGAAGTCGTCTGGCGTGGATCAAGACGATAAATTTGTCCGTTGTATAATCACCGATGTAATAATTCTTATAATTTATAATAGAATAATAAATTAGTGTTAAAAATATATTTATAATAGATTTATTAAACTTTAAGTTATGAGGTCGTTAACGATATCGTATTTTACTAACTAATTTATTTGTATCATATATATACGCTTATATATTTGTCATCTTCTACTTAAATTATCTTATCTAAAGCAATCGCGATACACACACGAAGCCGTATATGTGAGATGATGATGAGACCTTTAGGGAATCCATGCACTCTTCAACAGTTTATATTCTAACTTAGCCAATCCTAAAGTTTTCGGTATAAGGTCGTAATCGGAAAGCAATTTTCTCCACTAACTATAGAAGAAACCAAAGTTTGGGCCACTCGATGGTAAGATTAATATCTAGCCGTGAATAGAAAAAGGAGTATATAATCATGAGAAATGACTTTTTGGTAATAAGACGAGCTCAAGTTGGGCAACTTGCATGTCTACTTTTAATTCTCACGGTCACGTACACGAACCAAGGTATGTGTCAAGTTTGTCCACTTTCGTCGCACGAGATGGGTCTTCTCATTTCATTTCATTTCTTTCAGAAATATGTGATTGAAAGTTTGTGTATTGTCTGAATAGTACACCTCATATTAGAAAAAATAAAATATATATGTACATAGATTTATAATTATTTCATATAATGAAAGTAAAATTATTAAACTAGTCGCACACCATTTGTGGAAAGACCTATGAATTGCTCTCTTTGGAGAGGCGCCTAGCTACAATGAGATGCATATATGTTTATGTGGCTTGACATGCCATAGTGATAAGTTGCTAGTGGTAGTCGACATTTTGTTTTGATCGATTGGGTATCTCAGTACAGTAAGAAGGCATACATTGTTGGATCTTAACACAAAAGACGTGTTCTTATCTTGTGATATTGCATTTGTTGATGATGTGTTCCCATACTTATGTTTCTTGAATGACAACATATCTGCTTGAGGAAGATGCGGAGGACTTTGAAAACATCCTCATAATGAATTAATGATGCTGAAGCTCTAAGTGATGTGGTGGAAGCTGAATCTTTACCACTTGACATAATCTATGTTTCATCGAGTTAAGCATATGTAGTTGGACATATGTAACTTCGTATCTTTTTCGAAATTTTTAAGGAAAATTTAATTTCGTTTTTCCTCTATTATATCTACTGCAAAGTCCCCAAAAACCATGGTCATGTATATTTTAATATGCCTCCAAGAGTGAGGAATTCTATGAAAAAAACATTATTTGTTTTTTGTTTTTGCTAAAAGAAACATTATTTGTTGCACACTATTATCATCTAATATTATTAACAGTTTGTCAAAAATAGTTTAATTGAAGAATCTTGTATAGCCATTTAGTTGCAACGGCGACGTCCCGATACTCGGACTCGAGCATTATTGATTGGTTGGCCATAAGTCAGCAACATGTTACATGCTAACCAATCAAAACTACTTGTTTGACCAAATATAATAAATAAAATGTATTGTATCATGCAATTTCTGTAGAAACTATTTACAAGTTGCATTTTATGTGATCCATCTTTGTTCCTTTTTTATGAGTCGCATTTGGTTTCTTTGTCGGCTTTTCCAAGTATTGTTTCTATCTTTTCCAAGAAATTTTCTTCCTTTAAAAATTGGTATTTTCTTGTACTATGCTTTTAGGAAAAAAGAGAGATATAATTCCAATTTTGTGTTCAACTATGAAAGAGAGATATCTCACTGAAAAGTGAAAATAATGTAGTTTTGCATTGTATATTCTCAATGGACTACAGTCTTTCAAGTGTTACCAACTTACCATTCAACCTACGAGATCCCATTTTCTTTAAGTTTTTGTTTTAATTACTGGCTAAACAATTTCAAGCCTCATAGAAAGTGAATTATCGCGTTGTAGATTTGTTCCTTTCATACATGATAGATGGTGCTCTAAAAGTCTATATGTAGAAGAAAAGGTTAGTATAAATATACTTAGTTCTGTTTTGAACAAAAAAGAGAATATACTTAGAAAGAGACATACAATATACAAGTATGAATCCACTTTATGAATTCCTCCGAATAAATGATAGAATGAAGAGTATTTGTGATGAATAATCAACCATATCAAATGTCTATGAAATGTTGAATTTAATCGCATTCATTGTTGACTTTGAATTCTTATTATAGTCTTTGATCAGTTCAATGACTACTAATAAATTCTCATCCCCATAGCATCCATCTTCTTTGAAATCTAAGTTGGAGTTCATTCATTTTGTAAGATAACCATTAAGAAAGAATGATGTAATAGCCACAATAAAATCAAGACGAAACAGTTGGCCAACTTTGTGAAAAACAGTTCCTTTAATATTAAAACTTTATTATAGATTTTTTCAATATTAAAACGTGATTTTAGTATGAATTACGTACATTCTCCACTTTCTCACCTCAACACTAGAGATGAAACAACTAAACTAAACTACATTTTTCTAACACCTACTAAATGATAAGCTACCTTTTTGTCTTGATAAATCAAATACTAATGTTTATTAGTCCATATAAAATAAGCATATTTATAATATCTCATCCACTCTCACGGGCCTTTTGACTTCTTGCTTTGACGTAACCCGATGTTTTGTCTCGATAAATCCCACTTTGGTTCATGGACTTTTGCATGCGAATATTATAATGATCTTATTCTTACATGTAATGAGTCCAATTCTAATTTTAAAGTATAATTGTCCGACCACCACCAATCATAAACCTATAATTAAGGAATCTAATATACAAAATATCATAAATTTATCAAACATCACTCATAGATTTCCCCAGGTTCTGAGCATCTTCATTTCTACGCCTGAAGAACATGTGCAGGTTTTGTGTCCATGTCCGATTTTAATCCATTTAATACTACAACCAATAATGACCTTAATATTCTTTAATTAGCTTTTTTTTTTTACCTTATATGCACAAAAATATATAACGCTCTTTTGGCAAGTCTTGCAATAATTTCATAAATATTTGGTAAGTGACGGTTAAAAAACGCCAAACAATAATAAAGTCATAATAACAATAAAATAATTCATAGAATATAAAACGAATTATCCGGTTTGGTAACAGAGACTCTCCAACACTTGACCTCACCGTCAAGACTTCCACTAACAATCGAAACGACACCGTCTAACTCCGAATCAATAACCGCCGCAAGCGACTTAACCGGTTTAGTGTGACCGGTCAAAACCTCCAAACAACTGTAACTACCATCCATTCCACGTCGCCAAATCCTGACAGTCCGATCTGCAGATCCACTTAGTAGCAAATCAGAGACATTAAACAAACTAAGTATCGCTTTATCGTGTCCTCTCAAAGCACCACTAACCGCCATGTAATTAGAACTATCTTCTCTCTCCCAAACCAAAATCGACCGGTCACACGAACCGGAAAACAAAACCGAACCGTCTTCACTCAATGCCAAAGCATTAACCGCCGATTTATGCTTTTCCAAAGTCGCGACTAACTTATGACGTTTAGAGTCCACAGGTTTGGCCCAGACCCGGATTAGTCTATCCGCGGATCCAGTATAAACGGTTCCGTTAGTAGAAACGGCGATTGCGTTAACGGCGTCATCATGAGCTTTAATTGATTCTTTACAACGAAGATCAGAAGCTCTCCAAATCTTTAACGTTTTATCCCAAGAAACGGAGTAAATAAAACCGTTATTAACGGCGAGAGCAGTAACGGCGTCAGCATGTTCAATCCAAAGACGTTTTTTATGACGTCTTACTTGAACGTAGTTTTTAGGAAGAGCGAAACGTCGTAAACGGTCGTTTAACGTAGGAAGCGTCGTTAACTGTTTATAACCGTTAGTCGCCGTTAATTTCCAAACACCGATTTTACCGTCTTGATGTGCGGTAAATATTTTTTCACCGGAGAAACCAACGGATTTAACTGTTCCTGAGAAAGGATCTTGACCGTTGAAAGTATCTAGATGAGCAGACATGGCACGATCGTAGATGCTTACTTCATGTCCGGAAACGGCGAAGAGATAACCGCCGTTAACGGCGAGACAAGTTACGGGAAGACTCCGTTCACGGAGTTTGAAGGTGGAGGTAACGGAGTGAGAGACGGTAACGGCGGAGAGTGTGTCGGAAGGGATTTTTTGAAGAGATGGAACTGAAGGGAGTGTCTGAAGAGAAAGACTGCTTTGAAGAGATGACGTGGCACTATCGACGGAATCTAAATGCTTCGGAGATTTTGATATTCGTCTTCTCCGGGAAGAAGAATCATCAGAATCGAAAAGCCATGACATAACCCTCATTGCTTCCGCCGTTGGTTAGGTTTAGTTTGTGTTGGTGAAGACAATGTATGTATATAGAAACGCGTCGTGCAGAGAGATTACGCCACGTGGCATGTAATTACAGAGGAATGGGTCGAATTCAGTTTCAAATAAGATTGTAGTACATTTTTTGTACTTATAGGCGAGTTGAGGGTAGTATGGTAAATTAACAGAGGTGATAGTCAAATAAGTAGTACCCAATGGTGTGTTTGTGGGGTAGAATTAGAACACAAGAAGTGAAGAAAATTAAAGGAGATGATTGGGTTTTGCGTTACAGCATTGATGAGGTTGGATTCTAGTGAATAATGGGTTGAGGAGAGTAGGACCGGATTAGTTATGAGCCAATGTAATAATCAATGGCTAAACAAAAAGGTGTGTGAAGATATTTGTTACTCGCTCTGTTCCTAAAAAATAAAAAATTTATAAAAAAAATTTGTTCCAAAAAGATAGAGTTTTTACTGTTTTCTATGCTTTTTTTTTTTGTTCAACAAGTTCTTCATTCATTCATATTTCAACTGAAATCTTACAAAACTGCAAAATGCATAGATTAAAAGCAATAAACGCATAGAGGAGAATAACACCATAGTTATTAGACAGCGAATCCGAAGAGAATCCCGAATGCGTCAAGTGATAGGTTAAGCGGTTTGAATCAAAGACAAAAACCGGAAGCTTCTTAAAAAGGGCTTCAAAATCGATTTCAAGCAAATCGATCTTCAATTCTTCTGCCATTACCGGCAAATGAAAGTCATTAGCTGCCATATTAATGGTTGAGCTTTTGTGAACACACTCCATAGAAGTGGTTAGGATAAATCTCTCCTTGTCGGAGAAAATTATAGCGACGTAATCGAGCTTTAACATGCTCGTTACGGGAAAGCAATGGGTCACACTTAAGAAAATACAACTCCAGGCTAAGATAAGAATGAAATCGACGGGAACATATTGTCCCGTTGTCCCTTCGCCGGCGAGGAATAGGACTAAAAACTCTGTAACATTATCCATGAAGGGGAGATTCTCGACTAGCAGAGCAAAGCACCAAACCGATGGCTTATAAGTAGTAATTGGAGCATAAAACATGAACAATGAGCATGAGCATCTACATGGAGAAGACGTCCGAGTGCTATCCAAAATGGTGCCATACACATCCAAACATAAGATCAATGGAGAGTATGAACACATTCCTGATAATAGACTCAACATGACACCATACACATCCAAAAGTAAGGTCAATGGAGAGTATGAGCACGGTTCCGGTAACAGCCCTAACAAAGTGCCAAACACATCCAAAATTAAGATCGATGGAGAGTATGAGCACGACTGATATCTCACCTGGTGGAGATGAAGCAGAGACAAGTGCTCTGTTATAAAGATCGCATGGTGGTATAAAGCAGAGACAAGTTCTCTATTATAACCGGTTAATAAACCAAGCATGAGTTGGTCGTTAAAAGCTTGAACTGTGGGCCACAAATGAGACCAATTCCAAGATTTAAAATGGGCCTGGCCCAACCTTTTTGACCTTTGCATCGGAGGAGAAGAGTCGGGAGGGAAGGTGAGGGAGGGCTTGTCAACGACGGAGACGGAGCCATCAACAGGGGATCTCGGGAAGGATGGAATCGGCTGAGCAGAGGATGAAGCAGGAGACTGAGTAGGGAATGGGGTACTCTTCACATATGGGTCGCCGGTAAAACCACGGTGGAGGATGGAGGTCATAGATCTGTTGGTATGACTTCTGTAACAAAGAGCAGCAGACGAGAAGCTCTTAATGATTGGAAGGGAAGACGACAGTGGAGATGTATAGAGCAGGTCCGGTGGATCTGGTGGAACCGGTGGTTCCGGTGGTCGGAGAGGGTTCAAATGCTTCGGATGAGTCCACCACCGACGCAGAGCGAGGATGCTGGGCCGATTAGCCTGGTTTGTCCGCACGGAGGAAGGAGGCGGGAAGACATCCATCGGAACAAGCTTGCAACACTTCGTCGGTGAACGAAAAGACTCGCCGGAGAAGCTTCGAGAGAGCAAGACAATCAGATGGAAGAAGCAGTAACGTGACCGGAGACTCGCCGGATGTTAGAGCTCATTCTGATGTCTAGCGGCTGCCTCGGTTTTTGAACCAGAGAGAAAAGAGATTTAGGGCGAACTCGTAAATCCTAATATCAACAACCTACTGTTTTCTATGCACTTTTACAAATTTCAAGACAAATACTGAAACACTATTGGTTAAACTTTATTGAAAACTGTATTTCGTATAAATCAATGCATTATCTTAATAAGTGTACATAACCTTAAACATCTATTTTTAAGGAATATAGGGAGTAGTTGAATAGTTGTGCTAGACTATAGTTAATAAAATCAATACATGGGTGTGAGTGCAGAAGTGGGAACTTGGACAAAAAATGATTATGTCACATTGTTGCTGGAAAGTGGCTAACTAAAGAGGGACACAATGAATGGGGTCAATGTCGAAATGGAACCATAATATTTAATAGACATAAAAGCATCATTATCCATGAGCTTTTATCCCATCTCAAAACATTAAACAAATACAAAAATTTAAAAAAAGATGAGAGAAACTAAGATTGGCCTCAATGCATGAAGACTAAAGAAACTCACATTTGAGACTAAATCCTACGTGTCATATCTTAGTTGGTTTACCTTTTTTTATTTAATAACATAACTTACATATATTAAAAATATTAATATTGAATTACTTTAAAGAGATCTATGTCATCTCTTGGATAATGATGCTCTAACACGTAACCAAACGATGTGTATAATTTTTAAAAAAAAATACAAGTAGGGAAAGGTTGGTCGTAGTCAGGAGTGGTCTCGGAAGCAGCGATGAGAGGAGATTGCCAGCCAAGAATAGTGAAAGGTTAGTAGGAAGGTACGTGCCTTCTCTCGAGTGTTAGGTTTTCCCAATTTCGCTACTTATTTGATCATCGGCGAGAATCACATTGAAAAATCATCTTTTTCTTTCTCTTTCTTTCGAGTGTTAGGTTTTCCCAATTTCGCTTTGAAAGTATCAATTTAGTGTGGTTATGAGTTCTCTCGTGGCTCGATACCCATTTCGTATTACTTCGGTACCACTTACATTTATAATTTATATTCTAGCTTTTTGAAACATCACACAGATTAGGTGCATCAAGTACTCATGTGTTTTTTGGTCTCTTGTATTTTAAGTTACAGAATTCATCCACAAACATCATTACTTGGATATTTATTAGCACTTTTACATTATTGTCAGTTCGAAATTTTGTTTCTAAATTGTTGAAAATCATTTAATAACATATTAATGTTTGGAATGAGATGGTACGTCCCACACCATATTGCTTTCAAGTTTCACCATATTGATTTGTTATATTCCGACCATTTTGCACATATGCCTTCATGAACCGTAGTGTATCACCATTCACAGCCTAAATATCCAGACGGTCAGTGATTGTGGAACTTTCTCCATCAAGTATGATAGATGAGAATGATGCTTTAGATGGTTAATAGTTGATAGGTAGTATATAATACGTAGCAATTGTTTCATAGATAAGACTAAAGACATCCTAAAGAGAGAAAAGAGATTGAAAAAGAAAAAGAGGTATTGGTTGAGTTAGACCAAAAGAGAAAGACACCAATGTAAACCGTATGCACTACGCGTACGGCTCCTTCTTCACTCGTTGATATGTGGTCCCTCGCTGAGCTTCCTAAGTGGAAGATCCCCAAACTTAACCAAGAAACTGGCGTGTGACCACACCTTTTCAATCCCATAATGTAAAAATGTAATGCTTTCTTTCCTTTTTTCTGACAAAACTATTATTCTTCCTAATAGGTTGACCGATGGAAGTTAGTGGGACTGCATGGGATTGTTATTACACTTACAGAATTGGGATTTGAATTAATGACAATGTGTATTTTAATAATATCTTTTGATTATACGAAGACGTTGGACCCGTAACTTCTCTAAGCCGGGGACGAGAAAATGATTAGTATAATCTGAAATTCACAATTTATAACTCATTTGAGGTGTCAAATTAATACTCAAATATGCCTTTTCTTATTACCGTCTCATATTTGTATATATGCATTTTCATTTAGATTGTATCAATGAATGATTCTACCTGCTTAATATATGTGTTTTGCATTTCGAAAAAACGTGAAAAATGTGTATGCTATAATTGTTTATGCAAAGATTCGTTTTTCTTTATATCAGTTTTATTACAAAGATAACGTTTCTCAATATAACAGAAACAAAATTACTATATGATCATCACAATCATCCATATATATATAAATAGTACTTCGTTCAAATATTCTTCTGATAATAGTACACACCTCAGAACAACAAGAAAGAACCGGCGATGGATGCAACACCAACGACGACCGCAGAGACGCTAAGAGCCACCGCACCGCCTTCCATTTTAGCGTTGACTCTATCCGTGATATCGATGAAGTCACTTCCTAGAGGACCGGCAACTGCCACGTCACCATCACCAGGAGAAGCAGCTGCATCATCGCCGGTGGTTCCGATCTGGTCGTCGCTGATTGGAGCTTCGACGTCAGTTTTGGTGGTAGCAGGAGATTTGGAGGGTGATGATGTAGGAGACGGAGAGGAGGCAGCTGCGGCTAGGCCAATGACAGCCAAGAAGACGAGGCCAAAGACTACGACAACGTTTTGACGTCCCATTCTTTTTTCTCTATCTTCTTCCTTAGCAGCTCTCTCTTTTTATTTATTGTAGGGCTTGAAGGTTTGGAGATTGTGATGATTGGGGAAGATATGGGTTTCATGTGTATATATAGTTGTTTTGTGTGATTTAGAATACAAAAGAAAATAGAAACTGTTTGAACTACGATGAAGGATTACCGTACAATCCAATGTAAGATGGAGTTGTTCAAATATAGATTTTGAATGGCAACATGCGAACGAATTGATTTAGTTCTATATTTAGAAAATGTTAGGACAAACAAGTCTACACGAATTCTATACAAAATTTATGTTGAAGCTGGATTTGTCACCATCGGTCCATACTAAACCCGACACAAATAAGATCATTTATTCGTAATAAATAATAAACACACACATGGACCTTTGACAAACGTATGGACCTTTGGCCCAATCGCGAGAACATTATCTAAGATCCGATTCGCAAAAAATAACGAATCTCAAAACAGCAGCTCAACTCAAGCGAATCAAATAATAACTCGTAGTGGAGCTAAAAGGTTGGAATGAGTCAACAAGAATGAATCGTTCCAACCTGAGATTTCTAGAAAATCGAACCACCACATGGAGTTAATCCAGAATACACGAAGCTGGACTGAGCTATAAATACACGAAAAACGAGTAGAGTTTGGCAACTTTTTCACATGTACACTCGACTAAAGATTATACTACTTAGAATACACTAATCACTCGATTTTTCTTTAAATCCGATATATTATTAATATAAATCCATTTTCGATGTTCTCATCTTTATTTTCGATCAAATCTACAGACATTTTTTAGATCAAAATTTATCCTCTGAATTCATTAATAAATTTTTATTGCAAAATTCAGCTTTCACAATTCACAAATTATAATACTTTCATCAGATTCATAAAACATGGTAGTGGATAGACGTATTTTATAAAAATGACATATATTTATGTGGTAAAAAGCGTGGTTTCCATATTAATCTGTTGAATCTGACAGAAAAGGAAAGATGGGCTTTAAGCCCAAGTATTTATTTAGGCCTTTGAATTGATTTCGATTTACGATCCTACCATCATCAACAACGAGTTAGGGTTTTACACACCACCATTTTAGCTCTCTCAAATCTTCGAAACACTCTTCTTCTCGTTTTCTTCTCCACTGTGCACGAAGCAAGATCTATAGTTCGATCTGATCGAAAATGGCACTGGCGTTCGATGAGTTCGGGCGTCCGTTCATTATACTTAGAGAACAAGATCAAAAGACTCGTCTTAGAGGCATCGATGCTCATAAAGCCAATATCGCTGCTGGTAAAGCCGTTGCTCGTATCCTTCGCTCTTCTCTTGGTCCCAAAGGAATGGACAAGATGCTTCAAGGACCTGACGGTGACGTCACTATCAGTTCGTTTCTCTCTCCCTCTTTGATTCCATCTCTGCTTTTCGAAATTCTAGTATACTTGATTACTGTGTTGATGCACCTAGATTTCAACAATAGATTCAAATCAATCTCAGGTCTCATGGAAGTTTTCAAATACTCATGTTACATTTGTGGAAATTTGGTAACAGTATTTGCCATTTTAAAGTGAAGTTTGATGTGCAGCAAATGATGGAGCAACGATCTTGGAGCAGATGGATGTTGATAACCAGATTGCAAAACTTATGGTGGAACTGTCGCGGAGTCAAGATTATGAAATTGGTGATGGTACAACAGGTGTTGTTGTTATGGCTGGTGCACTTCTTGAGCAAGCTGAACGCCAATTAGATAGAGGAATTCATCCTATTCGTGTTGCTGAAGGATATGAGATGGCTTCTAGAGTAGCAGTTGAGCATTTGGAGCGTATTGCTCAAAAGTTTGAGTTTGATGTTAATAACTATGAGCCATTGGTTCAAACGTGCATGACTACTCTATCCTCAAAGATGTAATAATCATTTGAGATACCTTTCAATAGTTCCTGCATGTTTTTTATTTGGTTTATAGAATATTGTACTAGTTTCTTATGTTTTTTGGTCATTGCTACAGTGTGAATCGATGCAAGCGTAGTTTAGCTGAGATTGCTGTAAAAGCAGTTCTTGCTGTTGCTGATTTAGAGAGGAGGGATGTTAACTTAGATTTGATCAAAGTAGAGGGTAAAGTCGGGGGAAAGTTGGAGGACACTGAGCTTATATATGGAATATTGGTTGATAAAGACATGAGTCATCCACAAATGCCAAAGCAAATTGAAGATGCTCACATTGCTATTTTGACCTGCCCCTTTGAGCCACCGAAGCCGAAGACTAAGCATAAGGTGGACATTGACACAGTGGAGAAGTTTGAGACAATGCGCAAACAAGAGCAGCAATATTTCGATGAGATGGTTCAAAAGTGCAAGGTAGGTTATTCAAATTCTTATATTTCATTCTCAATTGGATTTTGAGTGAACTACTGGAGGTTATTTGTCTTTTTACAGTTGAGATTAGGTACCACAATGCAGTGTTTTATATGGTTTATGTGTGACCCTTATGCTTTAAATTGCAGGATGTTGGTGCTACACTGGTTATTTGCCAATGGGGATTTGATGATGAGGCAAACCATCTTTTGATGCACAGGAATTTGCCCGCTGTCAGATGGGTCGGAGGTGTTGAACTAGAACTTATCGCGATAGCCACAGGTAAGTACATACACGAAGCATGTACGCCAATTGTTATCATCGATAGTGTAGAGCTGATCGAATTTTTATCTGTTATAATAGGCGGAAGAATTGTTCCAAGATTCCAGGAGTTGACCCCAGAGAAGTTGGGGAAGGTATTATTTACTTTCTGTAGGTCTTGCCAGTAAAATGAGCAAAATGTTTAGTATGTTTAAATAGTCCACTAATCCTAAATTTCTTAATATGTTTAGGCTGGTTTGGTTCGTGAAAAATCATTTGGCACAACAAAAGAACGAATGCTGTATATTGAGCACTGTGCAAACTCAAGAGCTGTCACTGTTTTCATCCGTGGAGGTACAGCCTAGCCTTTTCTTTTATAATTGTTAACACTGTTTTGACTTTGTAATAGCTGTTGAGAGAAAAAGTCCATGTACTAAATTTAATATGGTTCAAAGGATGTGGTGGATAAATATTTGATGGAACACTTTTATGGGATATGGTTTAGGTAACAAAATGATGATAGAAGAAACGAAGCGTAGTATCCATGATGCTCTGTGTGTGGCTAGGAATCTCATCCGCAACAAATCAATTGTGTATGGAGGTGGTGCAGCTGAAATCGCATGCTCACTTGCGGTTGAAGCAGCTGCTGATAAATACCCTGGTGTTGAGCAGGTTAAACACAATCTTTCCTCTGCTCTTTGAGTCTGAACTCTGAAGTAAAATCAGTTATTTCACAAATCTTATTGCTGAAGTCATATTACGTATAAATACTTCTGTATATGCAGTATGCAATTAGAGCATTTGCAGAAGCTCTGGACTCTGTCCCTATGGCTCTTGCAGAGAACAGCGGATTACAGCCGATTGAGACACTCTCTGCGGTTAAATCTCAGCAAATTAAGGTAAGAAGTGGTTGACGAGCTTATGATCTATATTAGCATTGATATGTTGGTGTGCTGACTGAACAACAATTGGCTTTTACGAACAGGAGAATATTCCCTTCTATGGGATAGATTGCAATGATGTGGGAACAAACGATATGAGGGAGCAAAATGTGTTTGAAACATTGATCGGGAAGCAGCAGCAGATTTTGCTTGCAACACAGGTCGTTAAGATGATTCTAAAGATCGACGATGTCATCTCGCCTTCTGAATACTGATCTACTACTTTTGTATTTATTACCCTTTGGCCTCTTGGGGTGGTTTTTGTATTTGATTTCTATTAGCTTTTGATACTATCCAACTTCACTTTTTTCTTGCAAGCTTTTTATTTAAGAACATGGGTAAGAATCTTTTGTTTGTGCGCGCGCATGCTGATATTGGTTTATCCCACTTGTATTTTTTCAACACTGAAGCCGAATAGCATGCAGTGTCTAGGTGTTTATCGAGTATGAACAAAATCATCCAATTTGCAACCTCTGTACCAAATTAGGTAGGATACGGTCGGTGGTGGAGACAAAAAGCTTTGCAACCTTAAATTTGCAGACAAAAAGCTTCAGTTCCCAACTTCTTCTCTGTCTTTGCATTTTCTTTTATATTTTAATCACAGATGCACACGAGTCTCAACCTTAGACTAGTGAATGAGGATAAACGTAGTTCTGCTTATACGTAAGAATACAAGGCACATGAAAAAAGCTTCAAAGACTTATAAAAACCCGTTTCCTGTGTTCTTTATACATATTCTGAACCTTAAAAATGAATGTCCCCACTCTTAAGATCTAGTATTAACTTGGGACTCTGTTGCAGAGGGTATAAAGCTGAGTACCGAGACTCCACCTCTTGTCTTATTCAAATCTCAATTCCTCTTTGTTTGTTTGGCTTTGCCTTCACACATGAAAACAAAGAGTCTTGATGAGTAGTGTTTCCCTCTTCTATGTTTCATGAGAATGTTGTTGTTCTGCATCATGGCCAATGCCAAATTTACCGTTCGTGCTCTCCTCCTTTTGAATGGATGGCTTCCCATTCACAGCGACTGTGCCTTCACTTGTTTCTTGCACTGAGACATTGGCTGTATCAGATTTCTGCTCCTGTTCTTGTGTGCTGTTTATATTTTGAGTTGATAGAGCTGCTTCAGCTTTCCGCCTCTCCTCTTCTTTTTCTTGACGTCTCTTTGCTTCTTGCTCTTTTAGCAGCCTAAACCTGGGATTACAGCGACGTGTTAATAATATAACTAATAGCTTCTAGGCACGAATAAAACATTTCGGAAAGTTTAGTACCTTTCACCAGGTTTGGGCCCTTCTGGGGTCACTTTTTCACCACTCTTCTCTCTTGGTATTTTCAGTTCTGAAACAGACTTCTGAATCACCATCTCTGAAATAGACTTCTCAACTTTTTGAGTTTTATCTTCCTTCATGACCAAATTAGTCAACTTCTCCACCGGATTTTTGGCACCACCATATTTTTGAAGCCATACTTGCTGTGCTGTGCTCAAAATGTTGTTGGTCAACCTGCAAAAGCACTCTTCAAACTGAGAAGAAAAGCAAGTGAAAAACTGACCCCCAACCAAAATACACAAACCAGTTGCTTCTGCTCACCAATAAAGACTTAAACCAGAAGGAACTGATAGTGCAAAATAGCCAATCATTAGCGGTAGAAGCTTCGTCACCGCTTGTGAGCTCTTCATGGCTGGATCGTTACTCTGAAAAAGACATGATGATAACAAATGGTACACCATAAATTTCTATGTTGCATTAAGGATTCGTTGTCAGTTTAATTAAGTCAACTGAATGATCTTTGAGTAAATACGCCAATTTACATATATTCATAACCATCTTATTCTTCAAGCTACAAGTAACTACTACTAACTAGACTATCATATATGCCAGAAGATGCTATACCTGCGTTTGCGCTGACTGCATAATCTGAATGGAGAGGTACTGAGAGAAGACGAGCAATAGAGGTAAGACAAGATATGCTAATGTGTCTGACCATCCGAGAGGTGGGTGACCCTCCTGCAAGATCCATCATCCATTAATCAGTTTATATGCTTGAATAATTAAAAGTGAATAAGAGTTAACAAGAACTAGGAGTCTAGTCTAGATTCCATTTCCAAAAAATACAAACCGCTAAATATCGAGGCTTAAGACTGAAACTTACGGTGAAAGGGAACAGCCATGAGATTCCACTGCCACTTTGTCTTGCAGCAACAGTTGTTGGTCCAGCAAGAGAAGGAATCCAGAAAAAGCCTTCTGTTAAAAGTCCCTTAAAGTAGGAAACAACCATCGTCAGAAAAGAATCTCGAATCACTTACATAAACAAAACGATAATAGTTATTTAGAGGTACCTCATCCGCAACATTTGAGAGGGCTCTATATAGCCCAATCCAGACTGGTATTGTAGCTAGTGTGGGCAAGCAACCTAACAGATCAAATGAAAATATTAACTTAACCACAAGCTGGAAGAAATTAAGAAAGCAAATCCCATATACCAAACTGTTGTCTCAAATGGAAAAACCATGAAAATATGAAGTAACAAACTGTACCTGCAAGGGGATTTATTCCAGCAAGTTTATACAATCTAGCAGTTTCAAGCTGAATTCTCTCCTGCAAACATATAAAAAAATTATGAAGCTCTTCGTTTGAACAAGACGGCTACATCCATAGAAAGCAAAGCTAGAATATTTGCTATATTCATTAGTATCACTCCACAGTAATGAAACCAATACCTACACCTTGTTCCTACATTTTCCTAAACTCTATGAACCAATGACTGACGCAACTATGGCTATGGTTTTCACCTGATCGCCGGCATACCGTTCCTGAATAGCCTTTATCTGAGGCTGCAAAGATTTCATAGCCATAGCAGATTCCACCTGTAGATAATCAAACCACACATTTCAACAAAAATGGACTATAATAGCATCATCTTGGCTTTAGCAGCTACAGAAACAAAACTAAAACCTGTTTTTTCGTCAATGGGAACGTAGCAGCCTTAACAAGCACAGTAAGCAGAATAATAGCGAAACCATATGAATAAGGTACATTCACAGTTGATAACCCATCTTTCAAAACCTGCAATTTCAAACTCAATTACATAAATCCAAACAAAACAAAAAGAGAAAAAGAGAAGAACTTTATATACCTTAAGAACAGTTTCCATGTAATTAGCAATACCAGAGAACCAATCACTCTTCTGATCTGTGGTGGTAGAACCAGCAACGGATTCAAAGGTTTCGGAGGACGAAAGAGCAGCATCAGCGATCGTGTGTAGAAGATTCTGGGCATGGTCTCTGATGGAATCGAAAGAATCTCCTGGGTCGGGAAAGGAACCTGGTCTGAACCCGAATTGAGCTACGAGGGTTCGATAAGAAGAAGACGAAGAGGGTCTGTGGCTGAAACGAGAGCGACGGAAATGGAAGAGTTTGGTTGTGGAGAAAGAAGAGAGGAGAAGGTTCGTTGGCTTTAGGGTTATTGAAGAGGCCATCTCCAAAGGTAGGATTTTTAGGGTTTTGGTTTGAGAAGAAATTGGGATTTTTGGATTTTGTTTCAGTGCGCGATACCGACTGGGAAGTGGAACAAACAAACTTTGTTTTCTGAATTTATGATGTAATAATATATGTGAAACTAATAATAACAACACACGAAACTCGCATCAAACTATCGGCATTTTTTGTTTTTTCTCGACAACTACTTTCTCATTACTCCAAAACCTTAAACCACCCAAGGTTTATCAACCTTCACAACGCTACTTGCCCAATTCGACAATAAGAATAAAGCTTAGAAGCATAATTCAAAAGAAAAAAAGTCTACTCTGTATAGAAGGATCTAAAAGATACACATCATGAATGAAAATATTGTGAATATGTTCTAGAAATATGTAAATATCTTTATATGATTACATTAATTAGATACAGTAAAACCTCTATAAATTAATAATGTTGGGACCGAGATAATTTATTAATTTAGAGAGAATATTATTTTATCGATAAATTAATAATTATTAATTTATACAGAGAAATCCATTTTAGGTAAGATTCTTCTTAATTTGTTTTTTCGAATAATGTTATATTATGAAATTTAATGAATCTATTTGCAAATTGATGAAATTTTGATTAAAATTTTTGATTATCGCAATAGAGTGGATGATATTATTATAATAGACGATCAAACTAAAATGGTATACTATGTATAAAATTTAGAAAAAATCATAGTTATTATCCCTAATATCGATGAATACATTTATAAAGCGTTATTATAAAGAATCAATTATTTTGCCTATAATTTTTACAAGTTTATGGTAAAGATCGAAAAAACAATTATAAAAGTTTTTGATGTAACACTTAAATTAATAGATAAGGTCTAATGAGATTTTCATTTTTAAGTTAAAAAAATCACTAAAACCATGTTTAGTACATTATCATATATATATATATACATAATTATATATGATTATTAATTTATACTATTATTGGGACCATATTTTACATAGGAGTTTCAAAAAAATTATTATCTTATCATTTTTATCAAATTGAGTTGATTTTTACATTGGCCCGACTCGGGACCGGGATAATTTATTAATTTATGGTGTTTATTAATTTATCGAATATTAATTTATCGAGGTTCTACTGGTTAAATGTGTTTCCTATATAAGCATAGCAATCTTGTACATTCATCTTTATGAGAGTCAATACAATATTATTCCAATCCTATATTCTCATCAATATAATATGGTATCACAGCATGTTTACTTTGAAGTTTTGATCTAGCGATCAAACTTCTTATTATTTTTGATTTTTGTTTTTAAGCCAAGTGCTTCCATCATTCAAGTTCATCATGAACCTCTGAATCTAATTCAAGGCTTAGTGCCTCTGAATCACAACCACAAAATTTCTCTTGAAGTCTATCATAGACCTCTGAATCTAAGCCACGTGCTTCCTAGTTTCGATCTAATGATCAAACTTGTTTTACCTCTTTTTACCGTTTTGATTTTTTAAGCCAAAGTGCTCTTCCCTATACTTTGATTTAGGTTTTAATTTGCAATCATTTTCCTAACATCTCAAAATCTTTAAAAAAAAAAAACCAAACAAAAAAATGAAAAACACCATATTTATGGTTTTCTTTTTCTCCACGTAAGAAGATCTCCATCACCACCCGAGAGATCTCCGCTTCTGCCAAACGATTGACCCAAGCCCATCCATCTCAATGTCACGAACACTAGATCTTTGATCTCGACTACAAGTCTACAACCCAAGCTTCAAGCGATGGCGCAACTAACCAACTTCCATCATTGGGTCTTTCACGCAGCCATAGCTCCAACGAATCTCACATTCATCTCCGCCACCATCGTTCAACATTGTTCTCCAACAAAGCCAACGCGACAACGTCCGCCACATCACGGATACATCATCTATGGTCAATCTCAAGCCGTTGCTTCCATTTTACTTCATCCCGCATTGAGTTTGAGGGGACGTATAGAAGGATCTAAAAGATACACATCATGAATGAAGATATTGTGAATATGTTCTAGAGATATGTAAATATCTTTATATGATTACATTAATTAGATATTATGTTAAATGTGTTTCCTATATAAGCATAGCAATCTTGTACATTCATCCTTATGAGAGTCAATACAATATTATTCCAATCTTATACTCTCATCAATATAATACTCTGAACTCTACTTTGAACTTTGAAGTAGTCATCGGCATATAACTCGAAAATCGAATTGAACCGAACCAAATTTTGAAAATACTTGAATGAGTTCTAAATTTGTAATGCTAAAAACTCGAATCAAACCCGATCCGAACGGTACCCGAAATATCTAAAACATAAATTAGTTTAGGTATTTATATTGTTTTTCTTTTGGTATTTCAAAAAATTTGGATAAAAAAAATAATAGAATTGAACTAAACCCAAAAATTTATGAATATTTCAGGTAATTTTTTAGCATTTTAGGACAACGAATCTGAATTTTTTATTCGGACCAACCCGAACCCGAAATGAACCGACCTAAACCCAAAAACCCGAGGGTCGAGTACCCGAACGACCATGACTACTTTAAAGTCTTTAATGTGAGAGAGTGAAATTCTTATGTTCAGTGAAATAGGCTTCCTCAGCGAATACCACATCCACCAAACCTTTTGAGTTTGTTTCGTATGTATTACTTTCTTGTATCCAATGTGTATTATAATGAGAATGTCCCATCAAAATGCTTCGATGTCTATCATCTTCGAAATATTTTTACAACCCATCCACACAACCTTTTCATTATGATCTCTCAACACCCACCTATGTCATCCATTTCACCCTCTTTTGGGCATGCTCTATGAACATTACATTTCCACACAGTTGCATCACCAGCGAGCAGTTTACACCGAAATCTCGGGTTAAAACCATCGATATGATCTAAGTATCTAACCAACATGTTATTCGCTCGAACCAAACTATAATTCTAAATACGCTCTAGCTTTCGCATGCTTCCAAGATTGTTCGAGGACGTTGATCCTATCTTGATCTCATTAGGTCGCTTAAGGTTCACGAAGTTAAAGTTTGGTTGTTCTGCGTGATCTAATTGAACATTTCTCTCAATTCAAAGGCTTACCTAACCTTTTTTGTTTGATGATTTCGAGATAAAAAATTTTTTTGGCTATGTTTAGTGCTAATTCAGGTCAACTTAACAATTTTTCTTCGTTCTAACTTAAAGTTATGTTGAGAGAACTTTTGGAGTTTGAAAGAAAAATAAAAGATTTTTTCTAATTTTCCAAGATATAATTTAAGCGTACAAAAAAAGATAATGACTATAATGAGATTACACAATTTTATCAAAATTTTAAATTTCTATATGCAAATTTTGCATATGTAATGACATAAACGAGAATAAACAATATAAATTGTGAATTTGATTTAGATGACATGGAAGCAGCTGAGGTAGCAGATAGAGAATAATGACGCAAATAAGATAAAAGATTGGATAATTACCAACCAAACATTTGTTATGTAATGCAAAATGTTTTCTCACAATCAAACATTATGCGTATTCCATAAAACCATATTTATCCTACAAATTATATATTTTATACATTAGCTTACATAATATTCTAAACTTGCCTTCAAGTCACATCTTTCTTTCCTCCATTGATGCAACTTTAGAGAGAGGCTTTTGACGAAAAAAAGAATGAGGCAATCAAAGACGATTCTGAAATACCTCTTTGTCTCTCTCTCCCTCACTCTCCCTCTCATCTTCTTCATCTCTCTACAACTTCGTAAACCATCCCTCACGACGGAAAAAGATCTCATCAGGATCCGACCCGGTTACACTTCTTACGATTACTACATCCAACGACAACTCAACAAGACCCTTAACCCTAGGCTACGTACTATATGGATGACACGTGATTGGGACCGTAAGATCAGAGTATTCTCCAAATTCTTCCAAGATCTAAAACGTCAAAACCTCTTATCCAACTCCTCTAAGTGCCTTTGCGTTGGAGCTAGAGTCGGACAAGAAGTGGAAGCCCTGAAACGTGTAGGCGTAAACGACTCGGTCGGGATCGATCTTGTACCGTATCCACCGTTGGTGGTCAAAGGAGACTTTCATCACCAGCCGTTCGATGATGAGACTTTTGATTTCGAATTCTCTAACGTGTTCGATCATGCGCTTTATCCGGACAAGTTCGTTGGAGAGATCGAACGTACGTTAAGACCAGGTGGTTTATGTGTGTTACACGTGGCTCTATCTACACGCTCGGATAAGTATTCTGCGAATGATTTGTTCAGTGTGGAGGCGTTGGTGAGGCTATTCCAACGATCGGAGGTGGTTCATGTACGAAAGGTCGATGGATTCGGGTTGGATACAGAGGTCGTTTTTAGAAAGAAAAGGGATTCATCAATCTCATTACGGTCTTGATTTTTGTTTTTCCATTTTTTTCGTATTTACATTTTAAATGGGATAATGTTATATATGAAAAAAATTTGCATGATAATATTTTGAGTAGGGGATTCCAAGTCAATCCTTAAGCGAAACTAGAGGTTGATAAAATCTACATCCGAGATTTGAGAAAACGATACCGATTTTTTTGGGAGTGAAAATATAAGCTGTTGGAGAAAAAGTAGTAGACTAGTAGGTTTGCTAGTTGGGAAAGAGAATCGGATCTTTAGAGAAAGAGGATAACATTATTCGTATTTCTGTTATTCCATTTAAGCAAATTTTGCACGTCCATCATTGACAAGTATAATTTTAAAAATGTACTTAGCTTCGTTTTCCTCTCGTAACAACCAACGATAGTTTATTTTTTGTAAGTTTGGTATACTAAACACCAATAATAAATTGCAAAGATTCACCTGCAACTAAACCACAATTAATAATGTATGCAAGTTGTTGGAATGATAGAACTAACACGCAACTAAACCACAATCAAACATGTACCTTCAGGCTAATATTTCCCGATCGAGCAGAAAAGCACTAGAAGAGTTTCACTAAAAAATATTTTGACTGAAGATTTTTTCTTTCATATTCACTTCTCATTTCATCAATACAAAGTCGAATCTTACAACACAAAATTCAATAGGCTTACATGACGACAATTTAGACCCTAATTCCTTAAAACGTTTTTTAAAAAATGTAAGAGCGGATTTTGCAACCAAGAACACGTTTTTTTACACAAAATTTTAACAATTTATATAATGTTTATCTTGGAGTTCTTTTATTTTGGATCGAATGTATACTCATGTTTTCGTTACAATAGAACCTACGATATATAAAGTTTTTAGTAAAATTATAAATATATGTTAAGAACCTAAAACATGATTAGCGAATTAAGATAAACTTCTTCTACGAAGTCCGATAGAGAGACGCCAAGTATCAAGGATGCTATCCGGCATAAGTCCGGCGAGAAACCATTGAAGGGAATGTGCCCAAAACGGCGAGCATCGAGACCCAATTCCGATCTGCTCCACCGCGGCTTTTGCGTAGACTTCCGGCGACGGTACAAAGAAGCTTGGTTTATCTATAGCTGCTACTTCTGACACCATCCTCGTTGCCACATATAACGGCACCTGCCCATTTGTTTTACCAACGTACGTCTATTGTAAGATTATTTTCTTTTATGCAATAATATTACTTATGGGATAAGAAAAATTCATATGAATTTTGTTTTTGTTAAATATATTATAGAAGTCTTTAAAGTACCTGGCACTGGACGTCGATACCATACTGCTTATATTCCACATGTAGAGATCTTGATAGTTTATCAACATAACTACATACACGTTTCGTTCAGACATATATAATGATAGTGATAGTATTCAAACACCCACCATAACTTAAAGCATACCATGGTAAGCCCCTGCATCTTCCACCATTATTTGTAGCCTAGCTATCAATTTATTAACTACCAATCTGCTATCTAATCTAATGATAGAGTATAATTAGGTAGATAATTTGATTTTTTATAGATTATACGTCATGCAAAAAATATCACATCACAATGTCATTGAATAATTGACATTTTGTTTTCTTAGCTACCATCTGTACCATGATTAAATTTTTAAAAAACGTTTTTCTAACCACCAAAACTATTTTCATCAACTTGTGGACAAAAACTATACTATTAGATGTTTGAGAATTTTTATTTGTTTCACCAAAACGTTTTTTCTACAGATATATGTCATCTCATATTTTTTTATTCTTTGAATTCTATAAAAAAAAATTAATGATTGGTGGAATTGTGTTTAACAAATTCTTAAATACTGTTTTCTTTTAAAAAAAAATTCTTTTCCAGTTTTTGCGTTTGTATCTAAAACATTTAATATTTTGGGCCCGAATATTGGTCTACCGTAAGAAGGTTTAGAATTTATTTATTTTATTTTCCGTAGGACAGATAGCAACGTAATTAATATTCCAACTAAATGGTTACGACTTACGAGTATGATGTGGACGTGGTGTACCTTGATAGTCTAATGACAGTTTATTGCGTGCATGATCCATCCATCACCGTATTTCTCACAAGCAACACAACTAGTCGCTTGGGTTTTCCGTGATATTCAGTTTATTTACAGAAAAAAGGTTTATAAAATTAATTAGGTAAAGGTTAATTTTACGTTTCATACTGTAATTTTCATGTTTTTTTTGGGAAAATCCCATTTTACGTTCATATTTTATTTACAAACACTTTTAGTTTCAAACTTAAAATCGTTAGAGTAATTTAGCTAAACCTCATGAAAACCAAACAGGTTCCTATATCATGATTTTATCTAAGAGAGATAAAGTTTTCTGTTTTAAATAACTTCGTAAGTAACATATTACATATCTAGTGATATTTATTACTATATTTTAAATACCCTCCATTTAATATTTTTCTTCAGCCCTCTAAATAATTAGTCACGGTTCTGCTGGTCAGTGTATGTATTTATTGTGCGCATTACTCAACAACAAGAAAACGAAAAAATGTAAATGAACTTGGAAGTGGAAAGTCCTTACGCTTTGGTGGCCGCGTAGATGGCATAGAGAGGATGAGAAGGGACAACAACGGCGGCACCGGAGCTAATATTAACGATGGCCCCTCGTCGGCGGTGAAGCATTGGTCGGATGAGAGATCGTGTAACCCAAGTGGTGGCTTCAAGATTAACCCTGATAATGTTGGTCCATGTGAGTTGGTCAACCTCGTGGAAGAACATTGCTCGTGGATAAGTTATCCCAACATTGTTTATCAGAATCCCAACTTCAACACCTTTGATCCCCTCCTCGATTGCCCCATATCCTCCATCTGCACAATTTTTTTCTTTCAATTTCTCACTAGCTCACTACTCACAAATAAGTATTTCAAATCACTAACCCACTACCACTTGGTTGATTTGTTTATAACATAGTTGGTGTTCAAAATTCTACTAGAATTCGAAATAAATATCAAAAGTATTTTGGCCCTACTAGACTATTAGTTCTATAACAAATTCCAAATGGAGTATATTTTTAACGTTGTATCTAGAATTATTTATATTGCGTGTCTTTTCACTCTGTTTTTTAAGAAAATAAGAGTTCCAAAAATATAATCTTTACATGCAAACACAATCAGTTTGTAGAGACGAATAAAATTGACCATAATTAAGAAAGTAGCATTAAGTATTACCAGAGGAGAAGTCAAAGGGAATGACGTTGATCTTGATGTCGGGAAACTCTTGTCGGATATCATCGGAGACCGAAGCGAGCTTAGAAGGGTTTCTGCTGACTAGGATGAGGTTAAGGCCGTGTTTGGCCAGCTCGTGAGCAAAGGCGCGTCCGATCCCATCGGTGGCTCCAGTGACCATAGCCCACGAGCCATAACGCTTGAGCCGCTTGGGGTTTGTGAGTAGGAATCTCGTGATGAACCATTTCAAGAGAGGAAAGAATATTCCAAGGAGAGTTAGAAAGCCTATGAAGCTTACGCCATGGAGATGCCATGGCTGATCCTCGGAGATCCATGCTCTTTGCATGTTCTTCTTTCTCTTTCTCTTTAGGAGCTAACTAACTCTTTATGTAGGAAATTTAGAGTTGAGAAATAGACTGAGATACATTTATGAAAAAATTACAGAAAAGTCACACTTTGAAACTCAAATGGCAAATATGTCATATTCGAAAACGCATTTATCAAACTTTGTCACAAATACCGTTGTTGGACGATTTTACCCTTTTTTGTGTCATCACCCAACTGACACAAACCCACTCATCTAAAACAAAACTGACACGAAAGAACCAGAGACAGAAACAGAGAGAAATTTATTGTAACCTTTTTTTTTAAAATACATCAGGAACTTTTCAGTTTCTCTCTTTCTTTAATTTATTTCTTCTGCAACTTTTTCATTTTTGGAAGTTCCACAATTCTACCCTAAATCTCTTCTACCATACCCTAAATCTCTTCAGATTTTACCACCCAAACCGACGTACGTTTTCCGGCGATGGCAGATCCACAATCATCTGCACCACCGCAAGAAGATGCAGGCCCGGTAAATCACCCACATGCGGACAAAACTATGTACACAGAGAGGGTTGAGCCTGCGACGGCCGTACCCTCACCGCCTCGCTCCCTATTGCCTTCTCGCCTGTTCCGGGCTGGGGAATACCCAAAAAATGCTCACATCAACATCGTTATTCATCAGATACGGAGGAGGTAGAGTTTCGGAGAAAGCAATATCGTTATTCATCAATATTATAAGATGTTGTGGATGTACAAAGTAGTGAAGAGGTACATACACCACTAGATATGAATATGCTTTATCTACAGTCCGACGAAGCACCTGATGTGTAGCTTCTTGAAAATGGAGCTTATGTACGTACATGTGAACAAAATACAATATACATAACGCTAATGGATTCAGTTTTGTATATTAAGTTTGCTTTTCAATTAGTAAAAAAGTGTAGTTGTTGTGAATTTCATGTACATTATATCACCATCGCCTCACCGTAGTGTACACTATACCACCATCGCCACACCATGGTGTACACTGTTCAACCATTACCATCGTACACTGATCGACCGGCAATACACTACCGTCTACATAGTCCAACCGCTGTCATCGCGTACCCTCACCAACCATCCGTACACCACCATGTACATTATATAACCACCATCATCGTGTACACAGTCCAACAACTGTCATCGTGTACACTGTCCGACCACCGTCATCGAGTATATTCGCCGACCATAGGTGCACTACCATGTACACTATCCCACCACCGTCATCGTGTACACAGCCCAACCACCGTCATCGTGTACACCGTACAACCACCATCATCGTGTACACTATCCGACCACCGGCACACCACCATGTACACAATACAACCACTGTGATCGCGTATATGGTTTGGTATACACGTGAATTTTTTGTGTGTGTACATAATTTATGTGTATGTATGTATCTGACAACCAACTTTTATTTTTATATACAAAATATGTAGTAGATTCAATTTGTCTTTTAAACTTTTAGATAATGTAGATGATGTGAATTTGGTATTATGTTAAATGTTAATGTACACACTTGACTCATATATGTGTCCATAATATCATCTAACTCACTTATGTACGTACACAAATAACATGTTCTGTTTAGCACTAAATATCGGGACCCACTACCCAATCCTCTCTCTTATTAATTAAAGCTTCACCCCAGACACATTGTCATGTCACGTCTCTTTTAAGAAAAATTTCTGACACTACATTCTCTCTCCTCATCAAACACAGAGTCATACACACATATGCAAAGGGTAGTTTCGGAATAGTTGTGTGTAAATGACATTTTATGTTAGGCAAACTGCCTTGTGGCATTCTATGAGATTAAAACCCAGAAAGTGACATAATATGTAATTTTCTCTACATTTATTTAGTTATTCTAATTTTCATGATTCTTTAGAGCATCATTAACCATCATATTTTCATTGGGTATCATTAGTAAAACAATAAAAAATAACTGAAAAATAAAAGAAAGAACGAAAGAAAGGTTGAGAGATCTCAGTCTACTGAGTTTCTTTTCCAGCTTATTCCTCCATTTGTCATTCCACAATTGGATGGTGAATTTTAAATTATTTAATATTTAAATAAATAATTAAATTAAATATAAAAATAGGAAAATAAAGAAAATAAGAAACCAATGAGGATCTCATGGTTAAGGATGGCCTTAGAGAAATTGGTTTATTATGGTTGGGACCATTTTTTAACTCACCTTGACTTTGCATTCGATTTGAGGAAAGTTTTTCTTTTTTTGGTTTAGAATTATGGACCCGTCCTCATGTTACATTTAATGATTTGGTACTTGGGCAGATTTTAGACATTTAATCACGTTATTATATTACTCACGTAATTTAGTTCATTTTGTCCAGGTAAATCAGTAATTCAGTTTTTTTGTTTCTAAATTTCTTTCTGGTGACTTTTTTCTTTTACTCCTTCCCTTTCATTTTAGCTGACACTTAACTTTTTATTTTATTTTACTTGTCGTTTTATATTTTCAACTCATATTTTAGCTTTAAATTCTAAATTTAACATCATATCTCAAGAAAAATACCAAATGTCAAATTCACTTTTACAAGTAAAATATAAATTTCAATATATATGTGTGAAACAACTTAGAATAATAATTAAAATGTAACGGATGGAATATTCAGTTAGGTGAATTCTAGTTGTTGGACGTAATAGTTTAGTTAGTTACGCTTTAACAAAGAACTTGTCGTTTCATTTTCAAAAGAAAGATTGATGTTCTAGAATTTGTACATATATTAAAAAGTATATATTGATGCTTAACTATACAATAAATTGTATTAAACAATTTTCCATAACTTGAAACCAATAATAATTCAATTAATATGTATTGAACTCAATTTATCTTTATTTAATAAAAACTGCATAAATAACCTTAAGTTTTTTTTTTCTCAAAACAACAAAAATATTAGAACATCAATCTTCTAGGAATAGAGAGAGGATGTTGAAGGACGGATGGAAACAAAGAAAAAATATTAATTTTGTTATGTCCTTCTAGTATTTAAAGACGAAATTTTACAGTTAGACATTACATTAAACACCAAGAATAGTTTTTCTAGTTAAAGAGAAAGTTAATTTATTTCTCGCTTATGGTTAGAGAGAAAATTTGAATACGTCAATTCCGATGGCCCATTTGTGGGAGTAGAGAAACATATTAATGAGTGTTAGGTATGAGTCCTTAAGTCACTTAAGTCAATATTAATGAGTGTTTGGTTTCTTTAGATCATACTATTACTTTCACGTTGGAGTCATCTTTCAAACAACTTTTATAGTTATCCAGAGCCTTAATTAAAGTTGTTGCGGACATAAAACTTTTGTTTGAGTTTAAAGTTTAAGCGGAACACATATTTCGAGATGAACAAGAACAACCAAATTGTAATAACGCAGTGCTCCATTTCAGAGTCCTAATCGAACATTATACGACTAAGAAACTAGATAAGAAAGAGCTCGTAGACAATCGAGACATTATTCAGAATATATAGACACTAGTTTTCCAGACCGATCTCCATGTACCTTCCAGAAAACCTTGATAGCCTCATCAACCTTTCCAGTATCAGTAGCAATAGCTCCAAAGATTGCTCTAAACCCACCACAAATGATAGCCGAGTTCGATGCATCCGTCTTTGGAGAAACTCTAATAATCCTCTCCAAACCCAACCGGTTTCCGTCAAGAGCACATGAAGCATTCACACTAGAAACCTCAGCTATCAAATTGTTCAAAGCTTTTGAAGAGATATCGATATCTTTAGCAAGGAACCGAAGAGGAACCGATGTTTCAATGATATGGTAACCAAAGATACTTAGAGCTTTGTTGTTCTCTTGAGAAAAAGAAGCATGAGTCAAAGCACGACGAAGAAGATCGATGTTGATAAACTTGTAGCTACACCCAAAAAGAAAAGAGACAGCTTTAAAGCCACTTCATGACCAAAGCTCAATGCTTCAACTTACTCAGGACATAGATATGTTGCAGAAAGCAGAAGAAGCTCAATAACGCTCCAATACACATTCTAAGAGCTAAGCAATTAAGACTATAGATTCCTGCTTATGAATTTCAACATAACCATCTAATTTCAGAGTGATTCAACTTGATCATTGCATAAATACAGCAACAGAGTATATAATCAAATGCTAGAAACTCTGTAGGAACAAATTAGTAACAAAAGTAAGAGTAACCAAGTGGTGGTGGACTAGTGGTGGTGGGATTGCTTTGTGGGTTTAGGTCAGGGTTCAATTCCTCTCAAGGAATTATCTAGCAAATCTCATTTGGCCAGTCGAAATGGTGTCATGCCTAAGGCCCATTAGAAAAACCGGTGAGTAGGCTATTCGACGGCTATACTCATCCTAGAGGATTAGTCAGGTGGTAAAAACCCGGATTACCCATTGGTTATCAAAAAAAAAAAGAAAAAAAAAAAAGGAAGAGTAGAACTGTACCCAATTTGCGTTTGTAGCTTTGCAAGATCGATCGCGAACGGTGAGGAGAATGGTTTGATTCTGAGATTGAATTCATTCGTTGAGAGAATCTGCAGGAGAAGTAAGAAGAAACGAATCGTCTTTTATCAATTTCGATACCGAATGTAAGAATAGTTAGGGTTTTGGAGAAGAGAGGAAATGGAAATACCAGAGAGAAGGAGGAGAAGATCCCGAGGACGAGGAAGACGTGAAGAAGGAGAGTGAAACGAAGCGTCATCACCATAGTTGAAGCTTTCTTCGTCACTTGATTTCACCACCTGACTGTAAAAACCGCTCTGCTTCCGCCTGAGACTTGAGTTATACTAAATTATAGATTGTTGTTGATAAGCACAATTGCACACTAGTTTAGCACTAATTGGGGTTGAATAATCCAAAAAATAATTATTTTTGGTTATTGAAAAAATTAGCCATATAGTATAAATCTTGAATTATATTTTGTGTACCAACATCTTTAAAATTTGTTTGTCTTAATTTTTGCTAACAAAATTAAATTGATTTTAGAATATATAATTTTGGAACCATATATATTTTATGTAAAAACTGAATATATAGAAATATGTGAATTTGGGGAAATTCTTTAAATCTAATATACAAATATGAGTTTGACGAGCTGGATTTATACTGAACTGAATCGAATATACAATAAAATTTCAAGTGATACATATTTATAATATTACTCGTAAAGCTAAGAGGGGGTTATTGGTTTGTGTATTTTAATGGATTTCAAAATCCATTTGGATTTTAGAAATCTGAGATGAATCCATGGATTTTAAAATCCATAATAATAGATAACGTGGATTTCAAAATCAAATAAAATGGATTTACAAATCAACTAAATGGATTTCATTGACTAACCAATAAAGTAATATCAACATCTAACTCATTATTTTCATGTGATATATGTTTTTCTCGTTCTTCAAGAATTTCTTGTTCTCCCGTATTTGTTGAATCCATGTTTGAGTATACTTTTAACAAATAAAACTTAACCCATCAAAAACGAACACTAACACATACACTTTTGTATATGTATATATATTATTTACGATGATTAGTATATGATTTCGCAATAATATTCACTAAAATCCTTATTGTGAAGAATCACAGAGAAATTGATCACGTGAATAGCAAGAAAATGAACAAACCTATAAAAAGAAAGAAGCAAGAAAAATATACATAAGATGATGAAGAAGAGACGAGAAGTACATACGTGACACAATTTTTCTATTATTTTGTTTGATGGTGTTATATATTGGTTTGATTATTTTAGTTGATTTGTGGATTTATAAATCTGTGTTATTTGATTTGTAAATCTTATAAAATTTAGAAATCTTTGTAAATCCGAAGGTCTCCCCTCGAATTTGATCCTTTGTATTTTTGATATGAAATCCTTTCAAATCCATTAAAATCCTAAGTGAAATCAAATCCATAAGTAAATCCGTAGGATTGAATAACACGTGATTTTAATTAGGATTTATAAATCATTGAACCAATAACACCGGATTTTAATATGGATTTTAAAATCATAGAACCAATAACACTAGATTTTGTTTGGATTTCCAAATCCATTAAAATCCATAAACCAATAACCCCCTCTAAGTGTTCAGATATGAAAAAAATTATTGAGTTTTTGAAGATCTTTCGTATTTTCAGGTTGATTGAGCTCCGCGTATTTTAGATATGTTCTTCAACATCTGCTTTTAAATGACGTTTTAGAAGATTTGTTGTTTGCTTTTAAATGATGTTCTTAAGTTTTTATGCAAAATTAATTGTGTTGTTATTGTTTTTGATTATTTAAATTTCGTAGATTGATTTTCTATTGGTTGAAGTGTTTTAGATAAATAAAAATTGATGTTTAATTTCAGAAAACAATACAAATTTATTAATTTTTTAAAAGAAGTGTAAAAACTTTAAACATCTATCTATTTGCAAATTGATACTAGTTCCAAATTGTTTTGGACTTTTACGTGGTGTTTAAGTTTAAACGAATTCAACGAGTTTTGCAACATAATGTGATTTCATAACTCCAGCTCTAAAATATGATTTTTTCAGTTTTGTTACTAATACGTAATTTTGCGGTTTCATCAAAAAATTACCATTTCCATGATTTTGATGTCTAAAATATGATTACACACAATTTTGAATCAGCTGACGATTCTTTTCTTTTAAGTTTCACCATGTAATTGCATAATATTTGGGCCAGAACATTTATTTATGAAGAGAAAACAAAAGCTGGACATTTTTGGTCTTTATATTTTTGTTATCATGGACATTTGGTCCACCTTTTGAGGTCTTCCAGTTATTATAGCAAAGACATTCTTCTTTGTGTCCATACGTTCCCGACGGTACACACAAACATTTCTCACAACATAACTTGCAGTAGAACATACATGATTCCTGGTCAGATGCCGCCGAACATCGAAAACCACATGCGCTCGGACATTCTTAGCACAAATGTAAAACAACATAACATATGGAATACATTACAAAGTTAGAGATATGATCTCGTTTGATCCTATCATAGATTATATAAATTTGAAGAAAAAAAAGATCTTAAGATTGTTACCTTCTACTTTAAGTGAACCTTCTCCTCCATTCTGAATTTTTTTTGGGGACGCACGTAAGTTTTTTGATAAGAGAAATGGGATACATTATAATTACATATATATATTACATAAGAATTACCTTACGGATTGCAGGTCCTCCAGATGGACTTTCTAATTTCGTAGCCTGTGCAAAAGATATATCTAAATATAAGAAAACTAATTTTTATGGATTTATAAACATAAAGAAGAAAAACAGGTAGTTGAACTTTTACATTAGAAAATTGTGTAGCAAACAATAAACTGACTACAAACAAGAATGAGCTTCACCATTATTTTATTAACTCTTTTTCACTTTTTTTATTTTTATTGTTATTTTGATTTTGAATGTATCTCACGGTCGATGTCAACTCAATTTATAGTCAATAACATTGCCACATTATAGAAAGCACTTCAAAGTATTTATTATATCAATCAGTCAAGATATTAATTAGCGAAATTGTTATTATCTTATTATATAAAACTTGATGCAACAAACATAATAATTAACAAGATTGTGACACGTGTCAACCGGTCGATAAGATTTTGACACGTGTTATTTTATTTTAATTAAATTAAATTACATATTTAAAAAAATTTAAACCTATTTAAATTAGGTTTTGACACGTAATATTTTATTTTAATTAAAATAAAACGCAAATTTCAATATTTTCCTAATCCTATTTAAAATAGTTTTACTTTTTACATCTTATTATATAAAGTTTGATGCGTCAAACATAATAATTAACAAGATCGTGACACGTGTCAATCGGTTGATAAGATTTTGACACGTATTATTTTCTTTTAACTAAATTAAATCCCATATTTTAAAATTTCCCAAATCCTATTTAAATTAGGTTTTGACATGTGTTATTTTATTTAATTATAAATTTCGAAATTGTTCTAACCTAAGTCTATTTAAACTAAAAAGATTTTATATGTATATTAGAATATCGTCGTATGCAAAATCTAAGTCTATTTAAACTAAAAAGATTTTACATGTATATTAGAATATCCACTGAAAAAAATTACTTGATTCTTTTTGCCTTATAAGCTTCTATTTAGAATACAAAAAAATTAGTTGAAACAAAAAATTGTTAGTGCGTCTTTTAAGAAAATAAGAAACTAAAAGTCTTAAGAAGAATAATGAGCTTATAGGAAATGACTTTATATTAGTTGATGAAAAGGTTTAACGTGTTTTTATTTTCTATCAATAAGAGTTTTAATGTATTACTAATTATTTGAATAATATATAACTACAATTTGATTTTATTTTAACACATAAAAATACTATTCAAAGATTTGTGCATCATTGTATTCTTGCAAAATTTAGGAATCAATTATATGAATTTTTTTTATTGAAATCTCTAATTTGAGTTTGCAACTAAAAAGATGCAATTCCATTCATTAAGGTTTTGGAAAACTAAATATATGAGTGAGTAACTAAGTGAGTAACTACATAATAAAAATAACCATAGTTCAATAAGGAATATATAAAAAACTAATTATTTGGAAATATGTGAAAATATTAATTCAAAATAAACTACTATAATAAGAGTCAATATAATTTGATAATGGTGAGGCTTTATTAGTAGTTTTCCCATTTCGTTTTTTGTGTTTTTCACATGTTATAAATTTAAAAATTCAAATAAGATTATGAGAAAATAATTCAACAAGATTTTTAAAAAAAAATAGAGTAGCGAAATAGTGAAAATTAAATGACTTCAAACATGAATAAAAAGAACCTAATCATTATGAAAAGACATGATCAAATTAGACAAAAAATCAAGATGAAAAAGTAAGTGTTAAATTTATTTAATATCAAAGTTTTTGATTTTTTTTTTACTTTCATGAATGATTTTTTCGTATTTGATTTTTTACGGGTTATAATATATTTTTCCATAAACCCGCATATATGCGGGTCCTTTAACTAGTTAAATACATAAACTTCAAAGCATTTATTATATCAATCAGTCAAAGATATGTTCCCGTTCCTAAAGTAATTCATGAAAAGAATAATATCATAGCTGGAAAAAAAAGAGGATAATTCCAACTTTTATATTTGTTCAACTAAATTAAATCTCAAATTATTTAAGTTTCCAATTGAAACCCTAACATTTATTTTTCTTACAAAGAAAACCCAAATAAATATAAGTGTATGTTATTTAGAGTTATTAACGGTCAATGTTTATGTCGTTTAACAACAAAAATATCATATACTCGTTCTGTTTCGGTTCCTTGTAACACTGCATACGAGTTATGACCATCGTGCATTTGTTTCGTGAAAATCATAATCTGCTAAAGGAAAAATCTTGAATCCATATCCATTGAGATTTCATTTTCATTTATTTTTTTAATAACCATAGGTGATCTGTTGAAACTTTATTTGTTTCGAAGAATTAACATAAAAAGGAGAATTGAAGAAGAACAAGAAAAATTATGGATGCATTAGGACGGATCTAGCACCATGGAGGGTGGGGAATGTGCCACACACTAATATTAAAAAATATTTCATCCGTTTTTTTTGTTTGATGTTTAAGGTTTCTACACACAACTTAAGAAATCATTCAATTTTTTTTTTTTTCAAAACAAAACATGTTTTATCATCAATTCAAAAAAAAATCAACCAATAAAAAAATAAACTGCAGAATTTAAACAGTCAAAAACTTAAAATCACAATTAATTTTAGATAGAAAATTGAAAGCATCAATCTAAACAAAACAAAAAAATCACTCTAAAACATCAATAAAAAAATAACGGAGGGAGTATAGATTGGTTAACGTACACTTATCTTTTACATTTTCAAGGCCCTCCGAATTCATTTTTAAAACATTTTTGTGTTGTCAAGAAGATATCATACATAGAAGAGGGTAACCTTTCTCTTTATATTTCATAACAAGGGTACAAATTATGACAATCTTCTTATATCATAATCTAAAATGAAGGAGCATCTTGGACCACCAGATTCTTATGTACACTTAGTTTAAGGTCTGGGGATCTTTCTCCCTCTGTTCACCCGTGATGTGTATCGCGATAAAAATCATATCAAATACTCGTTGTAGACTAAGAAGACAGCTTCCGGATAATCCTTAGGTAGGCTATTAATGTGGAGGTAGAACCGAAGAAGATCCTCTTTGGTGACTGTCTCTGGATCAACCACATCTTCATCGCACGTCAGTACCCACAAATCCTCTGAGTTTACTCTCTTGATACTGCCCCGACAAAACGGGCATGACTCTGACTTTGTGTTCCAGTTCCTGTAACATTTGATGCACATGGCATGGCAACAGTTAGGCAACACCATTTTGGTGCAAGGCTCTAAGCAAATCCCGCATTCGTCTTCTCTTTCCAAGTCAATGCTATTCATGAATCTGTTGCCTTCAATGTCATAGCTCTTGGTGATGGCTTTTGGATTCGGATACCATAATCTATCGTTCGGTAAGTCAGCAAAGTTAATATGAAGTCGCTCAAGTGAAGGTAGTATAACACCTGCAGTGAACCAAAGCGTCGTTATACGATTAAGCTCATAGTAAAGAACACAACCACGAAAACGAGCTTCTTAGCCTTACCGTAAAACTCCCTAATCGTAGCTTTCCTTCCATACCTAGATAGATTCCAACGCCCATCAGCACGTACCTGTACAAGACAAAGAAGACACCTATAAAACAAACAAGCAACGAAGAAAGCAAAGAAACAATCAGGGAAATCTACCAATTCACACACACACACACACAAAAACGCGTTAACATTTAACAACCTTGTATACAAGTATATGGAAGAAATCAAGATATCTTGGAAGCAAGCATGAGAAATCCATCCATTGAAGCAAGAAAATGAAGAATGGTGCCAAATTGCTACACACCAATTTCATCTGAAGACGCACACCGCTTTTTCCCATCGGTATCTCACCAGCCCTGAAACCAATCAGTTACATAAAAACCATTTCTTCATAACAACATACAGTTACCAAGATTTTGCAATTTTTCAACCATATCTACAATGTTTTTTTCCTAAGTGAAATTGGGCTAATTCAATTCCTTAATTACTAAATCATAACAACAACAACCGAAATCATAGTTTTGACTTGATAATCAAAAACTCTAAACCCAGAAAATTAGAAACTATAACGAAAATGAAATCAAAGAATCTGATGACTCACAGTCCATTAGCGTGTTCTATATCAGCCTCAAGCATCTTCAAAGAGTCCCTGTAAGAAGACTTGGTCAACTGATAGTACATCTCTCTCCTTACCTAAACCCAAAAGGACAAGAACACGAACAAGAACAGAGTCCAAAGTTTGGTTCTTGAAACAGACAAACAACGAAATCGAACAAAGACGTCTGCTTTATTATCTCTTCGGTTTCCCTTTACAAATTTTCAGAAAATAAAAGAAGCGACTTTTCGATTCGTGAAAGTATTTTTTTTTTTTTTTTCAAAAATCTTATCTACTTTATTCCAAAAACCTTTTTAATTTGGTATTCTGTTTAAGAGATCATAATTACGAGTAATTTGGAATTTAATTAGAAGATGCGAGTTACAAAAATGTTGAGAAATAGCTTTGTCCTTATCTAATATGGTTTTTGTTGGCGTGTCTCCGTTACCAAATTGTTTTTTTTTAATCAACTTCTTTTGATAAATTATTCAAGTCTTCGATATTTGTGACCTGTCAGAGCCAGCATTATTTCCAATTCTATTATGTTAATTATAGAATGTACCTAAAGTATTATGTATTTTTTTGTTTGTTTGTTTGTATCTGATTTGTGATTTATCATTCCAAATTTATGAGTATGCATGAGATATGTTGGCTATTTTGTACCAAGTATACGAAGAGTGTTTATTTTGGATTGTAGAATATAAAATAGCGGAAAATGTCTTTTACAAATAATCTAAATATTGAATATTATTATTCATATTGTTTTTTTTTTAAATAATAACAGAAGATATATGAAAATATGACTTCGAGAAATTCGGGTAGCCAAAATTACTTTTCAAATTTTTATACTGGTTTATATGAAAGTAGGTAAATTTTGGAATCAATATTTCTGGTTGTTTTAAGAAAATTTGAATTTTTAAAGAGATAAGGAATCTTATATTTTTGACTTTTCCAGGTTTTGTTACATACAATTAAAAATATTTATTGACCAAGAATTATACTATATAAATTAAGAAACTAACTAAAGTCAATGAAAAACCACCTATATTGTTTTGTAAAGAAATCCCAAAATTTTTGGTTGATTTGCTGATTTTCATTTAATTGTTGGTTTTCTAGCTAATTAACTTTATATAAACGGTACGGAAAATTATTTAAAAAGATGTATATTGGAGTCGACGAATTTATCCACTTTGATTTAGACGTTAAATCCAGAGTCACGTGATATATTGGAGTTCTTAACCTTTCGGATGAAACTTATTGTCTAACGATACACATCAAAAACTATTGTGATTGTGTATCCTAAAGTAAAACCTGATACACATCAAAAACTATTGTGATTGTGTATGCATTTGTAACATTTGTTTTTCTAGGCATGTCCCCGTGAAGGATTTGGGCCACATGGACACATAGTAAGCACAAGACCCTTCAACCAAGTGAAAGACATAATTGTGAGTTAATCCAAATCATATAGTCCATTATATTTTTGCATATGCAACAGCAATAACCTATTATTTAACTATATAGTTTTTAGTTGTCCCCTATAGTCATTTCGTGTATATGTGATTATGTTATAATTTTATAAGAGCGAAAAAAGTGAATTTTTTGCTGGAACACGTATCCTGTAAACACGTATCCCGTAAGAGCTTCCTTGCCGAAAAATGTACATGTCAATATAGGCTCCACCTAACGTTAGTATAAAACTGGGTTAAACCAAAACCCTACATCAAGTTTCATAATATTGATCAAACCAATCCAACTTTTAAGTTTCCAAAACCAAATCTTTGAACTAATATAAGTTTGTAACTTTCTTGTTCACTTGGGTCTAATGATATGCCATATCTAATCACCCTGACGTGTTATTAAAGAGGACTACCTCCTTAGCTTTTGCTTATATAGTCCTAACGACGAATCATGAGTATTTTCAATTTTTCATACCCCATTATAAGTTAATTCAGAATAAGAATGGAGCTTGAGATCACGGTGACTTCTCAAGAACTCGTCAAGCCCTCATCTCTAAACCTTAATCATCCTCCATGCCATAAACTCTCTTTCCTTGATCAGCTTGCTCCTCCCATTTTCATGCCTTTCCTTTTCTTTTACCAAAACAAAACCAATCTATCAAACAGAGAACGAAGTGACCACATCAAGAGTTCTTTGTCCGAAATATTGAATCTCTTTTACCCTTTAGCAGGACGAATCAAGAACTCGGGTGATGTTGTTATTTGCAATGATGTTGGTGTGCCTGTCATTGAAGCCAAAGCCAATTGCAACATGACACAGATTCTTGAAAACTCTAATCCCAATGAACTCAACAAGTTTCTCCCTTTCGAGCTTGACGAAGTGAGTGACGTGCCTCTCAAGATTCACCTCACTTTCTTTGAATGCGGCGGCTTAGCACTCGGTGTAGGCCTCTGCCATAAACTCTGTGATGCCTTGTCTGGTCTCATCTTCATCAGAAGCTGGACAGCTTTTGCTCGCGGAGACACTCATGAAATCATTACTCCTTCTTTCGATCTCGCAAAGATGTTTCCTCCATGTGATATGGACGGTTTAAACATGGCTACAGGTATCACCAAGGAGAACATAGTCACGAAACGCTTCGTGTTCTTGAAATCCTCTGTTGAGTCTTTAAGAGAAAGATTCAGCAGAAACAAGGAGACTCGTACCACACGTGTTGAAGCCTTATCAGTATTCATATGGAGCCGTTTCATGGCTTCAACAAACCAAGATGATAAAACCGGAAGAATCTATACATTGATTCATCCGGTGAACTTGCGTAGGCAAGCAGATCCGTTTATACCAGACAACATCTTTGGGAACATTATGAGATTCTCAGTTACTGTCCCTAATATGATAATCAGTGAAGATGATGAAGACAAGCACTCACTTGTGGAGCAGATCAGAGAAGAGATAAGAAAGATAGACGCCGTGTACGTGAAGAAACTCCAAGAAGATAGCAGAGGACACCTAGAGTTTCTAAACAAACAAGCTTCAGGTTTCGTCAAAGGAGAGATTGTGTCCTTTAGCTTCACGAGCCTCTGCAAATTTCCAGTGTATGAGGCAGATTTCAGATGGGGGAAACCTTTGTGGGTTGCCTCTGCAAGAATGAGTTACAAAAATCTTGTAGCATTCATTGATACTAAGGAAGGCGATGGTATAGAAGCTTGGATCAACCTTGACCAGAACGATATGTCTAGGTTTGAAAACGATGAGGAATTGCTTCGCTATGTCTCTTCAAGCCCAAGTGTGAATGTCTCTGCATCTTGAGAAACATCTACACAATATATAAGTCACTTCAAGTGAGTTTGAGTTTGTTTTTCTTTTGACTTTGGCTATTGGATTTCATTTTCTTTTTATACTTTTGCAATGAAAATGCTTGTAGATGTATATGTTTTGGTTGAACGTGTGTTACTCCCTCTGTATTTGAAAGAATGATCTTTTAGATTTTTTCCTTATTTTTGAAAGATTGATTTTTTACATTTCAATTAATACGTGTTTTGTTTTATCACTTAAATTAATGGTAAATATTTGTTTTACCCGGTAAAATTGTTTCATCATGCATACTTTTTTTATTGGAAAACAAAAAAGTAAATAGAAATAAATAAATTATAAATAAATACAAATAGTTATTGTGTCTTAATATGTGTGAAAAATTCTATAACATCAATCTTCTTTTAAATACAGAGGGAGTATTATTTAAGGAGTACCACAACTTTGAATTAAATCTGTAGGAAGTAGGCAATGAGTTTTGTTCTTGTATGGCTAGACCAAAGCAGAGGGATTAAGGGAAGCTGATTCAAGAAGCTCTTCATCACATTCGAACCGCGACATGTGTTCTTCCGTAAGAGTGACCCAAGCTTCAATTCCATCTCCATCTTTAGCATCAATCAATAACATCAAGTTTTTGAAATTGGAAGTGCCTCTTCCGGTCACCCAAACCGGCTTTCCCCACCCAAAATCAGCCTCGTACATGCCTAGCTTACACCAGCTATTACTCATCCACATATCCACTTCATTTCTCCTTCCATATGATTTCCCAATCTCCTGGAGATACTCAAGACTTGTCGATGAGGATTTCATCATTTCCTTGCAGTTCAAGCTGAACATTTCCTTTGCGCGCCTTAACTCATCAACAACATCTTGAATCCCTTCTATCTTAGCTTTTTCATTCTTGAGAATCATGATGGAAAGCATATTCCCAACTGTGTTCTCAGGCAAAGAATCTACCTTTCCTCGTAAGCTCACCGGTATGAGCAGCACTGAAGTTTTTGGCGTTGGAGAAGTCGATCTTGAAGCCTTAGTAGCACATCTCCAAAACAGAGCTGTGACGGCTTCAACACGGGTTGGATTCTTGACAAGGTTGCTTGAAGCTTTGGCTCTAAGTGTCTTCATCTTTGAAGCATCAAACACAAACCTCTTTGTTACACATTCCATCTCTTCAACCTCATTGGCTTTATGATCCGTGGATTTAGAGAGAAGCTCATGATGATCAGGAGGTATAGGAAAGAAATCGGAAGCCGTGAAACTTGGAATCGAAGTAATCCCTAAACCTCTTGCGGACTCAGACCATCCACTGATGAACATTGCTAAAGAGGTTGCATCAGTGATCTTATGAGAAATGCAGATTGTTATAACCAAACCTCCACAACTGAAGAAATTGGCTTGGATTAGTAACACAGGCCATGTAATGGCTTCTCTTGACTTAGCTTCTACAGGAATGAGTGGTTCCAATGATTCAGGAACAGAGCACTTGAGAAACTCTGAGAGAAGTTGGTCTACTCGAGCTTCTATAAACATAGCTCCTTCATCATTACATTCGACGAAACTTCCCATGATTCTTCCGGCAAGAGGGTAAAAGATTGGTAGAGTTTCAGACAGAGATTTCTTCAGCTTTTTGGATGTCTCCTCTGATGAAGAACCGACAAGTTTCTGAGAATCATTGGCTGCGTAGAAGAGAAGTGCCCCTGTGTACATCGGGGAGCTGAGGATATCAAGAAGAGAGAGACTGAGAATTCTCATATGATTTGGAGTTGGAGAAGACGGTTTGATTATTTCTCTTGATAAGATCTCAACTTTCTTTTCCATCATTACATACACAATCTTTCTGGTAAAACTAACACAAATGCTCTTAATAAATATCACTTCAATAAAAGATTCTTGGTGAGATTAGCTAAAGATTCCTGCATTACAAAACAAAAGACCAGCAATATTATAAATAAATATTATTATTAGGCCTCAGGTGTTGTTTATTAAACTTTTTTTAAAAATTTATTGAAAATGATTGTGAGTGAATAGCAGTACCTAGAGGCGGTCCTAAGTACAAGCAATAGAAACATGTTCTTCCGCTCTTTTTTAAAATTTGTAATAATCCGGCCACGTGTTTATCGAATTTCTAACATCCGGCCCATAAACATTTTTTTTTCTTCCGGCTCAAAACATTTTAAAGTCTTTTAGGACGAGCATGTCAATGCTATCCCTCACAAGTCACAAACGGCTTTGTCATTGTGGTGGTTTAATGGTGGCTTCTCTTTTGAATACCGTGGTGGTGTTATCTTATTTTCCCCAACGCGAGTTCCATTTAGCAGGGTTTATTTTGAGATACTAAGAGGGTTTGGTTTCAGGTTGCATTTTCACTTGTCGATTAATTGAATAAAATTCAACGGTTTAATTTGATATGTGAAATTTAAAGAATTAAATGGTTTTCGAAGTATAGCGAAGAATACAAAAGTTTAATGCAATAAAATGAAGAGGTTAAAAGTTTGGGACGAATGCACTAGAAAAATAGTATTGCTTACAATTTGAATTGTTCATGTAGTTGTAAGAATCTCATTAGAGCAAGAACCAAAGCGATGAGAAGACACAATCATCCGCAACCAACAAACTTTCTAAAATGTTAAAGACTTAGCAATTAGAATCAGAAGAACGGGTAAAAGAGAGAAACAAATCTTTAATGCATGGATTCATCACAAGGAACATATGAATCAAACCCTTTTGTAACTACAAAAATAAACCTATTGATTACTTATCAGATTTCTTGCGAAGTTCTTTCACCCATTTGAGGCCAAGTATGGTCTTTCCGAAACTGCTTTTGCTTCCGTCTTCCTTCTTCTTTTTCTTCTTCTTATCATCTTCATTAGTTGAATTTGGAGGAGGGTCAGAGTTGTAATCCCATTGATCAGCCCAAGATAGTCCTGAATCCATCTTTGTCTCTCTCTCTTTAAGATTTTTTTGAATGTAAAGGTTTAGAAACAAATATGAGGTGAAAGAAAAATCTTGTTTTACTTAATTTAGACATTATGGGGTTTGATACAATGTCCATAACTTTCTTGGTTACTTATTTTTGGTTCTTCTCTGTTTTTAGTTGTCCCTTCGGTTGGAAAAAGAATCCATCATCGGCCGTTAACTGTTTAACCCTTCAATATGATAGGAGACACACGTACGCAATCCAATAAAATTACAAGGAGAGGGCCGCTACACAAAAAAAGAAGAAGAATGTTTAGTAGTCACAATATGTTTTATATTTTCTTCTGACACTTCAAAAGATATTGATCACCTAGTTTTGGTGATAAATAATACATATAGTTTTTTAATCCTGAAAGTAGGATTATGTTGGTTTTGATTGGTGATGTTGTATTGTTATATTGCCAACTATGTCATCAATCAATGGTGCAGTACGAAAATACAATTGGTGCGCTATATTTTAACTATTTTAAAATATATGATTAGTGGTAAAAAGTTCAGGGAAAGGTATAAACTCTTCCAACTTTGGTTCTATTCTCCATCGAAATATTTTCATTTCATTTGACTAATCGAAATGGTGCCATTAGAAAATCCGATGAATAAACTACTCGATAATTACATTCATTATAAAGAATTAGCCATGCTGTAAAAATCCAGATCATCTTTTGATTATAAAAAATATATATGAAATGGTTTTTCGGTGTATTGCTTTGTTTATCAGATTTCGTATCATTGTCTCTTGCACCACTAAAAATCAATAAATTAATATGAGAATGGTAAGAAATCTTTATATAAACAGAATAATACATAGAAAAACTTTTTTTTTGCTAAACAATACATAGAAATACTTCCAATGGCTTGTATATATATTTCTTTCTTATACTCTGATATTTTGCAATAAGTGATCACGGGATTGTGATGACTTCTTTACCATTAAATAATATATCTACGTCCGTTTAATGATAACCTAACGACTCTTTAGATCCACGATTTTATGGGACCCTAGTTCAATGGTTGAGTTTAAGACAATATTGTAATCTCTATAAGATCGGAAAAAGAAAACGGACAAATAAATTAGATCTGCAAATACATAATATCTTATCCTGTTCGGGTATCCGTTCTTGAAATTATAACGGATGTTTAACGGTTTGATCCTCTCAATAACTTGTTCATCCTTAACATTTATTTGTAAAAAATTGAAAAAGATATATTTCTATCTATTGTTGATTATAACAGCTGTAAAATAATAATTACTTTTGATTATAGAAAGCTAAATACTAGTTATCCAAAAATAAAATTTCATATTTATCCGATCCCTAAAATAAATAAATATTCAGTAGCTTTGGTTAAAAAGCAACTAAATTACCAAAAACCCGTGCCAAAGTAGAGGTAATATAGAAGAACTAAAGGGGTAGATTTGTCATTGACCATCAACTGGTTATGCATGAAACAGTTTTTGAGTTGATGTTGCCTTATACCACGGGGGAAAAAGACCAAATACAACTAATTAACCAACTAAACATCCCCTATCATCGCAAACATTCTTTGAATTCCCTTAAATCTATTTATTACCATAATAAATTAAAATATTGAATCGTTGAATAATTAAGCAGATAAAGTCGTTAAATGTGAGTGATTCTCGAATCTCAAATCTTAGTTCACTCTTAAATATTGTGATTCACTCTCATCTTTAGTTATCTCCTAAAATCTTCTCTCTCGAATCTCAGATTGAAAAAAAATGGGGAATAGTGATATGTCAGCGAGCGAGATCGAAGCAGCGAAGCAGAAGAAAATAGACGATTGGTTACCAATCACATCCTCAAGAAACGCCAAGTGGTGGTACTCAGCTTTTCACAACGTCACCGCTATGGTTGGTGCTGGTGTTCTCAGCTTGCCCTACGCCATGTCCAATCTCGGATGGTACATCCATCTTTAAACCCTTGTATTTTGTAAAGTAGTATGTTAGATAGTATTAATCTACTTGAATTATTTGGATTTGAAGGTATTAATCTATAAACCTAATTGTAGTAGTCATGTTTTCATTTATGTTTAGTAAAGTACTATGTTAGATTATCTAGTAGTATTACACTTTAAAACTTGTAGTAGTCTTTTTTTCTTCTATGTTTAGTAAAGTACTATGTTAGATCATCTAGTAGTATTTTTTTTAAATCTCATATATTTGAATATATATATATATATATAGGGGACCTGGAGTGACAATACTGGTTCTGTCATGGGTGATAACTTTGTACACTTTATGGCAAATGGTGGAGATGCATGAGATTGTCCCTGGGAAGAGGCTAGACAGATATCATGAGCTAGGCCAACACGCGTTTGGCGAGAAGCTTGGTCTCTGGATCATTGTACCTCAGCAGCTCATCGTGGAGGTCGGAGTGGATATTGTCTATATGGTCACTGGAGGAAAATCTCTTCAGAAAGTCCATCAACTCCTCTGCCCCGATTGCAAAGACATCAGAACTACTTTCTGGATCATGATCTTTGCTTCCATCCATTTCGTTATCTCTCACCTCCCTAATTTCAACTCCATCTCCGTCATCTCCCTCGCCGCTGCCGTCATGTCCTTGACGTAATCTCTTTAACACAAATATATTTGATCAACTTAGAAAAAATGTTTACAATGATTGTTTTTTTTGTTTTTTTTGACAGCTACTCAACTATCGCTTGGGCTGCATCGGTGCACAAAGGGGTCCATCCGGATGTGGACTACTCGTATAGAGCCTCGACAAGTCCTGGAAAAGTATTCAACTTCTTGAATGCATTAGGAGACGTGGCTTTTGCCTATGCAGGTCACAACGTTGTGTTGGAGATTCAAGCTACTATCCCTTCCACTCCAGAGATGCCTTCCAAGGTACCAATGTGGAGAGGAGTTGTTGTTGCCTACATCATTGTCGCTATCTGCTACTTCCCTGTAGCCATCTGCGGCTTTTGGATATTTGGAAACAGTGTTGATGACAATATTCTCATCACTCTCGAGAAGCCCGTCTGGCTTATCGCCATGGCTAACTTGTTCGTTGTTGTCCACGTCATTGGAAGCTATCAGGTCTTACACAATATTCTATTTTCTTTGAATTAAGAGTACACGCAGATCCATTGACACCCAAGTATTTGACAGATATTTGCAATGCCCGTTTTCGACATGATGGAAACCTATTTGGTCAAGAAGATGAAGTTTGATCCGTCCTTCAAGCTCCGCTTCATCACCCGCAGCCTTTATGTCGGTAAGTCACCACTCTTCATCTTATAAATTCATTCGCTAGCTACTCCATATATACATTCATCTGTTTTAATAATTTATCTCACATTGGATCGTACAGCTTTCACCATGTTCATTGCCATATGTGTCCCATTTTTTGGTGGACTACTCGGCTTCTTTGGAGGATTCGCCTTCGCTCCAACAACTTACTACGTATAGTACCACTAAATGTTCATTCATTTCCCCTAAGAAATTAGAGTTGTGGTTTATTTCTAAAACACATTTGATTTTTGGTTAAATGCAGCTTCCATGCATTATCTGGCTCAAACTCAAGAAACCAAAAAGGTTTAGTCTATCGTGGACAATTAACTGGGTATGTATTATGTTCTTTCTACTATCGATCCATGGATCTTGTGTTTCTTGTACACTAATAATGTTTTGTTGTTAATTGTTGGACAATGAAAACTGCAGATCTGCATTATATTGGGAGTGCTTTTGACGGTCCTAGCTCCCATCGGTGGCCTCAGAACCATCATTGTCAACGCCAAGGGCTACCAGTTCTTCTCTTAGATTTTTCTTCTTGTAGCACACAAAAAACAACTTGGTTATAAGAAAATAAATTACGGGTTGTCTGATTTTCTATGACTATCCGTTTAATTTATTTTTAAGTTGTTAGTATAGTAAGAAAGACTCGTTTATTTTTAATTGTCTTTGGTATCTTTGGTTACTATGCTTTTTTATATTAAAAACTCCATTTTCTGGTTCTTCTCCTAATGTTGTTATTTCCCAAGTTTATGCGAAAAAGTATGGGATTTGATCACTATTACAAATGTCAGTAAGTTTAGAATTATCAAAGAAAATCTGTATGGTATATGCATACAACTTGGTAGGTACTTGATCTGCGAGTTAGTTGAATTAATACCATTTTCAGAAAACAAAAGTTCTAGATTTCAAATGTTATCTTACCCAAGTTCGTGTTACTACATTTTCCTTGGTTTTGTGGAGATTAATTTTAAACGGCAGACCAAGATCAAAATGTTTTCCTTGATTTCAAATGTTTTTTTACCAATTATATCTAGTAGAGAAACCAGCAACTTCGGCTACAACGCTCTTTGATTCATATTATGTAACGTAATTTAAAGCAACGAGTTTTAACATCTCTCCAAACAGTATCCGCAAAATAAAATCCGACCAAATGCCAGAAAGAACTCAACTTTATCTGTTTACCAAATCGTTTTTGCCTAAAACAAAAGCCGATCATACCAAATGCCTTAGATGGCAATACCTCCATCGATGGTGAATGCCTGCAAACCAACGATTTTAACCACGGTTAGGTCGCTAACATTATCAGAACTAATGTTAATCTCTAAATCTTCATTTGATAGGAGTGTGAGTTAACCTGTCCAGTGATGTAACTCGCTGCAGGATTGAGAGCCAAGAATTCTACCAAGCCAGCCACATCTTCTGGTTGTCCATACCGTCCTGCAAAATCAAACCGGTTTGCTTTGTATCAGAATATTTCTTCTATAAAATCTTTTTCTGTCTCAGATACATCCTAACCCACACGCAACAAATGTAAAGTTGAACTCTCCATTTACCTAATGGGATTGTTCCCAAGATTTTCTTTTCCATCTCTTCTCCCAGCTTCGCAGTCATGTCAGATGCAATAAATCCAGGGCAAACCACATTGACCTGGGATAAAGCAAATTGTCGAACCAATTTAAAAATATTGTGCAAAGAATGGAAGGAGAGAAATTCGATGGCGAAGGTAGGTCGCATACATTTATGTTCCTGGCTGCACCCTCTCTAGCAGCAGTCTTGGAAAAAGCAATAACTCCACCTTTCGCAGCAGCGTAGTTTGCTTGGCCAATATTACCAATGAGACCAACAACCGACGATATATTGATGATTCTTCCCTGCAAGATCGTATGCAAAAGTATTCCATAATTTATACGACTTTATTTCACTTCTTAATCTTGGAAGAACTCAAATGCAAAACCCATTTGACTTTTTCATATATCGATATCGTTATGATGAATGGAAGGAGTATCACGTGAAAAACAATGAAAAATGTGAGGATATAGGAGGTGACACACATATGACAAGTGATAACACATGGATACTATTACAAAAAAAATGTAGAAGGCAAGAAGAAGTATTACCTTTCTCTTCTTCATCATGATCTTTATTGCTGCCTACAGAGAGTAAAAGAGTTTCAGTCCCTGAGATTCTGAATATCAAAATTTCAGCAGGATTGCAAGAACACATACCTGGGTACAGAGAAATACTCCAGTGAGATTCAAATCAATCACTTCCTGCCATTGAGATTGCTTCATTCGTATCAACAATGTATCCCGAGTAATTCCTGAAATAATGTAGCCATGTTAATAAGGTACTAAGTAAAAATCAATTGTAACCAAGGTTCTCATATACCTGCATTGTTAACCACGACATCAATGGTTCCCCATTTATCAACAGCCTGCAGATAAAATTAAAACAAAAGGAATATGATAAGATATAGAAGGAATATAAGATAGTGTACAGTTGATCACTCACGGTTTTCATCATCGCTTCCACATCAGCCTCTTTCGAGACATCACCCCCAAAAGTAATAGCCTCACCACCATATTCTTCAATCTACAGCTCCATAAGAGAATAAATGTCAGAGAAAACATGGAACAAGGCGTTCAGCAGTGGAGATCGAGAGCGAAATTACAAACGCATTTGAGAAGCATATGGCAACAAGAAAAACAATAATACACAGAAACCAAAACTGTTTCAAGAATTCATTGTTAAACTCAAAAGGTGTCTCATATCATTTCTTTATGTACAAAATAACAACATCCCTCCATAGTTACTACCTATGATTTATTAGTCTAAAGAGCTGCAAAACATAAGCAACACAAAATGAAAACCACACTCAAATTCAGAGCAACAATCACCTGTTTAGAAACTTCCTCAGCCTCCTTTGATGACCTAGCATAATTCACCAAAACCTGCACAACAGAAACACAATGTATCAGCTACACAAAGCTTTCAAGACTAGTGATAGTGCGAATTCAATGCTCAAATCTAACAAGCTTGTCATCAAAACAAAGACACACACAAAATCAATCCAAGATGCAACTAACCTTGCAACCTTGTTTCCCCAAAGATAAAGCAATTGCTTTACCAATCCCTCTAGATGCACCAGTCACAACAACCACTGGAGATTCCAATTTCTTAGCAGCTTCAACTGTTGATTGCTCAACACTAGTCGCTTGAGCTTTCACAACTGCGAGAGATCAAATCTAAGGAAACGCGCATGAACAGGAAGAGAGAGAGAGAGAGAAGAGGAGTAAGTAATACCAGAGGTTGATGAAAACGCCTGTCGAGAAACGCATCGTAGCATTCCGAGATGAGGCATCGAAGAGTGAAGCGGAGTCCATTGTCGTACATGAGAGATCTCACGGTAACCGAGTTTCCCAGCGACTTTCAAAGAAACGAGTCTAGGTCCAGCGACGGTGGTGGCCATGGAGATGAATATTCCGGCGAATCTGCTTTTTAACGGTGAGAGTGGAGATAGAAGAAAAGTCGCCAGTAGAGTGAATTTATTAAAAGCGATACAAACGATGTGATGGGGTAGTTGTGTTTATAGTTGGGGCAGAGGAGACTCGCGAGGGATTTTGTTTTTTCTTTTGTCAATTCAAGAGTGTAGGACGATTTGGAGTTTTACAAGTGTATAACAATATGACATCGATTTTGACGATGAATCCACCAAGGTTGAATTGATACTTGTTTATTGCAATCTTTAGTTAGGAAAAACAGTATGTGTTCGATGAGTGGAATCAATTAACGATCTATTCTTCCAGTGTCCATATGGAATATTAGTGTGGACAATCATCTCATATATGCCAGGTCCTTTTTTTGGGAGAAATGATGGATTTTGTGTATAAAGTGTTAAATATTCCACATTTCTATCTCTTAAATGCAGATAAAGCAAAATTGGACGTATAGATATTTGGAGATTCTAGAATGTAAGAAATGAATTATCAGAGAAGTGGACTTTGAAGTTAAGGACATGGTGAGGAGAGGCACAAGAGGATGCAAAGGAATTGGTTGAAAAGAATGTGGTTAAAGAAAATGAGGCATCAAGTCCCTGGTTGATCATATCCCTCCAAATTGAGGTTGGGTAAAATGCATTAGTGATATGCTCTCTCTTGAAATATAAAAGAGATAAACTTTGTAAGTGGTATGTAAACAAATATATTCGCGATAGTTTCAATCTGCGGATTAGCGACCAGACCTGATTACTAGATACGGACTTTAGTTTGAATTGACAGTTTTAGCCAATACCCAAATCAAAGCATGTAATTTTATGTGAGCAAAAAATATGTTTCGGTACCATTGGACTTCCAAACTTCCAATTTTGTGGAACTAATGGAGTATTTTTTTTAAGCTGAAAAATGTATCTTATTGATAGTCGATCATCGGCATGATAGAAAGACAATGTTTCACAATACATCAATATGTGTTTAAAAACAAAGATAAGCAACTATTCAAAATGTGGGAAGCAACAAAAGTTCCACAATCATAAGTAAATATCTTCACCAAAAATGAAGCGATGAAGTTGGTAGGTCACGAGCTCTCGTGTGTAATAGCAGAATCTGCCACGAAAAGAGCTTTGGAAAATATAATCTTAAATCCCAAAACATAGTAAATACATGATGCCTATCATAAAAACTATCTCCTTAAGAAAAAGTAGGCTTTCACAAAATCCAATCTAGATCTTTACTTCTCTCCGGAAAACGATAATGACGAGAGAAACATGCCCTTTAAAACTTTGGAAGAAACTTTTGAATTGAACAAAAGCTTTATCAAATCTTTGCAGTAAAAACAAGGATCTATTATATAACCATCCGGTTTCATACCGAGACAAAAATTCCTAAAAATCACAAGTTAATAAGAAAGACAAAATAAAATCAAACTACAAACACAAGTGAAAATTCAAAACCAAAGGTAGATCTGAATTAGACCAAAAACGAAGTATACTTTTACATACATATTACATGATCATCATGTCATGATGAAATACTCGTACCATACCATACATTTTTTTTTTATTGTTAAATGAAAAATATTAAATACAAACCAAATTTATATTTAGAAGAAAAAAAAATTGGTCAAAGAAGACGAAAGAGGAAGACGAAGAGAATTGAACGGTAGACGCAATTGGGAAAGAGTCTGAAGAGGAACAATCTTGAAGAAATCAAAGGGTGAAATAGTAGACGCCTTATGCATTATTGCCCTTTCATTATCATCTTCTTCTTCTGACTAGATCCATCATCGACCATGGAGGAACCTACCGCTACAGCTACGTCTTCCACTCATTACTTCTCCATCTTCACCAATTACCCTCTCATTTCCGCCATCACAGCTTTTACCATCGCTCAATTCATCAAACTCTTCACCTCCTGGTACGTTCTTTGATGGGTCCTTGTTATAATACTATCAGACTCCGTATTGGGTATGTTCTTGTTTCATTAAAGGTCTTGTCTTGTCTTGATACAGATTTTGTCTTGATAGTTGAATTGCGATCTTAAAAATCATAACTTTAGAGATTCTAATAGACTCGAAAGGATTTTTACATGTTTTCTAGATTGTGTAGGTATAGGGAAAGGAGATGGGATCTGAAACAGCTTATTGGGTCTGGAGGAATGCCTTCTTCACATTCATCGACCGTTACAGCTCTAGCTGTTGCAATCGGTTTACAAGAAGGCTTTGGTGGATCGCATTTTGCTATTTCTTTGGTCTTGGCATCGGTTGTAAGTTGGTCATCTCCTCTATCTTAATGTTTTGGGACACGGTCTTAGCTACATTCTTTAGTTTATATGTTAGTGTTTTGGTGTTGGTAGGTGATGTATGATGCTACTGGTGTGAGGTTACATGCTGGTCGCCAAGCTGAGGTTTGTTTTTCTGCTCCAACTTCTCTATGTTCCATCTTTCTAGATCCTGCAAGTTTTGTTGATGAATGTTCCACTATTCATTTTGTCCTGATCTTCATTTTACAGGTTCTCAATCAGATTGTGTACGAACTTCCTGCAGAACATCCGTTGGCTGAAAGCAAACCATTGCGTGAACTTCTCGGTCATACCCCTTCCCAGGTATGTATTACAGTTGATTGAACAACCACTTGGTGACCACACACACACACATCTCACCTTGCTGAGCATCCTCATTGATTCCAAATTCATCCAATCCCCAATATCTTCGTAGACCTCCAGTTTTTTCATATATGATATGTAAGAGATGAGATTCTGATAAGTAGGTATAACCGTATAAGAGTTAGCTGTTGCATGCTGTGTCACTATTGCTACCATTCAGCTAGCAAGATAGTTAAACTGCTGTGTCACCGTTGCTACCCTGTAGTTGACGCTCTTTAGAGGCTTGTCTGAGTTGAGGAAACTCTAGAACAACACCTAGTTTGTGCTTGATTTGATTTGTATGCTTTGGGAAGAATCGATTTCTTGTTCTTATACCGTCTTCCTTTGCTGAGAACAGGTTGTTGCTGGTGGAATGCTTGGAAGTGTTACAGCAGTTACTGGATACTTGTTTACCAGGATAGCTACTAGCTGACGTGAAAGGACAAGAATAGACATGCAACTCTATTGAAGCCACTGGACAGAACCTAAACGGATTTACAATCGAATCCAAGTTTGATTCACTATTTATTTCTTACCCTTAGCTTGCTCTCACCATTCTACACATTACCAGTTTATATTACTGTAAAGAAAACTCGAGACACCATTACGGATAAAGAAAACCGTGATTTTATTTGGAAATAAATAGTATACAATGAATTTTGTAGAATCATTGGACTTGTTCAGTTTCTACCAAGTATGATGGAGAAAACATCTCTCATGTGCATACTAGGATCTAAAGGAACATCAGACTTCACACGCGACGCGATGTGTTGGTCGGGGCGGACTAAAATAGATCCCCTCTCAGACATCTTACAAATACTCCACCAAGAAGCTTCCTCACCACTTTGTTGTTTACCTTCCATAACATCGACATAATTTTCCAATGGAGCTAATGCCGATTTGCTATCCCCTTCAACACCATCATTGCTACTAGGCCATACTATGCATACCTTTACATTAGCCATAAACTCTTTTGCCACTTTGAATGTAGCACGAGCTAGCTCATAGGATTCTTGTAATGGTGATATCATCAGTAGAAACTCCACTTTCTCGGTTGAAATAAGATCCAGTGTCGATACAACCTCTCTTTTGGGATCTGACAGTATTCTCACATACATGTGAGGCAGTCTTGAACCTGGTTCAGCACAAGGAACATAGTCTCTTCTACGACCACTCGGTACTCCAAGATCACCAGCTTCAGACTTGATATCAGGAACAATTGCTCCCTCTAGGTACCTAAACAATAAACACAGTAGCTTGTGTTACTCCAACCCCGAATTTACATATCTTCTGTTGGAAATATGATGCCAGGAACACAATGGTTTAAACATTCAAGTTCACACTCCCTGTGTCATTAAACCGTTGATATCAACTATTACAAAATTAGCCAGCCCTAGAATCTTCGCTTTTTTTTATTCTTGGTACTACTCAGACTAGAGTGAAGATTTCACAGTTCCGAAGGAGATGATGATACCTGAAACCAAGATCCTCTGCAGGAAACTGTAGTTGAAGACTTTTTCCTTCTTCGAAGATGCTCTTTAGCCTACTGAGTCTTTGATACCCCAGTGGATTGCTCTCGTTCAATAGAGATTCTGAAAGCTGTGCACGACCTAGTGCAAAGACATTATCCAAGATTGCCTTTTGTAGCCCAGTTGGAAGGATGGAACCGACTGTTTTGTTTATAAATCTGTGAACTACAACACCATAGAGATATAAGTACCTGATCATGGAACAATAAACTGAGCAAGAAGAGAGGCTACTTATAGGTTACCTGAGTTTGCAACTGTTGGGTCAAGGCCTAGCACTGATGGAATCGACATAGCTGCTCTGAAGTTCTGAACACTGAGTGAAGTATTGAAAAGGGCAATCTAGCAGTGACAATAAGATGCTCGTAAATGAATCGACTAAAGAAGAAAGGATGGAAAGAGGCTACAAAAGATAAATACAGTACCGGCCTACGTTCTGTTTCATAGGTATTAATAATTGAAGAGTTTGCAGAACCCTGAACAAGAGCTGCTATTTTCCATGCAAGATTATGAGCATCCTGAATTCCAGTATTCATTCCTGCAAGCAAAATCATGTAATTTACTTCCAGAATATTTTCCAAGACAGCTGAATAAAGGTACGTCAAAATCAAACCAACGCCTGAACTTGCCATCGCTCAACTCATATAATTAGAAAAAGAAACTGACAACAAGGATGATTTACAATCAACTTTGATGTTTGTGGGGTTCATTGGTATCACATCTGACCATATCTTCAATAATAGTACTACAACAATGAAGATGATTAGCTTTCTTCCAAAACTATGACCATTGACATCATCCACGGCAAAACTGTCGAAGAAGCAGTATATGGTGGAACACTTACCAAAACCTCCAGCAGGCGGGAACCGGTGAGCAGCATCACCAGCAAGTACCACCCTGTTCTCATAGCACAAGAATTTCTCAGCTACTTCAGCGTGCATTACCCACGGCTTAATATCTGCTACATTCAAGTCAGAAAGCTCTTGTCCAACCAACTTGAATATCAGCATCTTACACATCTACGAGAAAATAACAGCTCAGGGACACACTTGACAAACAAAGACGAATTTTAAATTGGTCACAGTTGGGACGGAAATAGATATATACGCGTATGTAGCTAAATGAGTTTTCACAAGTGAGAATCCATTCTTTTTTGGGTAATAATAGTAAATACCTCAGGACTGAAATCAGATAGACTCTGCTGAGGTGGATAGAATGGAATCTGCGTAAAACAGAAATTATTACACGCCAAGCTACGGTATAAAACACTAACTTAAGTAGATAGATTGTGATTGAAGTATCACGTATTTTCTGGGTCGTGGCTATAGCTACCTGCAAAACGAATTCTCCTTCTAGAAGATCATGGGCAACGAGAACTCCTATACCTTCGGTGTTGAAAATGAAAAATAGCATTCCTGGTCTGCAACTGGTCAGGTACTCACCGAGTTCTCTGCTCATAAAATGGACACTAACAAGCTTTTGTAGATCACTTTCTCCTTGCATTTTAATTTCCGTGAGCCTTCTTACAGCACTCCCAGCACCATCAGCACCAATCAGTATACTACATTGAATGTTCCTTTTCATATACTTGCCTCCTTTGAGAAAAGAAACAGTCGCAGTAACACTTTCCTTGTTAGCATCAATCGCCACACACTCATGACCCATAAGAACTTGCCTCGCCACAACAGAGTCAAACTCAACCCCATCTGACTCTTTCAATCTTCGAACATAAAAGCCGAGGCCTTCTAACCGCTTAAGCATCAAATTTGTCAATTTGTACTGTGAGAAATGCGCAACCGAAGCCGGACTGACAACTTTCTCAAAATCTATTTATGATCACCAAAAGAACTTCTATGTAAGGTCATCATTTATTTACCTCAACTAAAGATAGAGTTCTATAAGCATTTCACACAAGGAAGAACACACCTTGAGGCTTCATGTGGTCCACTGTGCCAAGAGTTGAACCAGAGAGAGATGTACAATATATAAATTTTCTCCACAAGTCTACAGGAGGCTGTGATCTTTCAATCTCCTCAGCTAATCCATCCAATTTACGAAAGATCTAAGCATATCAAAACTGAAAATTTAGTTAAGGTCCACCAAAAAACAAAGTCTAACCACAGAAAACTCAACCTCCATAGATCGGTTATTGATAAAATGTGCTTGAGGATGTTTAGAGAAGCTTGTGGCTTTGTCAACAACAACACAATCCACACCTAAACATTAAGGTTGAGAAATACGAAATCAATTCGTTAAGTTCAAAAACGAGTTCTCAGATTTTGAACTTGAGATGAAAAATGTGAGAGAATTGAACCTAGTTTGGTGAGAAGGATTGATAAAACGAGACCCACAGGTCCAGCACCGACGATCAGAACAGGAAGCTTATCTTTTTGAGTTGAAAGGTCTCTGCTTTGTAAGTACCTAGCTGGGTACAATCTGACCCTTGAATTGTTTCTGCTTATTCGTGTAACCCTCTTGATCAGCCCTAGAAATGCCATGGATTCGAGAAGCTACGGCCTGGAGGTTAAGCGGTGGAGAAGGCGACGACGGAGATGCGACGGCGGAAGGGTTTAGTGGGGTCCACTCTTTACGATTCTTTTTTTTTGTTGATTGTCTCTATACATATTCATACGTGGCTTCATAATTTCCGTAATGTTTCCCCTCCAACTTTATTGTAAATTAGGTATGATATTCTCATCGGCCATTACATTGATAGAGATGTCCTAGCTATCAAATAAAGATTAGGTATTACAATCGAAAGAGGGAGCAATATTTTGAGAATACCAAACCAGATACAAGAGTATAAAACTTAAATCTTTGCATATGTTCAAAATTGGCTAAGTATTTGAAACAACGGTTGGTCCGCAAAATTCTTATTTAAGAGTGGGAAAGAAATCTTATGTTTTGCTTCTCTAAAAGATTTTGCAAAGCAATGGCTAGTGTAGTAGCATAATTTTAATGGAGTTCTACACAACACTCACGATGAATATATTGGATTGTTTGGAAGAACTTATGTTTGTCCATAAAGGATAGTGGCATCGAGTTCAAATATTTTGAAGATTTTAACTAGGCTTTTTTTTTTCTTTTTTTTGGTCACAATTTTAACTAGGCTTACTTTGGCGTTTATACCAATACCAAAACATGGTAGCTGCACGGATATTGAAAAGCTTGTATTTTGTATGGTGCATCCGTTTAAAGCATCCAAACCTTATCGTACATCCTATAGTTGGAGAAGTATATGAGCATCTAGATTAAAAATATGTTACATTTATTGTAAAAACGTTCGATTTGAATACACTTTTACATTCAATTCAAAGTAAAGAAAGTATATGAGCATCTAGGGATCATATCCTCAAAGGCTATCGTTGCATCATTGGTGTTGTATCTAGGTTCGAGTCGAACTCAGAAACGAGGATTGAATGAATTCTATTGTTTTGGGAGGTCGAATAATCTCGTGATGTACTTAAGAATCGAACTGGAAGGTTGTATTGATCTTATCAAGTTACAAAAAGGGGGCTCGAACCGATATAAGAATATTCGGGTCGAGCTCGAGCTTAAGCGAAAACTAATAAATTATCCAAGATGTAAATCCTTTGTTCTCTGGTCCAACCTCCTCTTCTTGTGTCTTTTCACCTCCTCTTATAGTGTTTCTATGGTGGGTTTGGAGAACCTAATCATGGTTAGTTTTAACCCATGATATTCTTCCTTTTGGGCCTTCTAATGGGCTTTCTCCTCTTGGACCTTAGCTCATGGTGTGTTTGGGTTTTATACCAAATGCACACCCAACAGTAAGCCCCCCCCCCCAAGTCGGCGAAAGAGATCGAGTCGAATTCGTCGCCTTTTGATAGGTCGAATCGACCCTGCGATTAGTTAAGGTTCAACTTGGTTCGCGTCGGTCACGCCTGTCGGCGTCGAACTCCTACGCGGATCGGGCAGCTCGTGCCCTCGGATCTTTTCTATTGGGCTCGTCGCGCGGCCTCTGAGTTTCGCAGCCCAAGACTTCGGTCCGTGGGATTTCGGATAAGCTAATGGGCTTTACTTCAAGGCCCATTTCTTCTGATTGGTGGGAGGATGCGGTTGTCGATGTCGGTTCGCCTTCTCCCTTCTGTTTATAAATATCGAAGTTCTTCTTCCTTCTCTCGCCATTTGCATTTTCTCTGGATCGAGCCGTCGGTGAAAAAAGAAAAAGGTAAATTTCTCTCCGAATTTTCTCTTACGTGTTTGAACCGTTCCGCAGCAATCCCGAATCGTTCTTCGACTGTCAAGGATGTCTTCAGATTCAAGCGCTTCTGTGAAGTTAAATAGGGGAAGGATTCGATGCGATCCCAACGTTACCCTGGCTCGTGCATCGGAAGATCGACTCGATACGTTTATCCCGATGGGCATTCCTCTCGCTGGGCCTTCAGATCAACGTGTATCGGACGCATCGTCCCCCAAGATCGAGCTGCCTGAACACCGATTCCATGATGTTCCTCAGAAGGTATCCAGAGATTCGTCTAGCGATGGATCTTCATATGCTCGTTTTGGGGGTGACTCGAAAGTATCTGAAACATCGAATCGAGTCGAAACGGACGAGGGCACCTCTGAAGGAGAAATGGGGAGTCTTATTGATTTTCGAAACGCTGAGCCGAAATCCCCAGGTCCCGGTCTTGGACACGGAATCAGGCTCGATGATTCCAATGACGTCGAGTCGAGCATGAATTCGAGCCGCGTTTACTCTCTGACTCCAGCAGGTGGATGGGAAGGAATCTCGATTGTTTATCCCCAGGCCAATGATCGACCCTGGAGTCCGCCGTCGGGGTATATGTGCATGTACGAATGCTTTATCAAAAATGGGGGACTCTGCTTCCCGATACCGAGGTTACTGCTTCAATACTATCATCGACGTCGAATCTCTCTTTCTCAGTTGACGCATGGTTCGATTCGAACCATGATGGCTGTGGTGGTTCTTGCTGCCGAGCATGGTGGAATAGTAAACCTCGATGAGTTCGAGGAGATATCCTCATTTAGCCCTATCGGAAATTCGGGTCGTTTTTACGTATCCCCTCGGGGCGGTCATCAGCTCGTAAAGGGGCACAGCAGTCAGGTCAACAGACACCGATGGTCGCGGTATTTCTATGTGGAAATCGGTCGAAGGACGATTGGGGAATTTAGTAGGCCGATTCGAGCCGGATGGAAGTTTCGACTTGGTAAGACCGAAATCGAGCTCTTCAAGTTTCTGAATTGATTTTAATCTCTTCGACTTTGTGCAGTTGAACCGGTGAAGCGGAAGACTCCTAAGGATTCGATTATCACGCTTCTTCGGAAGGATAAGAAGCATATCCGTCATTGGCCCGACTTCCTGTCTCATCGAATCGCTCGGAGCTATCCTCGGTTTTCCACAGGTAATGACTCGATCTTCTTTTACTTTCGTATCCGGCTCGCTTCTGATCCTTCCTTTTTGCAGGTGACTTCTACCTCCCGTTGGAAGATAATTCTCCTGACGCTCAGCAGGGCTCGAATAAGAAGACCAGTTCGAGCCAAAGAAAGAAAAGTTCGACTCCATCAAAGAAAAAGACTTCAACTGTGCAAACTCGACCAAAGAAATCTTCGATGGTGAAATTGAACCTCGATGTGGTGGATTCGGATGAGGAGTTCGAGCTTCCAACGGTGGATCCCCCAACCGTAAGAGAGGGTCTTCAACCCGAGAAAGCTCTGATCACTCACGGTCGAGGTAAAGGATTGATGGGGGACTACTGGCGGAGAGTCGAAGAGCAGAGGAAGCTCGACTCGAGAGGGAGCGGCAGAAGGAGGTGGCTAAGCGATAGTCGAGGGCCGAAGAGAAGAAGGGAGTAGAGGCCGAAGCGAGGAAGAAGAGACGCGCTGACGAGGAGAAGGAGATGGCGAAATCCATAAAAGAAAAGAAGAGTTCGGCCCATGAGGCCTTGGGATCTGGGGATCGAGTCGAGAAGATGGCTCGATTCAATACAGTTGGTCTTCCAGTAGAGGTCGATCACCTATATGCTGGAGCGGTCGTTCGTGTAGGGGATGGCGATGGGTCGAGCCCATCTCCTTTTGACTTTGTTTTTGACTTCAGAGGAGGGGGGAGGCATATTTCCCAAGTCCCCTTGGCTTGTCTTCAGTTCGTCCGTTGCGTGCGAGGCGGACTTGCCTTCCTCTCTCCACCTGCTGTCGACTCTTCTTCCAGCAACCCGGATACGCGGTTTGCCATGTCGGCCATCTCCGTAAGTTTTCTTTTGATTTTAAGTATGACCGTATCGAGTTCGATCGAACCTTTCTAACCTTTGTTTGTTCGATCCTTGTGCAGATGCTTGCTGGCTACAACTTCCTCTCTGATGCGCGGTACGACTTGGATCAGAAGAACCGCAAGCTCAATGCCCAAAACGGCGATCTGGTCTCCGAATCGAATCGATCGAACGAGGGCCAAATTGGAAGTTGCAAAGTTAAAGGACCTGCTGAGTCATTCTCAGCAGATGAATGGCGAGCTGATCGCTAGCAAAGATGACCTTAGCTCGAAGGTTGATGCTTTGACCTCAGCGCTGGCCGAGGCGGAGGAAGCGAAGAAAGACGAGGTGTCTCGAATCGAGGGAGAGGTTGCGGAGCTTAGGAGTTCCTCGAAAGATGCTGTAGCCCGAGCCGTTAAGGAAGTTAAGAAGAAAGCTAAGGATAAGCTTCGACGTAGCATCGAGGTCATGGAGGAGAGGAGCAGGGCTCAAACCGAGGGTGATCGCCTCGCATCGCTGGCTAGTCAGGTTGTTGGGGCCATCAGGAGGATGGAGAAAGCGGCTAAGGATGGAGTTCCGATCGATACGGCCAAGAAGGAGAAGCTTGAGGCTCGACTCGCTTCATATACCGCTGAGGCGGACTTGATCGTCCTTCCGTCTCTCCCCACTGACTCTTCTGATGATGATGAGACCGAGCCGAAGAAGAACGTAGCACTTGATATCTCCTCTTCGGACAGTTCTGACGAAGAGGCCGAGAGAAGCGAGGTCGATGATCGAACGTCGGTGGTTGGGAAGACTCCTGCCCTTACTCTTGCTGAGATTGAGGAGGCAGCTAACGTCGAGGCGGAGCATGTAAATCAGCTCACGGCCGAGCTTTTTGGTGATCGGAGCGAGGCGGAGGGCGATGCTGGTGTACCTGGGTCTGAGGATCGTGTCGCTGCTGGGGAGACTGTTGCGATCGAGGTGCCTGCTTCGATCGAGGCGCCCGTTTTAGTCGAGGAGCCTGCAATAGATGTTGCCACTGGAGAGCTGATCGCTCCTCTCTTCACTGATTCGAACCTCGAAGAGCTAGAGATTGCTTCTTATATCGTTTGTGATCAACGGGATTTCTTCTATGTACTTGTTTTTCCCTTTTCTTTCCGAACTTGCTTATCGAGTCATCACGGCTCGGGTTGTAATATTTTTTTAATTACTTTGAATGCTTTATTACTGTCGGCTCGGGTTTTAATCTGAGAAACTTTTCGTTTCTAAGTGTTAATTTTTGCTCGTTCCGTTTTCACCCTAGAATGTAGCCGCTTCTTAGATAGACCGAACATTTTGCCCAAATTCGAGAGTTTGATGCGATCGTGGCACCGAGCCGAGCTCGGGCCTGATATTGAATGTCTGAGATTCGGGCCTAACCTTTATGCTTGATGGGGGGTAGGGTCCTGCGGTGCGAGCCTGGGCTCGGCTTATGTGAGTGTGATCCGTCTTGCGGCTAAGTGTGCGGGTAGTTTCTAACTTAACCACTTAGGCATTCTTAGGAGTCGCGCGGGTCCGGCCCCGGCTTTTGGGTCAGGTCGATGTGGACCTGAATTCGATTCGTTGGGAATCGAAGCGACTATGAGAGTGTCGCGCTTTATTATTTATTTATTTTATTTTTTTGTAGTGACCGAGGTCTGGCCAGGGCTTCGATCGTTTTTTTTTTTTTTTTTTTTTTTGAGATATAGCTGGACCTTCGAGAAGGCTGCCTACGTACCTGAGGCGGGATCAAGCCATTCGTAATTCGAGTCGAGTCTTGAGCTCGAATATTTTTTTTTTGTTTTTTTGTTTTTTGTTTTTTTGTTTTTTGTTTTTTTTTATATATATATACTAAAAGACTCGAGGCGTTGAAACCGATGCGACTGAAACTGGTTGAGAGTTGTAATGGTATCGTTTGAGGGACATCGAGTTCCATGACCGTGGGATTGCGACGCCTTCAAGTGTCATTAGCTCGTACACGCTGGGTCGAACAACTTTTGAGATGAGATACGGGCCTTCCAGTTCGCTCCGAGTTTACCGGCTTGATACTCCTTGGTGTTTTCGTATACCTTTCGCAGCACGAGGTCTCCTTCACGGAAGCTTCGACCCTGTACTTTACGATTGTAGTACTGGGCGGCTCGTTGTTGGTAATTCTGGATACGAAGCAATGCCTGGACACGTTCTTCTTCGACGATGTCGAGGTTATCGAGGAGCGCGATCTCGTTCACCTCGGGGTTCTTGGGCATGGTGCTTCTGCGAAGGCTATTGATGTTGACTTCGGCGGGTGCCATAGCCTCGAGCCCATAGGCGAGAGAAAAAGGAGTTCGATCTGTCGACTGTCTCAGAGTTGTGCGAAATGCCCATAGGACGCCATCGAGCTCGTCGGCCCAAAGGCTCTTTTTTTCATCAAGTCGTTTCTTGAGCTCACTGATGATTACTTTGTTGGTCGCTTCGGCTTGGCCATTTCCCTGCAGGTACCGAGGAGTCGATTTGTTGAGTCTTATCTTCCACCTCGCGCAGAAAGCCTCGAATGTGTTGGAGATGAACTGCGAGCCGTTGTGCGTGACGATCTCGTATGGTAAACCGTGCCGACATATAAGGAATTGCCAAACGAAATTCTGAACGTCGTTAGCTCGAATCATTGCGTACGCCTCGGTCTCGACCCATTTTGTGAAGTAGTCAGTGATGACTATGACGTACCTCTTTTGGTGCGACTTGGGGAACGGTCCGATGATATCCATAGCCCACCTCATGAAGGGATAAGCGGCGGCGGACGTGGTCAGGGGCTCGGTTGGTGACTTGATCATGGGGCCGTGTCGTTGGCACTTCTCGCAGCATCGCGCGTGGTTCGCGCAGTCTATGAGCATTGTCGGCCAGTAGAGCCCAAGCTTTTTAATTTTGAGGGCGAGAATTCGACCACCAGAATGGCTTCCTAGAGCCCCCTCGTGCGTCTCGGCGAGGGCTAGATAGATTTTGCCTCCCGCAATGCATTGGAGTAGGACCCCTGCTGCATTCCATCGAAACAGCTTATCTTCGAGCATGACGTACCGCGCACTTCGAGTTTTGAGGCGTCGAGCTGCCCACTTGTCCTCTGGTACGATTCCTTGTGTGATATACTTAATGATTTCCTCACGCCAGTCGGCGTTCGACGTCGATGCTGCAGGGATTGAAATTGGTTCGGAGTTTGGCTCAGGTTCCGTCTCGAGCTCCGTGATGCTCCTTATACTGCTCTGGCCTCGAGGGAGTTCGATGCTGGGGTCTGGCAGTATTCTAACTGGGATAGTTCGATGCCGTTCGATGCCCGAGCTTGACCCCAATGATGCCAACGCATCTGCCTTGGAATTCTCGGCGCGAGGCACCTTGGAGAGGAGGAAACTATCGAAGTGATCTAATATGCTTTTCTCTGTTAGCTGCAAATATGCACTCATCCGATCGTCTCGAGTGTCATACTCGTGATTTAGCTGGTTCGTCACTAGCTGTGAGTCGCTAAAAGCGTGTATGCGTCGCGCCCCCATTTCCTTTACAAGCCTTAGGCCTGCTATCAGGGCCTCCCACTCGGCCTCGTTGTTCGAGGCCAGGAATCCGAGTCGAAAGGACTGTTCGAGTATGTCACCGGAGTGTGACACCAGTAAAATTCTCATCCCTGAACCGTGTCGAGATGCCGATCCGTCCACGTACAGGTTCCAAACGTCGGGTCGTCCAACCGACTCGGTATTAGGAGGTAATTCTGTGACGAAATCTGCCAAAACTTGAGACTTAGCCGTTGTTCTGTTTCGAAATTCCAGATCGAATTCACTCAGTTCGATCGCTCAGCGTGCCATCCGTCCTGACTGGCTCGGGCTGTGCAGTATAGCTCGGAGCGGTTGCATCGACATGACTGCTATCGTATGGGAGTGGAAGTAAGGCCGGAGTTTTTGGGCCGGCATAAAGGTGGCTAGCACGAGTTTTTCAAGCGTCGGATATCGAGATTCGGGACCATCGAGTGCTTTACTGACATAGAAGATCGGCTTCTGGTCACCTCGATCCTCTCTGACGAGTACTCCACTGACTGCGACGTCGGTGATCGATACGTAGAGGTACAGGGTCTCGCCCAGCTCAGGCTTTGAGAGGATCGGCGGGGTAGTCAAGTACTGCTTTAGATCCTGGAAGGCCGATTCGCACTTATCGTCCCAGGAGAAGCTTTTGTTGCCTCGTAGGAGTTGATAGAAGGGTAGGCTTCGATCGGTGGATCTCGAGATGAAGCGATTCAAGGCTGCGATCCGACCCGTCAAACGTTGCACCTCCCTTTTGTTCTTTGGAGAGTGTAGATCGGCTATGGCTGCGATCTGTTTTGTGTTCGCCTCGATCTCGCGCTGTGTTACGATGTAAGTGAGGAACTCTCCGGAAGTCACTCCGAACGTACACTTCGCCGGATTGAGGTTCATGCCATATATGTTCAATATTTCGAAGCACGACCTAAGGTGCTCGACGTGGTCGCCCGCCTTTTCCGATTTAACTAGCATGTCGTCTATGTAAACTTCCATTGTATCGCCGAGCTGCTCGGCGAACATCTTGTTTACGAGCCTTTGGTAGGTCGCCCCGGCATTCTTCAGACCGAACGGCATAACCCTTTAGCAGTACGTTCCGCGCTCCGTAATGAATGCGGTCTTCTCTCGATCGTGCGGATGCATCTCGATCTGGTTGAAACCTTAGAAAGCGTCCATGAATGACAGCAACTCGTTTCCTGCCGTCGCTTCCACGACTCGATCGATGTGGGGGAGAGGGTAGCTGTCCTTGGGACAGGCTTTGTTCAGGTCGGTGAAGTCCACGCAGACCCTCTAGCTGCCGTTCTTTTTCTTGACCACGACCGGGTTCGCCAACCATTCGGGGTACTGAACCTCGGTAATTGAGCCCGCGTCGAGCAACTTCGTTACCTCTTCATTTACCGCATTGGCTCTCTCCGATCCGAGCTTCCGCCGTTTCTGCCGGATCGGTTTGAAGGTTGGGTCGACGTTCAATTGGTGGCTCGTGACGGAGGGGCTTATTCCCTTCATGTCCTGGACCGTCCATGCAAAGGTTTCGGCGTTCTTCGAAAGGAATTGTATCAGCTCGGATCTTATTGGGTCAATCAGCTCAGTTCCGTTACTGACGCGTCTTTCGGGACGGGCCGGGTCGATCGTGACCGACTCAGATACTTCTTTTCTTGGCTCCGAGGCGTGCGATTGCTCCGTTGTTGAGATTTGCAGGCTTACCCTCCTTAGCTGCTGCTCTGTAACGAAACACGTTCTAGCCATCTTCTGGTCGCTTCGTATAGTGAATACTCCGGTCTGAGTGGGAAACTTCAAACATAAATGATAAGTTGATGGCATGGCTCGAAGCGAAATCAGCCACAGGGTGCCCATAATCACGTTGTATATTGCAGGTCGATCCACGATGAGGAACTTGACTGCCTTAGTTATGCCACCCGCGTACACGTCCAGCTTGATCGAACCGATGGTCATTGTGGTGACGCCATCGAATCCAGTAAGTGGTTTCACGCTCGGCTTGATCTGGTTCTCGGGGATATCCATGCTTACGAGTGTCTGCTTAAAGAGTACATCGACCGAGCTCCCGGTATCAATGAGGACTCGGGATACGTCGCAGTCTCCTACCCTAAGTTCGATTACCAAGGGGTCGTTATGAGGCATAGCAAGCCCCTTCGTATCGGCTTCAGAAAAGATGATCGGCATGTCAACTTCGGCTCGCACTGAGCACCGCTGCGCTTGGATTGCCATCTTCTCATGTTGCTTGAGCGCTCGAATCGACCCGTGCACGAGCTGAGCTCCTCCCATAATCATCAGGACCTTCCTCTTCGAGGCTGAGGGTGCGTCGGGCGATACCTGCTGGTTGTTGAGTCTCTTCGGAGCGACTGGGGGATTCGCATTTCCCACAGGTCTCTGTTCGAATTCGGGCCTCGACGCTTCGTTCTTTTCTGCTTGAGTTTGGGGCGATTCGACCTTTATTTCGCCTTTGTTGTACTTGCCCAACAGAACGTTCATCAGGCTGCGACATACTGAAGTTGCGTGGCCGTACTTCTTGTGGAAGGTGTAGTAGGACTGGCCGTCCTTAGCATCTTGGCCTCGCACCCATTTGTTGCATTGCCCCTGGTTTGACAGATTCGATTGGGTTGTCGAGCCGACTTGGTTCACCTGGAGCTTAGCCTTGTAATCTTGATCATAGTGTTGTCGGGGTTCTTGATAGTCATCCTCGATTCGTTCTTTTGCTGACTTAGGTTTTGGTGCTGGTGGCTTGAGTGCCGAGTGCCGTTTCGAGTTCATTGCCTTGTCCTCCTCGACGCGAATGAAACCACTCGCGCGGTGCAGTACGTCGTCGAGTCGGTGCGCCTTATGCTGCACGAGGTCCCTTCGGAACTCTGACTCGTGCCATAAGCCTTGTTTTAGCGCGCTTATCACCGACGAATCTGGGACGCTTACTTTTGAGAGGACCGCCTTGAAACGATCCATGTAGTTTCTTAAAGTTTCTTTCGACCCTTGAGGCTCGAGGTCGTAGAGGTCCGAGTCCGATGCAGTATCGTGTAAGTACAATGAGTAGTGTTTGACGAATGCGAATGACAGTTGAAGGAAATCATCGATCGAGTTCGGTTCGAGACGGGAGAACCATTCCAGGGCTGGGCCATCCAGGTACTCGACGAAGGTTTGGCAGTTCGCCGCGTCCTTCTGGTCAGTAGGGAAATGTATCTAGGTTCGAGTCGAACTCAGAAACGAGGATTAAATGAATTATATTGTTTTGGGAGGTCGAATAATCTCGTGATGTACTTAAGAATCGAACTGGAAGGTTGTATTGATTTTATCAAGTTACAAAAAGGGGGCTCGAACTGATATAAGAATATTCGGGTCGAGCTCGAACTTAAGAGAAAACTAATTAATTATCCAAGATGTAAATCCTTTGTTCTCTGGTCCAACTTCCTCTTCTTGTGTCTTTTCACCTCCTCTTATAGTGCTTTTATGGTGGGTTTGGAGAACCTAATCATAGTTAGTTTTAACCCATGATATTCTTCCTTTTGGGCCTTCTAATGAGTTTTCTCCTCTTGGACCTTAGCTCATGGTATGTTTGGGTTTTATACCAAATGCACACCCAACAATTGGAGATGGAACAAATATCATGGCCTACTCGGATAAATCGATTCCTAATAAGAATCCTGGCGGGCATTAGCCAGTTCACCCATGGTTAACCCCTTATTAAATGTCTCTGACTTTATATATCAATGTTGTGAATCACAACTTGTGATTCTGTCACCATCACTATCCCATCACCACAAGACTTTAGCTTTAATATATAGACAAGTTAAAGTATTGAAAATGGCTAGAAATTATTGGAAAATAAAATGATTAAAAAAAGGTTATATTGGTTAATCAGTTCCCATCACGATAATATGTGTATTAGAAAAAGACTAATAAGTCAGTGACCCAGAGCTGCACTCTCTCTCTGCTCTATATTCTCTACTCATTGCATAATTTATATTTACTCTGATACTCAGATGATGGCCGGAGCAAGCCATGAGAACGTGCCTGGTCGAATCAAATCACCGTTCAAAGGCGATCTGCACGATGAGGAATCCCAGAGACCTCGTGTTATCACTCCTTTTCCTTCTCCTAAACTCACTGACTTACCTATGGTACTCTCGACTCTCATTTGGTTTACTTTTCTTTATTCCTTGTTTAAAACTTTAATTTTTGTAGCTTCTTGTATCAGTTTCAAGGTGAGCATAAGGAGAGCTTGTATTGGGGAACTTATCGTCCTCAAGTGTATTTTGGTGTGCGAGCGAGGTATCTATTGATATATGTCTAAACTTCTTACTTATCTTTATTAGTCACTTTCTCATAATTCTGCATAACTTGGTAGTCTTTGTTTGTCTATGTAATTAGTCTTAGCCGATATGTATCCGATTGTAATATTAGAATTAACGCATTGATGTTAAGTTTCATGGTTTTTCAACTCAAAACTAATTGGTAATGAGTGGATTTGTATGTATCATTTATATATTACTTAGTTCCCATCGCAATAGGATCCTAACAATTCATAAATATTGGGGAATAGGAAAAGAGCACTAGATTCGTACAATCTAAAGGTCGTATAGTTAATCTCTAAAAGCTAGTGGCTCTTCTTAATGCTGGAAAGAGAAGTTAAATCACTCCCCATATAATGTGAAAATGTGTTCCTTCCTTGTACAAACTGCTATAAGCTGTTAGATGACAATGCAGAACTCCTCAGTCCCTCGTAGCTGGCTTGATGTGGCTCGGTGCAAAAGATGGGAAGCATTTTATGAGGCATTTCTGTGAAAACTCTGACCATCTTAAATCATTTGGTTGGAGAGAACACAATGGGATAGATTTTGGGCGGCAAGAGCTGCTTGAACAAGATTTTATATTGGAGACAAGTTTTGTCAAGTCTAAGGAGGGCAGCTTTGGTTATGGAGGGGATTGGTCAGTTCGAATCAATGTTAAAAATATAGGGTGAGTAAATAGTAATACTAATGTTTTCAGTAACTGCTTTCATAATTGTTTGCTCAAGTATTAGTAGCCATATTTCAATGTTTTCTGGTTCAAAAAAATAGGTTGAATGATGAAGTAGAGAGAAGGGTACATCTCTTCTTCTATCTAGCCGATGAAGGCGGAAATGTTCTAAAGTTAGGTAAAGATGATGTATTAGACCTTAAAGAGAGCTCTCTCTTGGCTTCGGGTTCGCGTGCAGTTGTAGGAAACTGGCAGATGCACTTAAAATCAGAGGTAACTTTTGATTTGTAGTGCTTTTGAGACATCATATAGGATTTTAGTTACTGTCTTTGCTCATGTGGATTATTTGCAGAATCATCTTGAAACGCATTATTGTGGTTTCAAGACGCCTCACATTGTCAATCTGTCTGATCTTGTTCAGCAAAATCTAGCTGTACAGGTTATATACTTATATCTCAATTCTGCAACTTTCCAAACACTTTTTTTTTTCATTTCATAAAGATCACAGTGCTCACATGCCTCTTGTGGCTTGTATATTTTCAGGAAAGGAAGTCTAAACAACTTCAGCTCTCTGATACATCTGAGGATTCTTCCAACAATTATGTTTTTCAGGTAATCAGTCTTGATCAACATTCCTTATATACTCATATGAATTCTATGATATAAATGTTTCTTCATCACCAATCGCCATGTCTTTATCACGCAGATTTCCACGACTACTGAATCTACAATAGATATTGCTTTCATCTCTGGGATACAAAAAGAAACTTCCAACATGGAAAAGCGTATAATGAGTCTTACAGGTTCTTAAGCCTTCTTTTATTTCCAAGCATTGATTATCCTTATGGTTAGGACAAGAGTTTCCATATTAAAAAAATGACCATTTCATTTTATTATCTACTAACGATTTTGGCTCGTATACTTGTGGCCTTTCGATCTTAATTACATGTAGGTTTACCACTCTCTGTTCTACTTGAAGATAAACATGTAGCATTTGATGCAAAATTTAAGGAATGCTTCAACATTTCTGAAAAGGTGTGATTCTAGTCTCTTTTAAAAACTAAAAAACTTTTAGAGGTATTAATATGATTCTATCTCTTCTTGTGATTCCAGCTTGATTCTGAAACTTTGGTGGTTGGTAAAGCTGCAATTGGTAACATGCTTGGAGGCATTGGTTACTTCTATGGTCAATCAAAAATTCATGTTCCTGGAAGTACTAAAAGTGATGAGGATGATTTCTTGCTATATTGGCCAGCTGAACTGTACACAGCAGTTCCAAGCCGACCCGTATTTCCTAGGGGATTCTTGTGGGACGAAGGTTTCCATCAGTTATTGATATGGTTCGTTGTTATCGGAGCATTCAACAAGCTTATGTTTTTAGTTAAACTGTAATTGGATTGCTTGTGTGTGTGCTTGATTCAGGCGCTGGGATTTCCGTATAACCTTGGAGATAGTGGGAAATTGGTTAGACCTGATGAATATAGACGGATGGATTCCGCGTGAGCAAATTTTAGGCGACGAAGCTCTAAGGTTGTTATCTAAAGTATACTCCTACTAACCTCAATAGTCATTAGTCATCATTTATTGTTTGATGCTATTAAAGTGTTTCTTGTTGTTGTTGTAGTAAGATTCCAAAGCAGTATGTTGCTCAGATCCCAAGTAATGGCAATCCACCTACACTGCTTCTGGTTATACGCGGTATGAATATGTCGTTTTTGTACCTTGACTGTACCTTTGTCTTTTGATTATGGTGCTTCAAAACATAGAGAACAAGGTTTCAAAATGAAATCAACTCCATGTTGACATTCTTTGTCTGTTTATCAGATCTGATCAATGGGATACGAACAGAGAAATTTAACAAAGCTGAAAGAGATGAAATCTTGTCATTTCTTGACCGAGCTTTTGTACGGCTAGATGCATGGTTCCAATGGTTCAATACTTCTCAGATAGGTAACAAGAACATTATTTGCTTTCACTCTTCAACTGCTCTGTGTTTCTTGTTTCTAGCACTTACATTAGTGCCATTCTGCTTCTATGTTCAACTGCTCCTACATTAAACTATTTCGTATACAGTGTTTTTGTATGACTTGATTAAACACACCAGGTAAGGAGATAGGAAGTTACTTTTGGCATGGCAGAGATCGTTTAACAACTCAACAACTAAACCCTCAGGTACTATTTCTTGATTCTTGATAGAAATGTTACTAAAAATCAAGAGACTTGATGCCTTTAGATTTCACAAACTCCTGCAGTCTCTTTCCTCGGGTTTGGATGATTATCCTCGGGCTTCACACCCAAGCGAAGATGAGAGGCATGTCGATCTCAGATGCTGGATGTATCTTGCAGCAGATTGCATGAACTCCATCACAGAGTTTCTAGGAAAAAAAGACAGACTTGTGACGGTTAGAAGAAGCTACACTACATTCTCTAGCTCATTTTGTTCATCACATATTTCTGATGTTAAACATTGAATCATGCAGGAGGATTACAACTCAACTGCGAAGCTGCTTTCGGATTTCAATCTTCTGAATCAGGTTTGTTATATAATTCTTACATATTGCATACAAGGCTATAGAATTTATCACTTGCTTTAATTGTCACAGATGCACTATGACCATGACCATGGGGCTTACCTAGACTTTGGTAATCATACAGAAGACGTAAGGCAACTTGAATGAATCAGTGTCTCTCAGAGAAGCTTTAATATCAACTTTCATGATAGATAGAAACCGAGAGCTTGTATTGATTTGATTTCCTAGGTTCGGTTAATATGGAAAGAGGTAGTTGCAGAAGATGGTCACCTATCCCGAGAGCTTGTAAGGGAGACATTTGGGAAGCCAGAGCTAAGATTGGTTCCTCACATTGGTTACGTCAGCTTCTTTCCCTTCATGTTTAGAATCATCCCACCAGTGAGTTCTATAACATCTCTATCTACTCAATTATCACATGATTATTGAAAACATTGTGGACAACTAAATCCAAAGCTTCACATTTTTGTGTTGCTTGATGAAAGGATTCTTCAATCCTAGACAAACAGCTTGATCTCATTTCAAACAAGAGCATTGTATGGAGCGACTATGGACTACTTTCACTTGGCAAAACAAGGTGAGCCTGCAAGAGCGCGAACAGACCTGAGAAAATTTCTTCTTTCCTGATTCCGTAATCGGCTCATTTGTCTTCATGCAGTTCTTTGTACATGAAGTATAACACTGAGCACGAAGCACCATATTGGAGAGGTGCAATATGGATGAACATGAACTACATGATTCTTTCTTCCCTGCACCATTACTCTATAGGTACGTTTCTGATTCCCTCACTTCACAAAACAAAAACTTCTATATATAACCCATCAAAATCTCTGCAGTGGATGGACCGTACAGCGACAAGGCAAGAACTATTTATGAGGAACTAAGGAGCAATCTGATACGGTATGTATGCATGGTTGTATAAGATACAGTTGCAGATTGTCTGAGTACATGTGGCCTTACCAATTTTGAGTTGTTCATGCAGGAACGTGGTTAGAAACTATAACCAAACTGGATATATCTGGGAACACTACGATCAAACAAAAGGAACTGGTGAAGGTGCACGTGTCTTCACCGGCTGGTCTGCGCTTATCGTCTTAATCATGTCCGAAGAGTACCCTCTATTTTAGTAACCATTTTGATTACCAACATTTGTAACTTTGAACATCAAATCTACTCGCTTGTGTTTGTCAACAAAATAAGGCAGTTTCCTCCAAAGACTAATGAAAAAGAAACCAGAATACATAAAGATTCATAGCTCAGCTACTATGGTACGTACATGTTAAAGTCCAAACCTAGCCTTGTCATGTCTGAGCATAACAATGTGCGCATCCAACTAGGTAAATAGAAAAGGAAAGGTGGCATTACAAGCTGGAGTAATTGCAGATTCGCAATTATGTGTCTTGAGTCATTTCTGTATCTTCAGCCACCATAATTTCCATATCCCTCATGTCTCGCTTCAACACGTTCCCAAGTCTTCCTATAGCTTCCGTCTCCTGCTGCAGTACCTGCTTACCATGTTCCAATCAGTTACGTAGTTTTCTGATGTAGCATCCTAAAGAAAATAGCAAAAGATCCATTTGCCAATACAGAGATTAGTGACCAAAAGATGTTGCATATCATACCTCCTGCATATCGATCAGGCTCTGCTCGTCTATTTTAGTTGACCCAGGGAGATAAATGGAACTACCAGCAGCAATGGAATTTCCTTGAGCGCGAGATATTGTTTGCAGACTTTGTACCCTCCTAGAAAGCTCTGCTCCAGGACCTTTTACCTGAGAATCCACACCCACTTTTTTACATGAAACTTCGTAATTCCCAAGTAGGAATTAAATAAAAAATGAAACAGACCTGTCTTGTTATTGCAGTTAGCTTCGCAGATAGTTCGGACTCTCCTTTCGTTAAGGGTAACCGGAAACCCTTCCCCTCTAAGCCCTCTATTATCCTCATCACCTTCAAGCCAGAACACAATACTAAATTATGTAACCTTGATTGCAATCTGGACTCACATAACTAAAGGTAAAATCTTTCAATGCGACAACTTCTCTCTCACCCTCAACATGCGTCTTTGAAGACTCTGCTCCTTCTGTCTCAACCTTTCAATAGATGGAAAGGTATGTGCTTGCAAGTGTCTCTGAAGCTGTAAAAACAAAACCAAACATTTCCTCTTCAGATTATCCATTATTATATGAGAAAAAGAGAGTGTGTGGAGAAAGTCTAAGTCACCATTTTAACATTGCCCTGAGTCGTTTTTATTCTTTCCCTATCTGAGACGAGAACTTCATCTTGTAGCTGCAGTATTATATATAATGTTTAATATATATCATTGGATGTTATATATTATAATGACCCAACATAAAGATTCATTTGTCAATATAATGTTTCTACACATATCATTGGATGTTAAACTTCAAAAGGACAGTATTTGCCTATTAAAAAAGCATATAAAGCATTGAAGTTTATGAAAAGAACCTGAAGGCGCTGCGAAAGATCTTTAAAACCTTGCACAAGCTGAGGCCACAAGCGCTCTCTTTCTGTAGAATCCATCCCTTCAAGTTTGCTCATGGCCTCTGCCCACATTATCTATCACCAAAACAAACAACCCATCATTTAAAAACCATGAAATACTGACTGATAAGCTTCATTACACACACGAGAAAGACGTGCAAATGTTCTTGATATGGTAGAAGGTTCTCACATCTGATACAGCTGCAGGCTTTACTCGGTACTGTGGCTCAGTCACACTGAACAAAAGATGCTACAGGCAAATAGGCAAAACAACAGTTAACATACACACAGAGAAGCAGAGAAATCAGTAAATTCCACCAAAACTAACCTTAAAAGCATACTTAGAATTCGTCGGATCTTCTTTATACGCTTCAACAATAGCCTAAAATCAAAAGCTAGCAATTAGGTTTTCTAGATCTGGAAACTACAAAGAACCAAGAGGAAGTTAATGGAAGAAGTATAGAACCTGAACGTCACGATCAGCGAGAGAGAAAGCAATAGGAGCAACAGGAGCCATCTGTGTAGTCAATTGCGCATTTGGGAAAGGTGTTTGTTGCGCCGTGTTGAACGATGACTGAAAACCAAAAGGAGAAGATGATGGTTGCTGGAATAGTGAATTCGGCTGCTGCTGTTGTTGCTGTTGCTGTGGCTGTTGGGATTGGAACGGAGTAGAGAACAGTGAGGAGCCAAATCCGCCGGAGGAGAAGGAAGATGTCGACGGTGTACCAAACGCCGGCGTGGATGACGGTGTACCGAAGGCTGGAGTAGACGACGGAGTGCCGAAGGCCGGCGAAGAAGACGGAGTGCCGAACATAGGTTAGATCTCTGAGAAGGGAGAGAGAAAGAGAGGTAAGAGATTTTAGGCAAAAGGCGCCATTGGGAAAACTTTAAAACGCAGGTCAAGTGTTCGACGGAATTCCCAACTTTGTAGGGTTTTTTTATTGATGATGATGAACCAACTCAATTTTAATAAATACTTGTGATTGTAAAGTTTATTATATCTCTAACACTTCGACAAGTCTTTTTGGTAGTTACGACTTAGGGCATCTCCAACCCTACACCAAATCTAAATAAAAGTTAATTTGAATGTAAAATTTTATTTGACAATTGATTTCGGTTTTTAAGACTGTTATTATAACTCTACCGAAAAAAGAGTTTTTTGTTGTAATCTCAAACGTCTATCAATAACAATGGTTGAAACTTGAAATTGTTGAGTATGAAAGTAAATCGTGAGGTTATAACCTAACAAAAATACAATATTTACAATTGTGCAAGATACATTGTGAGTTATGAAAAAAGATTTTAGATGCGTTGGTGAATTTTGTAGCGTGCGTGAGACTTATTTTACTTCAGAAACGATAATGTTGGATGTGTTTGTTGTGTTTGATAATGCAAATAAGCTTTTGCTATAGACGATTTGTGTTTCCATAGGTTAGAATGGAAGAATATTGTGTTGTGATTTGTAGATAGTGTTTGTGTTGGAGACGGGGAGTTGGAATTCGTAATAGACAAGCAAGGTTGTCAAGAGTGATGTTGATGAAGGATGGAGTTGGTATACGAGAGCTAAACGTCTATTTGCTCGATGGAATTTTAAGACACACGTCTATTCGCCCGACAATACTCCTACTTGGGTAATTGAGCTATGCCTTGGCTTTTTGTTGTGGAAGAAATGTATTATGGAGCATTACTTCGCTCATCTTCCAGGCTGTTGTTTCTCTACCTAGGTTTTCTTCATTTTGTCAAGTCATATGCGATCGCTTGGTTTTCCTTCGAGAAGGGCCTGGGAGTCTGGTGGGATGGCGTTTTGGGTTAATGTGTTCTCATCTTCCTTATGACATTAGCTCGAATAGTTTATAACTTTATGTTTTGTGTTGTAGTTTTGGGTATTTCTTTGTACTTTGTCTTGTCTAAGTTGTTAATCCTATGGGCTATTTTGTGCTCGTTGGCTCTCTCCCTATAAATGAATTGTCCTTTGCTAGGCTCTGTTGTAATCCGATAAGATTTTCACGATGAATGAATCAACAATTTATATGAAAAAAATGAAGCTATTTGAACATAATTTGAATTGCTTTTATTTGCTGATGTGAACTGTATTATTAAAACTGCATCAAAAAGTGAAACAAACTTCTAACTAGATAACACCGAGCTTGGACATGAGCGTCAAGAGATTGAAGTAATGAGATCACCGTAAAACATCAACCGCAAAGCACAAAAAACTAGATACCAAACATAATCACATTCCCTAATTTGGACATAACTAATAGTCTAATACACACCAAAAACACCCTTATGACGAAGCGAGGAAAGCTTACTAGAGAATCATAACAAAGCAAACGGAAACCATAAATTCATACCTAAGAAATATGAAGACTGGATACAAACAAAATTGGCAAGCTAGTTAGTCGCATTGAAACTTGAAAATCACGAAACTAACAAAATCTAGCAAATTAAGTAAACCCCTCAGGAAAGTTCGTACCTCTACTAGTTTTTTTTTGCCACCAACAAAAACTTAGATTCAAAAAGCAAAAGTAAGTACATGATAAAGATTGTCACCACAACATTACCATCATCCTAAAGGAATCAACACCTCTAAACATTTTTTTTTTTTTGTCGTCGTCTCAACACCTCTAAACTAATAAGGGGGCGCTTGGTGATGACTTAAATTTAGATTTTTGCTGTAGGCTTTTGGCTGTAAAAATTTTAGCTGTTAAGGTTGTAACTTTAGGCTGTAAATAAAAGACTGTTTGGTAATATAATCTGTAGAATCTTTGACTATTAATTTAATAAATAATTTTTTCACTTATTAATAAAAACTTATAAATAATTTTTTTGTAAAAATAAAAATATAAACTTATTAATTTAATATTATATTATTTCATGTTTTGGTTTAATAACCAAAACCTTCATTAAGAAGTGGAACAAATTGAAAAACATTCGGATAAAATTCTAGAGCTTCTGAATCTTTCATATAAATGCATTATTGACGTTTCAAATAATCTAAACGATGTTTTAAGTGCTTCCAACTCAAATCAGCTTCAACAACATTGACATAATGAATAATCTCGCACCGGTACATATCTATAAGAACTATTATCAACCGCCCCATCTGTCATCAGTTCCAATAATAGTGTCTCCGAAGATTTTTTCAAGCAAATCGAGGTCTTGTAGTGTTTTTTTTCTTATATGAATAGCAAAAAATTGTCGTTTTCATTCACTTTTATAAACTTTTATTCATTTATATAAAAATGAATCTCAAAAGAATAGAAAAAAAAAAGATAGTAATTAATCAATCAAAATATTTTAGTTTTAAATTATATATAAATCTACAAAGAGTTTTTGATAATTTTAGGAAAGGAAAAGAATAATAAATAAATTCATTAGTAATTGTTAAATCTCGGTTTCGGAGGCTTTTAAAAAAATGAGTATAACAAGACCAAAAAGTAAAAAACAAACTTTTAAGTCTTTAAAACTAATAAAGCCAATAAATTATGGGGGCGCTTGGTAATGACTTAAATTTAGACTTTTGCTGTAGGCTTTTGGCTGTAAAATTTTTGGCTGTTAATGCTGTAACTTTAGGCTGTAGAGATTTTGGCTGTAAATAAAAGACTGTTTGGTAATATAGAATCTTTGACTGTTATTTTAATAAATAGTTTTTTCACTTATTAATAAAAACTTATAAATAAAGATTTTAAAAAGGTTTTAAATTACCTTACGGGAAAATGATGGAGATGCCATGCATTTCTGTAATAGCACAAGTTTTAAATCAAATACAATTTGAATCTACACAACACGAAATGACCATGCATACAAAAAAAATGAAAATTATAGTACAATACCTATTGGATTTACAAGTAGAAAATAAACATTACGTTGTTGTATTTATAACATATATGGATCTTCTAACAATAATATTTGAACATTTTGAGGTTTTTAACTTTGAATTTTTCTTAGTTTTTGTAGAATCTATAAATACCATTTTACTTTCCCCAAAACTAGTTCAATTACAAACAAAATGCCATAATTTTTTTATTCATTTTGCAAAAATTGTTATTTTTATTCATGTTGCAATACATTGATATTTTCATTCATTTGACAAAAAATTATTTTTATTCATTTTGCAAAAAGTTGTAGTTTTCATTCACTTTTATAAACTTTTGATATTTTTTTCATTTATATAAAAATGGATCTCAAAAGAATAGAAAAAAAAAGATAGTAATTAATCAATCAAAACATTTTTGTTTTAAATTATATATAAATCTATAAAGAGCTTTTGATAATTTTGGGAAAATAGAAAAATAATAAATAAACTCATTTGCAATTGTTAAAGCTTGGTTACGGAGGCTTTAAAAAAAATGAGTATAACAAGAACAAAAAGTTAAAGACAAGCTTTTAAGTCTTAAAAATTAATAAAGCCCTTAAATCATGCTTGGTAAAAAACATGCTTTAAAAGCTGTTAAAAATTTTAAAGTCTTAAAAGACTGTTGCCAAGCAGCCCCTATGTTCGGCAAAAAACATGCTTTAAAAGCTGTTAAAAATTTTAAAGTTTTAAAAGACTCCTGTCAAGCACCCCTTAAGTAAAATTACCCCTTAAGTAAAATTATGCTGAGATTGAACATACCAACTATTTCTTTATGCCGACCATCTCAACCAATTGCAACTTACATAAAAAGAGAGGAAAATTAGAAACTATTGTAGGAAGGTTCAATCATCAATGATAAAAAAAAATTTACTCCAGTTTTCTTTAGAGCCCTTTTCTTTAATTAAAGAAAACAAAAATAATTGGGAAAAAAACTGGGCTAAGTCGGATCGATGTTGTGACCACGAAAGGCCTCCTTAGCCTTTCCTTTCTTTTTTTTCTATTCACTCACTCTCTCTCGATCTCGACGCGAAAGATTTCTTTTCTTCTCAAAGCCAAATCGTAACCCAATCTGCAAAAGCTCTCCAAAACCCTGTCTTCTCTCTCTACTCTGCCTTCGTTCGCTGACTCGTCTCCTTCGTTTTCGTATTCTCGAAGTCCGTTGTTTCAATCCTGCCATGGCCGAAGCGAAGTTCGATCTCCCTGACGATCTCATCCTTTCCAAATCTTCTGATCACTTGAAAGGTACTTTCTCCTCGACTTGTCTTTTCAATTTCTTTCGATTTCAATCTCAATCAACTAATTTGCTTTCCGGATCTGAATTCCTTTGGATGCGGCAAACATGTTTTGCTTTGATTCTTGACCTAATATCTGTCGATTAGGGTTCTATCTATCCATCTTTGTTATATCCGTCCAGATTCATTAGCAACTTCATGTTTCTTTTGTCTAATCCTAAATGGAATGTAACGACGTAGGGATCCCTAGATTAGATAAATTTTACTCAGTATTCGCCGATTCCATACTTTGGGATCTGGAATTAATAACCAATGATTTGTTCAATTCGAGCGTTAGTGGTTTGTGTGCGTTTGGATTCTCTGATTTCCTTCACCTCTTGACTGCCTTTTCTTTGAATTTGTCTGTAGAATTGGCGTCAGATAACAGCATTCCTTTGTCTCCGCAATGGCTTTACGCGAAATCAAGCGAGAGCAGGATGGTACTACCTTATCAATGGCTCTTTGTTTGTATTTTTACTCTTTGTTCCATTCCTCTTATGCTCTTTCTATGTGGTAGGATGTTCGATCTCCTACTCCAGTGTCCATGGGAAATCCAAGTGACCCTAATCTGAAGGATCCATGGCGCTTGGATGCACCGGAAGACAAGAAGGAGTGGAGGAAAGGTGTTCCTGATAATGAAACAAGCCGCAGGTGGCGTGAAGAGGAAAGAGAAACTGGTTTACTCGGTGCTAAGAAAGGGGATCGAAGAAAAGCAGAACGTCGCATTGACAATGTTTCAAGCAGAGAAACTGGCGACACCAAAAACATTGCTTCTTCTGATAGGTGGAATGATACTAATTCTCGTGCTGCTGTAAATGAATCTCGTCGCGACAGCAAATGGTCATCTCGTTGGGGTCCTGACGACAAAGAAACCCGTTCTGAGAAGGTAGATAATAACAAGAACAAGGAAGAGCCTCAAACTGAAAGGCAAGCTGTGGTTACCAGCGTCCATGCAACTTCTGAACGGGACTCTGACACTCGTGACAAATGGAGGCCACGCCATAGGATGGAATCCCAGGCTGGTGGGCCAACTTCTTATCGCGCTGCCCCTGGGTTTGGACTTGATAGAGGACGATCCGAGGGCCCAAATTTAGGGTTCACCGTGGGCCGAGGAAGGGCATCTGCAATTGGGAGGGGTTCTTCAACTACCTTAATTGGTGCTGGTGCATATGCGTTGTTAACAAATGAAAGTATCCCTGGTAAACAAAGCCCTTCAGCCTCTATGTTTCGATATCCAAGGGGTAAGTTGCTTGACATGTATAGAAAGCAGAAGCTGCATTCTTCCCTCGGTAGCATACCGATTGAGATGGAAGAAGTTGCCTCCATAACTGAAGTGGCTTTGATCGAACCTCTTGCTTTTATCACACCTGATGCCGAAGAAGAGGTATGGTCCCTGCTGAGAACCTGCTTCCATTGCCCTTTTTCATAAATCTGTCATTAATGTTTCTATATCTTTAACTGACTTCTCCTGACTTCGTCACGTGTATCTTATCTAATAGGCAAGCCGTAACAGCATATGGAAGGGAAGGATCACTAGTAGCGAAGTTTACCCTTCACCTGGGGAAGAGTCCTTAGTTGGAAACAGTATGGGTATGTTATCTTATCTTTACTTGCTTGGCCTCTATCTTTCCACCAATCATAATATAATGAATGCTTCTCTTTTCGTGGAATTTTGGATGTTACTGCAGTGAAATGCCACATACCTGACTCAGGTGAGATGAAAGTGGATAGTACTTTCTTAGGGGTTTTGAATAGTGACAATGGTTCCATGCATACTAGTGATTCCGGTAGGTGCATGATAGGATTGACTTCAATATCATGCATTGTTAGATAACGTCGTCCATCATTATGAATTTGCTAGCATTTTAATAACTATAATTTCTGAACCAAAGTCAAACAACTTTTCTTGTAGGATTACTTGGTAGTCATAATGAATGTCCAGGGAGTGCATCAAGCGTCTCAAGGTTAAATTCAGTGGCTTCTGAAAGTTATGTATCTGTTGGACTTGGTAATCATGGAAGCCCTAAAGCGGTTTTTACTAAATCCTCTGTGTTGGATGAGAGTGAATCCCATGTTGCTTCTTTTGAGGAAGATTATATGGGCAAGCTGCAGCAACCAGATATTGAAGTGAATCACCCAGAAGGGGCTATGCCACCTGAGGAGTTTATGTTCTTGTATATTGATCCTCAAGGGGTAATCCAGGGACCGTTCGTTGGCTCTGACATTATTTCATGGTTTGAACAAGGGTTTTTTGGGACAGACCTACAGGTTCGCTTGGCAAATGCTCCAGAAGGAACTCCATTTCAAGATCTAGGCATGGTCATGTCATATTTAAGACTAGAAAGTGTGCAGGGACATATCAGTGATCAAAAGAGTGAGCTAGATGATACTAGTTTAAAAGCAAATTCAGAGACTAGTTTAACAATTGCACCTGCAGTAGAATCTAATGATAGTTTTGAGAGAAAGTCTGAGTCAGAAGCTTATGTGAAACCACCACATGCTGAGGACCAAAGTTTCTTGGACTTCTCTGCTCAGAATGAAGGTTTGTTATGCTGCTAACCTTTTCTCATGTTTGCATTTCCTTCTTCGGGTTTCATATGTTGGATTTCTTTTGTGATCATATTAATTTCTTTTGTCTTCATCATAACTTAACAAAAAATTTTTTGTACTTTTCTCTCTAAATCAGAACCTGTTTTCCCAGGAAGAGCTGGAGTTTCTGGCCACTCTGCTATTCCTGTTGAATCTATTAAGGCTGCTACAAATCAGAATGAGCATAAGCTGCACCCGTTTGGCGTGTTGTGGTCTGAGCTAGAGAGCAGTAGTACACCAGTCAACCCGTTACCAGACAGGTCTTATGATGCAATGGGGGAACCTTCTGGTTCAATAGACAAGTGGCCCATTGATTACCGAAGAAATACACAAATTGACCCCAACATGTCCCTCGATCCTCTGGCTGCTAATCGGAGGTCGCAGTTTGGGGATCAACTTCCATCAAATCAACATCACCAACAGCAATTCCAAAATCGAGATATGATGTTGCATTCACATATAGGTGAGGCCACATTACATCTTCGTGGCCAGGATTCAGTACATGGCCAGAAGTATCCTGATCAAGCTCAGGATCTGGATCATTTTATAAGTCTCCAGTTGCAGCAGCAACAGAAGATTCAGTTGCAACAGCAGCAGAAGATTCAGTTGCAACAACATCAAAAGATTCAGTTGCAACAGCATCAGCTGGAACAAGAGCGTCAATTACATCAAAAGCGCTTACAGGAGCAACAACAACAACAGTCCCATGCTCGACAATTACATTATCAACAGATTCTACAAGGAACTCCTGATTCAAGGTTTGGGCAGTCACATGACTTTCCTCGATCCATGAATGTTGATCAGATGTTAGAGCAGCAGCTAATGCATGAATTACAGAGAAGTTCTGGCCATCAGTCACATGACTTCCCACGATCCAACAATTTTGATCAGTTGTTGTTAGAGCAGCAGCTAATGAAAGAATTGCAGAGAAGTTCTGGCCATCAGTCTCATGACTTCCCTCGATCCAACAATTTCGATCAGATGTTGCTAGAGCAGCAGCTAATGAATGAGTTGCAGAAAAGTTCTGGCTATCCGTCACGAAATTTCGCTCCATACATTGAGCAACTTGCTGCAGGAAGTTTGGGGCAGTTGCCACATGAAGGCCATCAGAGGGAGCTACTTGAACAACTACTTTCAACAAAAATGCCATCTCAATATGGACCAATGCAATCTCAATACGGACAAATGCAGTCTCAACATGATCAACTGCAATCTGAACAGAACCGGTCTTTAGAGTACCAGCTGATGCAGCAAGAGCAGCTGATGCAATTGGCAAATGGAGTGAGGCACAATACACTATTGGAGGAACAGAGACATATTGACCCTCTGTGGCCATCTGACCATAATGATCAGCATCTAAGAAACCATCCTGGGATTCATCGTTCACGCTCTTCTGCGGGATTTAGACCACTAGACTTTCATCAACAGCAGCAGAGGCCACCCTTTGAGAATCAGATTGGTCAACTTGAGCGGAACCTTTCATATCAGCAACAACTTCAACAAGAATTATTCGAGCATGGTCTTCCGTTTGAGCGATCTGCATCCTTACCCGTAAGTTCACCGGGGCTGAATCTGGATGCCTTAAATGGCCCTGGACTCTCTCAGGGTCTGGAGTTTATGGAGGCTACTGCCCACTTGAAATTGAGGTTGGAAAATTCTAAGAATCCACGTATACCATTAAGTGAATCACACTTTTCACAATTGGAACCAACGGAAGGACGCTGGTCTGGAGCCGATACGCAGCTAGCTGGTGACTGGGCTGAATCTCAATTTCGTAGATCAAATATTGATGCTGAAAATCATAAGATGAGGTCAGGAACTAGGAGACTGGGTGAAGATTCCAACTCGTGGATGGTAGATGGATCTACAGACGACAAGTCAAAGCAGCTTTTTATGGAGTTGCTCCACCAGAGACCCGGCAATCAATCATCTGAGTCACCAAGCATGAACCGTGCGGAACCCTATGACAGGATGGCTCCTTCAGGCCGCGGCCTTTCAGACCATGGTGGGGGTCTAAACGCTTCATCTACATTTGAGTCGCAGGCAATTTCTGATGAACAGGTAAACAGAATAGCGAGTGATGGGAACTATATGGGATCATTACACCGTAATAATTCCTTGCATTCTGGAAGTATTGATGGTGGGCGGTCAACGCAAAATGAAACTCAAGCCTTCAGTAGTATGTATGCTATGAACAAAGAGCCGAGTGACATGACAACTTGGAACAATGTGCCGCCCAAAAATGAGGGAATGGGGCGGATGTCATTTGAATCCCAAGATAGAATGGGCAAACAAGCTGTATCGGTTCAAGGAGAGCTTCCTCCTGTTATGCTTGACCGACAGACTTCTCTAAATATCTCCGGTGTGTATATTTGCATCTTTAAGCTTTCGATTAAAGGTTGTTTTTTACTTTGTATTGTGAAGGCTTAACCTGATATCTTTCTGCTGCAGACCAATACAGCGACAGCTTTGTTGGAGAAGATAGAAGGAAGGATAGGTAAGCTTGTTTTCTGGCGTTTAGCACCAGTAGATTAGATAAGTAAAACACCCTGAACTCCTTTGCTGCTTATAATCATACTGATATAATTTTGATGCTGAGTGTTTATAGGTTAGTAGTTCCATCACATGGGCAAGATTCAGTTTTGTTAAGAAGGCCTCCCTCATCCCATTCGTCATCATCCCATGAAGGATTGCTTGAGCATATGTCAGAAACAGCTAATAGGACAGCTGCTTCTTATAGTGGAGTTGAAGGTATCTATCTCAAGGATCTTTTTTTGTTTCTTAGTGCATTATTTATGGAAAATGAGACTCAGTCTATGTATACAATATTATCAGGAGGTACGAGGCGGGAACCGGGAAACAAAGGGTCAGGGTCAGAGGCGTCGTTCAGTGAGATGTTGAAGAAGAGTAGTAGCATGAAGAAGGTGGCAGAGTCATCTGAGCCAACGGAAGGAAGCAAAGGTGTTGTTGGGAAGAAGAAAGGCAAGAAAGGGAGACAGATTGATCCGGCTCTTCTCGGTTTCAAAGTAACTAGCAATCGCATCCTTATGGGCGAGATTCACCGTGCTGATGATTTTTAACCTCTTTTTTCGTAATGTACAAAATCTTTACATGTAAAGATTAGCTTGTCAAAGTTAGGCGTATAGGTTCTTTTCAGAGAAGCATTTCTTCCATCACATTAGAACACAGGTAATAATAAGAAAAAGGTTTCTTATTAGTTTTATCACTGTACTTCCGAAATTATTTTGTCACACAATGTGTCTTATACACCATGCCAATTTCCTATTTGGTGCATCCACTCCATATGACAAGACTAATAACCAGTGTCACTGGGAATTCAAAAGCCCAAAGAGATGCACCGATTTGCAAATCAATTGAAGATACAATGCATATATCCGCAAAGAGATCAGGACTCGTGACCTGAAGAGATTGCTCAACAACTTTGGAGGCTTGGATTTTGGAGAATGGTTCGGCCAATCTCTTTTCGGACCATCTATGTGGTTTCACTCTAGACCGGGGATGATCGCCAGACGAATCTGTTATAAATGATGGAATAGATCAATAGAAGGTTGATGTTAAACAAGAAATTACATCGCTTACGGGCTAAAATATTTCTTTTCTAATTGCATTCACCAACAAATGAACGAAATAAAAACACACAAAAAAAAGAATAGATAAGAAGTCGAAACATATCCAATCATGGTATCCAATCAGCTTGCATTAGAATCACAAGAATGGAGCCAAATGTAAACAGTCAAATTTTCTTTTTCAAAGGTAAAGCCAAGTGAAATAATCGTGATAGTATATTTACACAATACATATTATTAGGATACACAACAAATGAAGGAATCATTGGCGAAGTTGAGACATTTTGGAAACACACAGTGCCAAAAACGTCAAACTTTGCAAAAGAATGAAGTTAAAAGAAGAGATCAGAAGTTTATGAGAAGGCTGGCCAAGTGAGAAGCTGATGGTTTAATCTGATCACACACTCTCCACTTGGACCCTTTCTCTTTATCAAGGTCATACATTAAGGTCTCATGTCCACAAACCCGTGAAAACAGCAGAACCTTATCGTTCCATACCCCCAGCCTGACCCAGAAACCTCCCTCTCTCCGAGGCACAAACACAGAGCTCCATGAATTCTCTTCTGGATCAAACACTCCCAGACATCCAGGCATGTTCCTGTCCATGAAATACACTTTGTTCCTCACAACAGCGTAGGAATAGACCGACACTGATTGCTCCGAGTTCAACTCTTCCCATGTCTGCGTTTTAGGGTCATATATGTCGATGAACCTCGACCCATTGCCTGAAAGATGATCATCAATTATGTAAAAGAAAAAATGTACTTCAGAATCTATTTTATGTTCATGTGCTGTATTTCTTATTCCCACCTACAGCATAGAGTTTTGAATTGAAGGAGAATGCAAAGCCACGCCAGACCGGGCGGTTTGGACAATCCATAAGGCTCCATTGGTTAGTTTCTAGGTTGTATACTTCCGCGTTGGAAAGGCTATAAGCATCTGTGGAATATCCTCGAATCACATACAAAAGACCGTCCACTTGAGCAAAAGCAAAGTTGTATCGTGGTATGTTCATTCCTGCTACTTTTCTCCAGCTACAAAAACAATATACAAAACGTTGGAGCTAATTCCGACAAGATATCGAGAAATCACAAGCAAACCGGGCCGAATGGAACCAACTAATCTAACACATTAACAACTAGACTCTGTCTAGAAGTGAGTACCAAGTAACACAATCATGAAGAAACTTGCAATCATAAAGGAAAGATCATCACTCAAAATTCAAGTGTTTCTTAGAGAAGATGATTGGAGACCTGTTGGCAGCAGGATCGAACTCGAAAACATCGGCGGAGGCAGAGACGGTGGTGCTATTGATGCCAGAGCCTTCTACTTCCGTATATCCTCCGATGAACACCATCCTCTTCCCGCCATCGAGCACCACGAGGCCAAAACCGCGCTTCAAAGGCCCGGGGACGGGAGGGATCTGGCCGAGTTTGTTCCCAGAGGCGTCGAAAACTTCCCAGTAGACGTCTCTTCCACACTCGCTTTCCATCAGAACACACAAGAACTCCTCCACCGTTCCGGTCAATCTCCGAACGGCTGAGAAATGCTCGCTCCTGAGGAATGTCCTCCATCGCCGGCTGACCAGAGAAATGATCTGAAAGCTACAACGAGGGATTCGCGAGAGGCAGAGCTCCGCTGCATCATCAGTCAAGCCTGGTATGATCGACGACGACTCCACCACCATCTTAAATTTATTACTTCCCTCCAACTCTTACGCTCATTGCATCATTTATTCATTTATTAAAATCAGCATCTTGTTAAACTAAACATATACACCTGTTTCCTTTTAAAAGCTAAGAGACTTTTATACACAAACACATCATTAAATCATTTTTTTAACAAACTTATTATGATAGTATTTAAATGAAAAGATTATATCAAACTAGTTGAAAGCTTCAATTATCTCGAACTTGAGTCTGGATTGTACCATACCTGTCTAAATATATTTGAAGAACCAAAGAGCAAAGAAAGAGAATTCAAAAAACCAATTATCATTACGTTTTCAGATAAACTTGGCTCCTCCTAGTCTTATAATAGAAACAAAATGTATCAAGAAGTTTCACACAAAACAAAACGACTGTCTAATGATAATGGTCTAAGCAGAGCTTCCTTTCTTAGACTTGGCGGCCAACTGCGTCTCCGGCTGCAAATTATTATACAAAAAATGATATGAGAACAAACTGGTCAATGATGATGATCATTAAGATTCAAATGCTGCGGATAGAGATCAGTATATTACCTCTTTCTTCACAGGCTCTTCCTTCTCTGACAAAATCAACTCAATGTGGCATGGGTTTGACATGTAGGCTGCATAATAGGCGACAAGAGTCAGAACAATGTGAAGAAGAAGGAACATACAGGAGTCCAATATAGAAAGAAAAAACATACGATTGATTCTTCCATGAGCCCGATATGTTCTACGCCTCTGTTTTGCTGCTTGGTTCACCTGAATGTGAGAAATGAAAAGGGCATCCACATCCAAACCTTTGACCTGATAATCAGATATACCCATTTTTAGTAACCAAGTAAAAGCACCAAAACCATCAAATTAACAGAGTCTAAAACTCACCTCAGCATTGCTTTCAGCATTCTTGAGCAGATCAAGAACAAACTGAGCGGATTTTGCAGGCCAGCGACCTTGTCCATTAGAATGCCTGTTCTTTGCCTGAGCAGTACGACCAACACCACGACAGAAACGTGTGAAGGGGATTGCTTGCTTGTGAGCTATCACATCTTCCAAGTACCTTTTGGCCTTGTTCAATGGTAGCTTCCTTATAGCATGCGCTGTTTCCCTCGTGTTCTGTTCACACAAACTCAATACTATTAACACCTCATTGTTTGTTTTCCATTACAACCTAATGTTAAAAACTTAACACACAAACTTGAATATTATAAACCCTAGTCAATGCAACCATGAGAGAATCTAAAATATACCATCATGTACTGAACCATTAGCTATAAGAAGAAACATAGGTTCACCCAATCACGATGACCAATTCGATATTCCTGACATTTACGTGAGTGTCTGTTATTGTACAAACAGAACCCTGCTTTTTGCTAATCAGGTTACTTCATCTACCTATCCACAATAAAACCCTAATCTGAAAATCATTTTCAAGATCCAGAACATTTGTTTACCTTGAAATGGACCCTGAGATCGGCTCCTCTCGCCTTGCAAGCTACAAAAACATTCCAAATCGAATCCATTAAGATCAAAAATCATACATCACTCCACAAACCAAGAAACAGTAAAGCTAAGAAAGAGTTCTTACATTTGGTAGAATTGTCGGGTTCTTGAGAATACTTCACCTGAAGAAAGACAAACAACTATATAAGCATAGAGTCATAAGATTAGAAGGAGAAAACTCGACAACGAGAGTGTTAAGCATTTACCATGGCGGCTACACAGAAGAACTGAGGAAGAAGAAGAGATTGTTGAGCTCTGTGTACTTTATATATAGGGGAACATATGAAACCCTAAACGGCGCATGTTAAGTGTTATTTCACTTATTGGGCCTGTTGGGCCGCTCACTGGTCCGTTTAAAATGAAATGATTGACCCATTATTTGAATGTTAGAAATTTTGCAAGCAAAAGACAATAAGGACCCCAAGCGAATAGGTTATAAACTTTAGTACCGTGCAAAAACCGAAGGGTATGGGTGTCTTTTTACCTTATCTCCTGCATCACGAGAAACGATTTATAAAGAACTAAAACGCAGCGTTCGATTCATCATCTTCAACAATGGCTTGCAAGACGATATTGCGTTCCGTTTTCTTATCGGAATCACGTCGAACCGCCCGCGCGAGTAGATGCTTCTTCGTCCGTCCTTCTCCGGCGTCGATTCCGGTTCATAGTTTGTTCCCGGCGCCAAAGAGCGTTGGTTTCAGCGGTTTCGCGTCTGTTCCCGAACGTCTCCCTCGCCTCAATTGCAGCCATGACGATCAATCCGATCAAGCTCCTCCTCAAGAAGCTGTTCTCAAAGCTATTTCAGGTTTAGTTTCTTCCTTAGTAACTCAACCGAGTGATTTCGTTTGGCCGAATTGGATTCGATATGCTTGGATCTGTGATGATGAGCTTGTGGTGGAATTTATATTAGGGTTAAGAATCATTGTGATGATGATAGTTTTATTTTTGGTGATGAGATGCAGAAGTGTCAAAGACTGATGGGAGAGTTGGGAAAACTACGAATGTGATTATAGGAGGAACTGTAGCTGATGATTCTACTGAAGAATGGCTTGAACTTGACCAAAAGGTATATCTCCCTTGCAGAGATTATCTTCTTCTTGCTTGGACGGTTTCTTCTAGAGTTGCTCTTTATTTTGCTTTCAAATACTATGTGTTTATGAAGGCTCTGTAGAATTTGGAATGCGTTCGCTGACTCGAGGCTGGCGTTTTACTTGCCAGGTCAATTCATACCCTACTGATAGAGGGTTTACCGCAATCGGGACTGGTGGCGATGACTTTGTGCATGCTATGGTTGTTGCTGTTGAATCTGTTACTGGATTACAAATTCCAGAGGTAATTTGCTTTCCTCTTTTAAAAATATATCTAGATTTGCCGCCCAATACGTCATTGCTTTTGCTTGATATGAGATTTGTATTATAACTCGAGATGGAAACCTGCTTCCTCAAATAGAATCAATATTTACCCTATCTAGACTCATGGTGGATTAGTATATTTCCAGACGCCTTGCAGTCACATTGGTCCTTTGTTTAGCGTTCACTATAACACATAATTACTGTGCATATCACTGTCCTGCAGCCAAGTATTTAGTATGTGACATTAATAATATAGGACTATTACTTTGTGGGGTTTGTACAACTATTTTTTTCTTTCTAATTACCACTAATCTCGATACCTCATGGTATGCGATGATTTATACTACAAGATTATACCAGATTCTCAAGCAAGACATAATAAGTAATAGTTAAAATTAGAATGTGTTTTTATCATCAATTGTTTTATCCGGTTGATGTCAGTTCAATAATTCTCCTAGTTGCTGTGATATGTTGTGCAATTGCTGTGGTTAGTGAATCTGTAAACTTGCTAATTACACTTTTTTGTTGTTTGCTTAGGTTTTATTTAGACTGACTTAAGTTATTGTTCAATTTGCTGGCACAAAAGTCTCGGCTAGCGTCTTATGTACAATATTTTGGAATGATAATTACAAATATAACGTCTCTACAAGTGAAAACTGATGCTCCCTGCTTTGATCACTTTTGTTCTCTTGCTTTAGTCTATGCTTAGTCTTGTGCAGTATAGTTACTAACTGATTATTCCTTCGTATTGTTATGTTTGAGATATTCCGTTAAAGAATCAGATTTGAATATCTTTTTATGTAATGTCTTTCAAGCAAAATTCTAATACCGAGAACACGAGACCTTGCTAACGCTGCAAATCTGTTTTTTTTTTCTCCATCAAAGGATTGTGTAAAGCAGACATTGTCAAGGAAAGGCAAATATGTGTCGGTGAATATTGGGCCTATCCGGGTTGTCTCTAGCGAACAGGTTTGTTCCATTTTCCCTCTCTCTCCCAACACTCATACACATATGCAAAACAATGTGGAAAGAAGCATAGAGAATCAAACCCAATTTAGGTAGAAAATGAGAGAAAGTTAGGAGTTGAAGGTTGGTGTGATAAAAAGCTTGTGCTGGTTGGTTTGACAGGTTCAAGCTGTGTATAACGCAATGAGGAGGGATGAAAGAATGAAATACTTCTTATAGGTTTGAAGTGTGTAGTTACACGGGTCTTTGCCCTCTTCTCTCTTCACCATTGCGACTATGTAAATTATACAGTGTAAGACCATCATTTATTATATTATTTGCTTATCTACACCAACTAAGTCTTATGCATCTAGGAGAAATTCGTCAATTATACTACAAATACGCAAATGAAATAGTTGGATATAGCTTTTACTAGAAATTTGTTTTAGGTGGGAGAAGTCATGTTGTCTCTTTGAAATAGAGTTGGAGTTGGTTCTACGATTAATACCGAGAAAGTTGTGGCTTCTTTTACAAGAGAGTCAGAGAAAAAAAGAAAAGCCGAATGACTGATAAACTCTTGGACTAAATAATTTCATATTTGAAATATCAAAAAAAATTTATGTTCTGTCCTTGATGAGTGGTTACATAATGAGGTTATAACTCTTATAGCTACAACTAATCACTATGTAGGACTCAATGTTTCAACCGGGCTTGATCCAGCCTGGTTGGTCATTTCCGGTTCTTGGGTGAAAAAGGGTAAATCCTAACAGTGTAAAAACTACATAAATCAAAAGTTGTTTGAAAATGACTTACTATTAGTGGTACTCCTTCTATTCCTAAAAGATAAAAACTTTACAAAAAAATTTTGTTTCAAAAAAATAGAGTTTTTACTGTTTTCTATGCACTTTTACAAACTTCAAGACAAATACTAAAACACTATTAGTTTAACTTTATTGAAAACTGTATTTCGTAAAAAAATGTTTTTTCTTAATAAATGTGAATAACCTTAAACATCTATTTTTAAGGAACAGAGAGAGTATTTATTAAAATAGGAAGATGGGAATTATTGGGTAAGGAGAAAAAGTGGAAGGTTAGGAGTTTATACTTTAATACCGAATGTTTAATCTTGAAATTAGGTTAAGTGGCACTGTTGGCCAACTAAAAGCAACCTCAAGTATACTCAATAATGACACTCTTAATCTCTCTCTATCCTTTTATTGGGTTAGGAATTACAAAATTCTTCAAGGAATTAATGATTCTAACTTGCTTACAAAGTCATAAACACACACACACGAGATTGCAATATAAACCCTACCAAAATCCCTACTTTTTCATCATTTGAGACGCTCACACACGCATTACATTACATATTTTATACCATACACAGTTCTATACGCATACACATACATTTGGAGGATAGCAAGAGATGAAAGATCGGATGGAGCGATTTGTGGTATTGCCGTTTTCCTTAGGGTGTTCAACGCAATCATGCGTCGCCGTGGCCTCCACGACTACTCATCAACACAAGAAACCAAACCAACTCATCAAGAGTACCTTCTTCTCACTCTTCCTGTATTTTCCTTGCTTCTTCTAGTGAATAATCCTTTTCGTTTTTTTGTTTTTAAAGAAAGAGAAGAAAGTGATGAATATGGGTCGTTTCGAAAAGAAGAGACAAAGATAGACAACAACAATGGTGCTAATATCTCAGATAGTATCTACAAAATTATTCGAAGCCTCAAGAGTTTATCTCACTTTTTCATTCGTATGTCCTTTCTTCTTTACTCTCTTTATACAGTCAACAATTACTTTCTTTTGAACTCAACATTTTCCTCTGAACAAGGGACAATGGAATAGTAACAGATTCATTCATCATTTTATGTATATTGATGTGACACTAATACTATGAACAGGTTACGAAGAGGAAAGAGAAGTAGAGATAGAGATTGGTTTTCCGACAGACGTAAAGCATTTGAGCCACATCGGAGTGGATGGAACCATGACCACTTTTGACCTCACCTCTTCCCCATCTTTTCCCTTCTCCGGTTTCCATCTCACCGCCGTCTGATTTTGATTTTGCATCTTCTACTAAATCAAACTTTATTATTTACATGCAATAGTTTCATATATAGTTGTAATTAATACCTTGTAATTCGACTGCATGTAAATGTACCTCAATGTCTATTCAATAATGACTCTCAAGTCTCAAAAGATGGCTACTACTATTCTTTTAATGAATGTTGCCGAGTATTTTTTTTCACAATTTTGTTAAGTTTTTTTAACACTCTATTTTTGTTATTATTTTATTACAAATTATGAAAACTGATACATCCACAATTCTACAACGAATATACTTTTCATCTTGATCCCCGTCAGACGATTTTATATTGCCCCACGCTAAAGATCTCCTGCAAACTTGTCTCCATCAATCTGCAAATTTAATGATAAATCACATCTTCTGGGATTCGAACCCTAAACATTTTGGTGTAAAAGTTTTAAAGCCATTGGTCAACCACTAGTTGAATATCTTCACAATTTTGTTAAGTTTGGATGCAAAACTTCTTAAATCTCTATAAATTAAATTCGATAAATTAGTATACAAAAAATAACGTTTTTGAAAAAAATGAGTTAATTTAAAGTTCAAACACACGAAACGTTATTAAAAAAAAATCAAAAGATTGTAACCAAAAATGGTAGTGAGAAGAGGGGGTTGATTATAACTAAGAACATAACGTTTTATTTATTATGAAATATACAAATTAAAATTTTATAATCATTTCTATGTAGATTATATTTTAATATGTACTATTCAACCACTTGTAATCACTTTTGAGCTACATCCAAGAAAGGATGAAGAGTAGAATGTCAGGGTGGTTTGCTAGAATTCTTTCCCAAGGTGGGAAGGAGGTTCTTTTAAAGTCGGTGGCTATGGCTTTACCTGTGTATGCCATGTCCTGTTTTAAGCTGCCAAAGACCACTTGTGGGAAAATTACAAGTGCAATGGCAGATTTCTGGTGGAACTCAAAAGAGGAGAAAAAGACTATGCACTGGGTTAGCTGGAAAAAGTTATGTCTCTCTAAGACTCAAGGAGGAATGGGCTTCAAAGATATTGAGAGCTTTAACCAGGCTCTTTTGGCTAAACAAGCTTGGAAACTGGTGCAAGATCCTCAGAGCCTCTTAGCTAGATTTCTCAAAAGCCGCTATTTTGAGCACTCTGTTTTCTTAAGTGCAGGGGAAGATAGAAGACCGTCTTATGGTTGGAGAAGTATTATACATGGGAGGAAACTGTTGTTAATGGGGATTAAGAGGAAGATTGGGAATGGGAAGTCTATCCATGTGTGGTCAGAAAAATGGATTGAAAGTGAGGTGATGAGATTGCCTTTGATGATGAATCCAGTTATTGACTTGAATCTTAGGGTGAGTGATCTTATTGACCCAACTACAAGGAGGTGGAATGAAAGGATCCTCAAGAAACATTTCTACCAAGAAGACATTGAGAGAATCAGAAAAATGAAGCCGGTGATATCAAGAGATGAATTCTGGATATGGAGTCATACTAAGAGTGGAGACTACTCTGTTAAGTCGGGGCAATGGATGATCAATCATTGGAACAAGGCTGAGATCATTAGATTGGCAGAGATGAGACCCTCCATTAATGGTCTTAAACAGGAAATCTGGAAAATGCACACAAACGCCAAGATCAAAGTGTTTATTTGGAAAAGTTTAAGTGAAGCTCTTTCTGTGGTGGATCTAATTAATAAGAGAGGAATGAATGTGGACACTAGATGCCAAGTGTGTGGTCTTGAAGGGGAGTCAATAAACCATGTTTTCTTCTCTTGTTCTTTGGCTAGACAGGTGTGGGCGGTGGCTAATGTGCCTGTACCTGAGGGAGGTTTCCATGAGGAGGCTTTATTCCAAAATTTCTCCTTCTTGTTGAAGTGTCAGAAGAATAGCAAGATTCCTTTGAAGATTAGAAACATTTTTCCTTGGTTACTATGGTACATTTGGAAGAATAGAAATGGGCTCCTTTTTGAAGGCAGTATTTTTTCAGCTGTACAAGTAGTAGTCAAAGCTGAAGAGGAAAGAGACCAATGGACTGAAGCTCAAGCTATGGATTCTCGGTCTAAGCAGGTTGAAGAGAGGGAGGCGGTTCCTGTGGGGAAAATTTGGGTTAAACCCCCTGAGTTTTGGTTCAAGTGCAATATTGGTATGGTGTGGTCAGCAAAAAAGCAAATCCTTGGTGCAGCTTGGGTTTTGAGGAATGATAGAGGAAAAGTTCTGCTCCATAGTAGGAGATGTTTCACTGCTCAGCCTTCTCACCTTGATGCAAAATTGTTAGTGTTGTTGTGGGCAATTGATTGCATGGCTTTTCACAAAGTTGATCGTGTGATCTTTGCCTCTCAGTTCTCGGAATTGGTGGAGGCTACAACAAGACCAAAAGCTTGGCCCTCCTTTGCTTTCCATTCTGTGGAAATCCATAAGGCCTTGGTTCAGATAAATGGTTGGAAAATGGTTTTGGAGAACAATGATGCAAACAGAGGAGCATATCTCATCGCTAAGAGTGTAAGTTGTGGAGATAGGTTTCAATCCTATGTCTCCATTGGTTTCCCTTTGTGGTTACGCAACCTCTTTGTTATTGAGAGTGTTTAATCCTCTGTTTTCTAGGCTCATTGATTTTTTGGTGTAAATAGGTATAGGTTTGGTTAGCTCTATAACCCTTGACCTAGTGTAGTATTTTGTGCTTGAAGTTCTTGTCCTTTTTAGGAGGTTCTCTCTTGCTCTTGGTTGTGGTTATGCACTGTGTTTCATTGTGTGTAACTCTTTTGGTTTCCTTCGATACAAAGAAAGTTCAGATGAAAAAAAAAAAAAAAATCACCTAAACTATTTTTTAACCGTTTGCTTCAACTCAATTGCTTTTTTTTATTTCATCATTCTAACAAAAAAATTAACGATTTTTTTTTCACAATTTTTTAACCATTAAACCTAGTATGACCCAAATGATTAGAAAAACCAAAAATAAGATACCAATCTTTAAAAATGAAAGCAAAAAGACAAAGAATAAAAAGCAGAAGCAGTAACAGTAACAAAAAGGTAAGAACTAAAGAAGAATAAGGAAGAAGAAAGAGAGTGGGAGGATGAAGCAAGGAAAGGCCTGAGGCGTTTATGGTGTCTCACTCTCACTCTCGCTCTCGCTCTCGCTCTTAGTCAAAAAACTACAATCGGCGATATCTTTTCCTGAGATTTGATCTCTTATGCTTCGGGTCACTGCTCAGAGAGATCGATTCAATTAAAATTATTTCAAGGTAAATTATTCGTTTCACGTTTTTGCTGTGTTTGTTGTTTTCTCCGTTTGAAAAAAAAAACAAGACTTGTGTTTTTTTTGTTTACATTGATTGGTTAGTTAGATAAATTGATTGGTTTGGGGACCATTAGCTTTCATGGAAAACCCTAGTTGAGGGGACACTGATTAGGATCGAAACCTAACTTACTGTCACTATTTTTTTAGTACAATCATTATTGCTTTTGATTCATAGATAGATAGATAGATTCCCTTCCTGGCTTAGCTTTTTAAGCCTTGTTTGTATTGAGGAAGTTAGTTAGTTAGGAACATTGTGTTGTGGTAGTAAAAAATGATGAATGGTTTTTTTGCAATAACTCAATGGTGTTGTTTATATTCTGAGTTTTGACAAGTGTGGGTCCATTTGAATAAATTCCACTTTGTGTTTTGTGTGATGGAGATCACAAGAGAGAAGATGGAATAATCTTTTCCCTCTTCCTTTTTTGCTTTTTTGTTGGTCTGGCTGAAACATAGAAAATTTCCTCTTAATGATCAGTGTGTGGTTCTTGAAATTCATAAGCTTTTTTCTCTTCTCTTATGGTGTTTGGTAATTGAAGGGTGTTTTTAATAAGGTAGCTGTTTGGCTAGCCAGGTTTATCAATGTCTTGTATTATTTGATTTTTCGCTTTCGTTAACTATTCCTAGCTCTGCAAACTTGTGGTTGTTGCAGGATTTGTTGCTCTGGCTTTTGGTAGTAGGTCTATGAGATCAACCCTCATCTTGAATGGACTGCAACATGTTATCTCAGTTGCAGTGGGAGTGGGAGAATTTGATCATGTCCAATCCTTCCAAGACTGAAAATGACAAAAGGCAGCTTTCTACTGAGTGGGAAGTTGAGAAAGGTGAAGGAATTGAATCTATAGTTCCATGTTTCGCCGCCCTCGAGAGAGTCAGTAGTGTCTCTCCCACCAGTTTCTGGCACACTGCTGTATCGAAAAGCTCACAGTCCACCTCTATAAACTCATCATCTCCCAAACTCAAACATTGCAATCTTGCATCAGAAAGTTCCCCTGGAGATTCTTGCAGCAACATAGATTTTGTCCAAGTGAAGGCATCCCCAGCTTTAGACCTATCTGTTGCGTCAGCTGAATCAGATCTTTCTTTAAAACTAGGAAAGCCGACATACTCTGAAGAACTTTGGGGTGGCAACAGTAATGATATTTCAGCTGTTTCAGTGAAGTTGTCGACTCCAGCTGTTGTCGCTCGGAAGAAATCTAAATCGTGTGGTCAGAGCTTGCAAGTCCCACGTTGCCAAATTGATGGCTGTGAACTTGATCTCTCATCTGCAAAGGATTATCATCGTAAGCATAGAGTCTGTGAAAGCCATTCAAAGTGCTCAAAAGTTATTGTGGGTGGCCTGGAACGTCGATTCTGCCAACAGTGTAGCAGGTAAAACCATGATTATGGTTCTGACTAGAGGTTATGTTACTGGCCTCATTTTATTCGTAAGCTGCATTCTCTTTACTGTAAAATGCGAATTTAGATTAGCTTACCGGAAATAAGTTTTACATGCCCTGATATTATATGGTATAGAATTGATTTACTTTCCAACTTTCAGGTTACATGCCGTCTCTGAATTTGATGGGAAGAAACGAAGCTGCCGCAAACGTCTTTCTCATCATAATGCAAGGCGTCGCAAGCCACAAGGAGTATTTCCGCTGAATAGGGTGTTCGGTAAGAACCGACAACTCAACTTGATCTATTTTATCTTAGGATCTTTCCATCTGTCTATTCTATCTCTCTCTCTCTCTGTCACACACACATACAGACACAACTTCATTTCAGAAAAAATTATTTGAAATGTTTACTCCTGCAGATCGAAAACAGCATACAAATATGTTGTGGAATGGGTTGTCCCTTAACACGAGATCTGAAGAAACGTATGCATGGGGTACCACTTATGATACAAAGCCTACACAGATGGAAAGCGGCTTTACTTTGAGCTTCCAGAGAGGCCATGTCTCTGAGGAGCAGTTGTTTGCTAGTAGCAGCCGCTCGTTTCAAACCTCTGGCGGGTTCTCAGCAGCTAAGTCCAACTTTCATCTTCCTGACAAAGGTGCTTCTTTACTGACTGACTCTGGTATTTTGTGCATGTTTGCCGATCGATTAGCCTTTTGGTGTTGAAACTGATTAGTATGTTTTGGCAGGTATTGGAGAATGCTCACGGGGCATCCAAGAATCTCAAGATTTCTACAGTGCTCTCTCTCTTCTGTCAACCTCTTCGGAATCACGTGGGACCAAACACAATCCCCTGATCGAAGCACAGCCGATATTTGGCACTTTCCCTACTCATTTCATATGAACTAGTGAGGAATGCGCAGTCACTCCATTTAGTACAATGGAGTTTGTTTTCAAATTAAATAAAAAGGTGTACCGGTTACTCGGTTATCCTCGGTTTGTAGATACTTTCCAAACCTATCAGATCAACTTCTTCCTGGATCTTGTTGTATGTTATCTTCGTTACTGTCTCAGACATGTCTACTGTTTCATAAACAGATATACATTGTTTTCAATAAATGTTTGCATCTTGTGATCATAAACCTCAACATTCTCTTCTGTTAATGGGGAAGCACAATCCGACTCATGCAGTTCTCGCGTGATCTTCGATATGTGTGACCCTTTCCAGATCTTTGCAGTTCCCAGACCCGATCGGCTTCGACCTCTGCCCAAATTTTGAAATAATCTATTGAATACCAACATTCAGACCAGGATTGTTTCTAGTGAAGATACTAGTGCCTTACCCATCAGACCTTAACTACTTTGATACCAAGTTGATAACTGAGTCTTTATAGATATTTGTGCTAAGGATTTTGATAATGTGATCCTCCCATTATCGCTTAGAAACCTCAAAACCCTCTATTTTTTGCTAAAAGGTAAATATTTCATTTATCATGAAAATAAATTGGTTACAATCGAAAAACGAGTAACCTATTTTATGCGTCCAAGGCAAAAAAGATTAAAAAAAAAGACGCATACAAACACAACGATTTTCAGTCCGTTAACTCGACATAGGCACAAAGTCTATGGAATTTATACAAAGTGATTAACGATGGTATCCGTTTAAACCGAACCAATGCTCGAGGGAGAGGTGGATAGAGAAGCTTCCTAAGCTGAAATTATGAACATGAGTACACTAGAAACCTTTCTCAACAACCCCAAATCCGAATTGTCAACGGTTAGCGACTACCAGGCTCTCGATCGCATGCACCAATTGTGTCATGTGAGAGCGACCTTTAAGTGTTTCCATGAGCTGACTCAGAAGAGAAACGACCGACTAAAATCCCCATATCTCCTCCTACTAGAAAGCCTACCCATGTTTACATAAAGTGATTTCAATTTAAACCTCCTTGTACTATCACTGTTGATTTTAGTCTTTGATCGGGTGCTTGATACTTGTTCCCGATTCTAACCAAATAGTCACCTAGGCATTTATCTACCGACATTTAATACTTCAACACGATGCCTCTCCACTACATTGGATGTATTAGTTAGAGAAAAACTGCGTCCAAAATAAATTCGTTCTACTTGATTTACTATTAACAAAGAGAGAGAGATCTTCACTTTTTAGTGTTTTGTTAACAGTGTGAAAAAGAAGGATAAAGATACGAAAGTAGCATCAACATGATCGATCAAGAATGATGTATGTTTTGATAGGCTTGGACAAGTATCCACAGATCGGAGCTAACCTGATTTTACAAACTAGACATTACTTACTCATCTATTTTGGTACAACATCATATGAAAAGAAGAGTGATGAAAGTGGCTGCGCATGTGGCTGCGCATGTGGCTGGACCAGGGGATCCGAAGAGGTTGACAGAAGAGAGAGAGCACGGTGGAAATCTTGAGATTCATGGAGGACCCCTGAGTATTCTCCCACACCTGCCAAATTATTTAACCTACTTTCAAAAGACTAGAGAGAAAACAAAATAACAACAGAGATCTACTCGATCCATATACTAATAGATCAGTACAGAAGTGCAAAATATCAAAACCTTTGCCCTGAAGTTGAAGGTTGGACTTCCCGGTCGAGAACCCAGCAGCAGTTTGAAAAGCAGAGAAAGAGCGGCTGCTACTAGCATACAACTGCTCTTCAGAGCCATTACCGCTTTGGAAGCTCAGAGTAAATCCGCTATCCGTCTGTCTAGGCTTTTTCTCATAAGGGGTACCCCATGCATATTTTTCTTCGGATCTCGTGTTAAGGGAGAACCCATTCCACAGCATATTTGTTTGCTGTCTTCGATCTGCAGGAATAAAATCTCACATTAAATTTCCTGAAATGATGTTGTGTGTATGACAAAGATTGACTTTATCAAGTTGGGGTGCAGATTCTTACTGTACACCCTTTCTGGATTCAATGGAAATACTCCTTGCAGCTTGCGACGCCTCGCATTATGATGAGAAAGACGTTTTCGGCAGCTTCGTTTCGTTTCATCGAATTCAGAGACAGCATGGAACCTGAAAGTCGGAGAAGAAACCAATTCTCCACCATATAAAATTAGAGTATGTAAAAGTTATATCTGCACAATAAAATGAATGACCATTTCACAAAAAAGGATGCAACTTAATCATGGTTCTACCTGCTACACTGTTGGCAGAATCGACGTTCCAGGCCACCCACAATAACTTTAGGGCACTTTGAATGGCTTTCGCAGACTCTGTGCTTACGATGATAATCCTTGGCAGATGAGAGATCGAGTTCGCAACCATCAATTTGGCAGCGCGGGATTTGAATGCCCTGGCTACACGATTTGGATTTCTTCCCAACAACAACAGATGGAGTCAAAATGTCATTATTGTTCCTCCCCAAAAATTCTTCAGAGTAAGTCCGCTTTCCTAGTTTTAAACAAAGATCTGATTCAGCTGAGGCAACAGATACCTCGAGAGTTGTGGATGCCTTCACTTGGACAAAATCTACGTCGCTGCAAGAATCTCCAGGAGAATTTTCTGATGCAAGCTTGCAATGTTTGATTTTAGGAGACGATGAGTTGATAGAGGTGGACTGTGCGCTTTTCGGTGCAGCAGAGTGCCGGAAAGTATTCGCAGAACCACTACGGGCTCTCTCGAGGGAAGCAAAACAGGAAACTACAGATTCAATTCCTTCACCTTTCTCAATTTCCCACTGAGTCTTTGAATGATTAGACATGATCAAATGATCCCAGTCCCACTGCAACGGAGATGTCATGTTGCAGTCCATTGAAGAAGTGGGTTGATTTCATAGAACTACTACCATCAAAAGCCAGAGCAGAAAAAGATATCAAATAAGAGAAGAAGAAAAGCCAAACAGCCCTTGGACTATCAATGCCAATAATAAAGAAAGGAAATTTCAAGCACCACACACTACTCATCAGTCATTTTCTATCAATAAAATGAGCAAGAGAAACTTTTCTATGTTTCACCCAGACCAGCAAAAAGAGAAAGAGAAATGGTATTCCATTTCTCTTAATCACACAAAAACAAAATGGCATTTATTCAATTTGGACCCACACTCCTCAAGCCCAGAATATCAACAACTTGTAAACAAGTCTTGAATCCTTATTGCGAAACCTTACCTACTCATTTTAACTTGTGCAAGGTTCCAAACTTACCTCCTCAAAAACCCAACGGTACACATTGAGTCAAAGAAAACGGCAGAAATCTACAGCAATAATGATATTGAACTAAAAAGATGTTACAGCGAGTTAGGTTTGGATCCCAATCAATCAGCTAGGGTTTTTTTCATGGTCCCCTAACCAATAAATTCATCTAACTAACCAACGGATTAAATGTTTTTATCGATGCTACAATCAAATTCGCCTCGAAGAGGGAAATATTAATAACAACAGAAATGTGAGAGACCGATTCACTAGGAAACAATTTGATGGATTATTCGATCGCACAAGAAAGATAAGGAGAAGAAGATCAAGTCTAAGGAGTAAGAGACGAAACCTCAGATCGGAGAAGAGGCGTTTGACTAAGAGCGACAGTGACGGGGACGAAACACCATCGTCCTTTCTATTTCTTCTTTCCTTTTTTTCCTTCCTTTCCTTTTTTGCTTTCATTTCTTAACTCTATAGTCTATAGATGATAATAGACCGGAGCCAAACGCGGATTAGAGAATTTTAATATTTTTGTTAAGCCTATACTTCCTCCCTTCTTAAAAGATAAAAACTTTACGAAAAAATTTTGTTTCAAAAAGATAGAATTTTTACTGTTTTTTATGTACTTTTACAAACTTTAAAACAAATATTAAAACACTATTGGTTAAACTTTATTGAAAACTATATTTCGTAGAAATCAATGCGTTATCTTAATAAGTGTGCATAACCTTAAACATCTATTTTTAAAGAACGGAGGGAGTATATAATTATAAACACTTACAGTAATTTCTATGTTATTATAATCCCATATTAGTTTCCAAATTTTCGAGTATATAATTCGTTTGTTACATGTGATAAAATATATGATACTAGAATCAATTGATTGTATATATTTAAGAGTTAATAGAACTTGTCATTACTCATACCAATGTTCAATAAAATTCTTAATTTTATGGTATGCTAGATTGTTAAAACTGCTTTAAAGTGTTTTATCTATAATCTATCTCATATTAAAGGAGTTATTAACCCGCCACGAACATACGTTATGGTAGTCCTTCATCTTCTATCACGCCACATGTCTACACAGAACAAACGTTACGTTTACTTTGTGCAATCAGATCAAACTGTATTAGTTTTCATTCATCGCATACAGTATATCATACATTTTCAAATACCATTATAGTTTCTGATGCTATACTATTCGTGGAACAACATACTTATCAAACCCACTTATCACAAGCGTTTTTATATATCACAACCATCCCACCACACACCTATCACAGTCATTTTTATTGGTCCTACGATTCACAAACCAATCAATTTCAAACCCATACATCACAAATCAAAACCCTCTATTACATCCATTGTCTTCTTGAAGTTAGATGCTGTTGTTATAACGCGTTTGTTTCACTTGGTACCAAACACAAAAGTGTTACATCATCGTCCCCAGATTTTTAAGATGCTCCGGGCAGTTTTCACACACCAAAGTTATTTATTACAACACAGAACGTTTGTATATTACAGTCACGAAAATCAAAACCAAAACTCAAAGAAGAAAAACAAAGCAAATCTCGTGTGAACCGTTAGATTCATAGAGGATACAAACCTCAGATGATCAAGCCCTAGCTGTAGGGGAGGGATGAAACGCTGTTCCGCAAGCGATCCAAAGTCTTTTTCTCCCACGAGGAACGGTGCAGCCAGGGACCTTGGTCCATTCCCTAGTAACAACGTTGTAGGTTACCAGACGGTTCATCTGTCTGGACCTCAAGGACAACAATATCAGACAACCTTTGTTGCCCAGACAATTCATCCTAATGTGCTTTCCGTAAAACTCCAAGCACCATATGTTTGGCATTCTGTCAACCTCCTTCCACAGTAGTGTCATCTTCTGCAGCTCCCATACGCAAACGCAAGTGGCAGCGTTTTTTGTCAGCAGACCCACTAGCATCAACCGCTCTCCGCACTCGGCAAGCGTGTGATCGCTCAGGTGTGGTGGACCCGGTATGATCGACTGCTTCCATTTCCCAGAGACCATGTCGTAGGACAATATCCCTTCGGGATCTGTTAACATGAAGTAAAGTGTGCTGTGGATAGCCACTGGCTGTGACTTAAAGTTGAGCAACACCGGGAGCTTTATGTTGGACGGGATGGTCCCTCGTTTAGTCCACACATTTCTCAGTGAATCATAGACTTCATACTCTCCTTCACACCCAACCCACAAGACCTTATATCCATGACTTGTGGAGTTTCCATTCAAAGTCATTCCTACTGCAACACGAGACCATACCTTAAACGACCTAGCGGGCAACTCTCTGAAAGACTTGGTTAGCGGATTACTCACATAAAAGTTGCGATGACCAATGTCCAGGAAGCAAACTAGACCTCCCGCAGAAGCCATTGGCAAAACAATAGTCTTCTTGGGCAGTGCAGGGATAACCGGATGGTGCCATTTCTTCAAAGAAGGGTCGTACACTTGTCCCGAGTTAACATTCTCATGGGTTATGGTGTAGAACCAAGGGATTGTCTGAGGAAGCTCGGTGCAGCAACGGGAGAAGCTATCTGAATCGATAAGAACATTCCAATTACGGCAAACTGTTCGGAACTGGAAAAAAGTAGCAATTGGTAGTCTAGAAAGAAGAGCTTCAAAAAGATCCTGTGGAAATTCCTGCCAGATTTCTTGATCCATGTTTCCACTAGTGTCATCATCTCCTTGCGTAAATGATCTGCGTTCTTTTCGAGATCGCTTGACATGAGGAGGCTTGGCAGTTTCTAACATCTTAAAGATCCCAGGCCTCTTTCCAGCAGCCATTACAATATCACAACAATCATCAGCTGAAGTTTCTTCAATACAAGGCAAACACCATCTGCAAAAACCGTAAATGAACATGTTAATCAAAGAACTTCCCTGCAAAATCAATCACAAGAACGTATTTACTTATAAATAGATTAGATGGGATGCAAATCCAAGAAAGGAGGGCTTAAGCATGGAACTGAATCCAGTGATGGAACCAGCACAAGATTTCTTATCAGGGAAACCAAATCGGAATGAATACAAACATCAATAGCGAAATGAGAAGTAAAAGATTCGATGCCCTAAAAGATTCAATTGCTGCAGTAAGATGGAGAGGACATAGATCTAGGGAGAGAAAGAGAGAGAGAAGTTCACCGATTCTGATAGTGAGGATGGTGGAGAAGATAAAACGACGACGGAGAAGAGGGAGGAGGAGGAGGAGGAGGAGGAGAGGCGTTGTGCAAGAGCTCCTGAAGCTGGCCGATGAGATGTCTGAGCATGGCAAGCTCTTCGTCCATGCCACGACAAAGAGACAAATCAATGGCACTGTGGAGCCATTAGAGCACACACGATTTGAACAAGAACTATGAGGCTTAACCTCCAACCATCTCTCTCTCTCTGTGTCTCTCTAATCTAGAGATGTGTCTCTCCGCGTTTGCTTTGGCTTTGGGAGTTGTAGTTGTGTATAGTATTGTCTTTTTCTCTCTCTTTTGCTTCATCTTTTTCCATCTCGGTTGGTCCCATATGATTATTTCTTCGCAATTATTCCACAGCTTCTTCTCTGTTTCCACTTTTGCCCCTTCCTTCTTTTTACTTTACTCTTCTCTACGTTTTATTTTTTTTATCATCATTTTTTCTACATATTCGTTCATTTTCTATTAATTTTGATTAGGAATGGATAGGCCTGGGCTTATTAACCGTAACCGAAGCCCGAACCCAAACCCGGCCCAAAAAAAGCGGTTCGGTCCGGGTACGGTTATGGCATATTACCCAATCGGTGGTGGTTTACGAATTTATCGGATAACCGATCGGGTACGGGTAATAACCGATTACCGAAGCTAAACCGAGGTAAACCACTAGATCTAAAGTTTAGGGGTCTCGAGACCTAGCCGCAGTCTCACTCATTACCTCTTTCTTCTAGGTTTCTTGCATGCGCGAGGCGATTCGAGTTCTTGGCTGCGATGGCGATTCCGATAAAGCTTTTGTTGGAATCGAAGGACGAAGATGACTCTCTATATAAACCCATCGCCACGCAGATCGAAAGACCACAAGTTATCTCTTCATCTCTCTCTTCGTCTCCTCCGTCTGTGACTTCTAAAAGACGATTTGAGGTATGTTTTCTCTTGTTTTTGATTTGAAATTAAGATTCTCAATCGTTTATTCCTTGATTGTTTAGTTTATTTCTCGAATTTCATGTTGAATTCGACTCGAATTTCATGTGGTTAAATAACATATTAGACTAGTTTATTCCTCGAATTTCAGTTTATGTAAAATGATTGATGTTCTTTACGATACCAGATAATCTGATTGTGTAAAAAAAATTTCACTTATATTTTTGTTTGTGTAAAGCCTAGTTTTTATTGTTTCGTTGATGTTCTTTATAGTACAGTTTATGTTTGATGTGTTCATAATGCGTGTATAAATTATGATCAACTTGTTTTATCTAGTATCTGATCAATTTGGCTTCGTTTTTGTTGTCTGTGTACAGATGGATTCGACTTCTGCAAATCATATTGATGGATTGAGAGATGATCATGTGATTGACATCGAGGAAGCTCAGTTTTTGACACCAGATGCCACTGACAGAGGCAAAAGGAAACAAACTGAAGGAAGTGGGTCTGCTACTGGGAAGACTAAGGCTAAGACACAAAGGACACTCCCTACCAGGTCAGGAGTATGGGCCAACTTCACAAGACTTGATGAAGACCGTGACAAATGTTTCTGCAACTTCTGCAGAAAAGAGTTCACATGTCCAACCAAATCAGGAACCACAAACCTGCGGAATCATATGCAAAGCTGTAAGGAGTTCAAGGTGTGGCAAGATGCTCAAGATCCTACTCAGAAGGTGATTAAAAATGATGGACAGCTGCAGAATGCTAAGGTGCCTGAACCAGTGTTCAGAGCTGCAGTCAACGAGATGATAGTCATTGGAGAGCTACCATTGGTGTTTGTAGAAAGTTTGGCTTTCAAACACTTCTGCAACAAGGTAAATATCTAATTTCGTGTTTTAGAATTCAGTGACTGTTTTATAGTAACTTTATAATTCTATGTTTTGATTCTAACACATTTGTTTTACATTCCTTGAAGGTCAATCTCTACAAGCCTCAGTCAAGGAGGACAGCAACCAGAGATATTGTGAAGTTGTATGTGGACAAGAAGGCTGCTCTGAGACAATGGTTTCAGACTACCAAGCAAAGAGTGTCACTCACAACTGACATCTGGGTTTCTCAAGTAACAGGTAATGTGTTTTGTCTTATTTTTTACTTGTTACATGTTATGTGTGAAACAAATAATTAATGCTTACTGTGTTTTCAATGTACAGGTGCTAGTTATATGGTCATAACAGCTCATTACGTTGACAAGCATTGGCGTCTGAATAAGCTGGTCATAGGCTTCAAAAATGTGACTGATCACAAAGGTAAGACCATTGCCAACACACTTTTAGAGTGTCTAGCTGATTGGGGAATTGAGAAAGTGTTTAGTGTTACAACTGACAATGCATCTGCAAATAGTGCTGCACTTAGCAAGTTTCAGAGTAGTTTTTCCTTGGTTGGGTTTGAGTCTTTAGTCATGAATGGCGATTTCATGCATATGAGATGTGCTGGCCATATCATTAACTTGATAGTTAAAGATGGATTGGCCGACGTAGATGCAGGTGTTACTGCAGTACGTAATGCCATCTCATATGTTAGATCAGGCACAAATAGGAGAGAAGCATTTGAACAGAGGGTAGTAGGAAGAATGACTAGAGGCAGTTTGCCATTAGATGTGAAAACTAGGTGGAATTCCACCTATTTGATGTTGAAACAAGCAATTAAGTTTAAGGGAGGCTTTGATAGGATGGAATCTGAGGATAAGTTGTACAATGATCACTTTTTAGAGATTGAGAATGATAAGAAAAGAATTGGACCTCCTTCTTTAGCTGATTGGAGTAGTGTTCAAGGAATGGTTAAGTTCTTAGGCATTTTCTATCAGTCTACTCTAGTTGTTTCTGCTTCTACTACTCTCAATGCGCATAAGTGCTTCGGTGAGATAGTGAACATGGCAGCCAAGCTTCAGTTGCTGTGTTGTAGTGTTGATGCTACTGTGAAGGTAAAGGCTGAGGAGATGTTGAAGAAGTTAGAGAAGTACTGGGATGGATTGAAGAACATCAACAAGATGATCATAATTGTTAGTGTCTTTGATCCAAGGAAGAAGATGCAGTTTGCTGCGATGTGCCTTGAAGACATGTATGGAAAAGACAGTGTTACATCTGCTTATGTGGGAGAATCAGTTATGTTGGTGTTGCGTGACATGTACAATGAGTATTCACAGAGATACAATAACTCTCAGCCACCTCAGCCTCCTCAGCCTCTTACCCAGGATCCTTCTTCATCGCAAAGTCAGTCTCAGAGTTCTCAAGAGCAGCAAGGAGATAGAGTTTATGACTCTATTGATGAAGAGATGTTGGATTCTTACAATCCAGTGGAGCAAAGGTACAATGCATTGCTTACTGAGATTGGTGTTAGAGACACCAACGAGTTGGAGGCATACCTAAGGGAGAAAGTGGAGAATCCTCAGCTGATGAATGGAGTGGATTTTGATGTGCTATCTCGGTGGAAAGTCAACACTGGTAAGTACCCTATCTTATCAGAGATGGCTAGGGACTTATTTGCGATGCAGGTTTCATTTGTTGCCTCTAAGAGTGCTTTTAGCACTAGTGGTAGAATCATTGAGCCGTACAGGAGTTGTTTGACACACTACATGGTTGAGGTCTTAATGTGCACTGAGCAGTGGATGAAGCAAGAGATCAGATTCGAAGAGAGTGTTCTCACAAATGCTCAGATCCTTGCTGAAGTCCAATACGAGGATGATCTTCAAAGAGGTAAAGTTTATATGATTCATTAGCTTTTAAATCTACTAATTCTATGATACAATCTGATTGTTTTTTGTTTTACTTTGTAGAATTTGGAGCTCTAAACCTTGATGCCTAATCTATAAGGTAACACTTCTGAACACAAGCTTATATTTCTTTTACTTTAAACCTAATTCCTATTGAACTCTAACTCAAAGAACATGTTATAGGAATGGAGTGAAGTGTCCGAGTGAAGATCAGAAGATGGAATGTTGCTTTTGTTGCTTTTTCTGTTTAAGACTTGTGTTTCTTTTGATTCAAAGACTTTGTTTCTTGTTGTTTTCATCGGTTTTTGTTTGTGTTTTGACTTGTTTTAAGCAAAACTTGGTATTATGTTAAGCTTTTGGAAGTTGTTACATTGTTTTGTGTTTTGAAGTATTGCAGGAACACTTGTATTTTTTCTTGCTAAGTTTAATTCGGGTTGGTTCGGGTAAACCCGTACCCGAGGGTTACCGACCCGTACCCGACCCGTTTATGTGCATAACCCGATCGGGCCTTAAAGCCCACTACCGAATAACCCGAAAAAAATTTCCAACCGACTCGTACCCGAACGGTACCCGAACGCCCACACCTAGGAATGGACATAAATACGTTACTCGTCCCGTATCCGTTTACTTGTTTCGTATTCGGCTTAAAAGAGCAAGTATCAGTAACGTCTCGTATCCGGTTACTTGTTTCGTATGCGGCTTAAAAGAGCAAGTATCAGTTAAATATGCACTCCCTCCGTTTCATATTAATTGTCATTCTACGCTTTTTCTTTTGTATCAAATTAGTTGTCGTTTTACGTTTTCAATGCAAATTTATAATTAATTTTTTTTTTATTCATACTATTTTAGCTTATTAATTGTATATATCAAATGAAAAACACATTAATTAGGAGTAACACATAATTTTTAAATATTTTCTTAATTGACGTGAATTCACCTAAAACGGCAATTAAAATGAAATGGAGGGAGTCTATGTTGCATGGAATCGGAAACGGATACGTGGAAGCGAAACGTTCGGAAACGCGGAAGCTATTTTTTTGAAAAATTTAGGAAGCGGGTACGTTTTGGAAGCGTATGACTAAATCAAATATATATATATATATGTATATACTTTTTAACATTCAAAACTAAACCAAATTGAAAAACTTCGTTTACAAATTGGATCATAAATCTAATACATAAAAGTATTAAGTAACTTAACTAGAATAAACAACCCATAATACTAAAATCTAGGATTTAGACTATCATATTCATGTTGGTTTTCATTTGCTCCATCAAATAAAATTGCTTCTTAACTCTGGTTTGTCGAGGGAAAGATCTTCAAACTCATATCTTTCAAGAATAGTTTCATTACATATAGTATGAAATATATCATGTTCTTCTACGAGATTGCCGAGAGATACATTGGAACCTTAAAGAGTCCTTCTACAGAGATTGTGAGTAAAATCATAATCGTTCTTACTTCTTAGTGACTAGGGATCTGATTATTCATATTTTTTAGGGGTTTTTTTCTCTAAGTTATAAAAATATCAAACTTTTTTAAGTTTTCTAATGTTTAATTTTTATCATCCAAAATGAAAAAAAGTTTCCATCGCGATTCCAAAATAGAATCAGACGCTTCCAAATTGGAATCGGACGCTTCCAAATTGGAATCGGACGCTTCCAAGGCGCTTCCAAAATGGTAATTTTTGGAATCGCGATTCCACGACGATTCCAAGAGATTCCAAGAGATTCCGATTCCGAAGCGTGAAACGTCATAAAATGAAGTTTCCATGCAACCTAGGAGGGAGTAAGTAGTATTACTTAGATACTTTCAAAAACAAGTGGAGTAATAGGTATAAAAACATATTCAATATTCGGCATAATTTACTCGTTATTCGTTATTCTTTATAGTTAATATATTTTATATTTCTTTTTTATTATTGTGTTATTTTTTATATTGAATTGAATTGAATTTTATTACTTGCAAATAATATGAAAGTAATTTATAAATATTCGCAAATAACAAGTAATTTAGCGGAACAAGTAACTTGCAAATAAGCTATTTGTTAGCAAGTACTTGAAATTTCGGGTACTCGGTATAACAACCTTCTTAAGACGGTTGACTGTTATCTTCTTCCTCTCCATTGTTTGCTACAACTTTTTTTTATGGTCGTTTCTAACTGGTTAAGATTGGGTAGTTTCATCTCGTAACCTACCTAATATTACTCATAAATCTCATATGACCTAGCTTAAAGCAATAAATCATGTCAATCAAGCTTTCTACTCCACACATATGTATATATACTAGTCTAGTATACCAAAGTAACCATGAGAACCCCATAACTCCCATAGTTTTCAGCACCACACACAAACACAGTTTGAAAATCATTTCAATCAACCACAAATAAGAGAGCTTGAATCAACAAGCCAACTTAATCTGCAATCACACAAGAGAGACATGAATCCACACTAAACTCTATTGAATAAGTCACAAAGACAACACTTCGTAGAAAACCGAATGTTTATTAAATCAATGATAAAATGTGCATTACAATGAACCAAAAGTTGATCTCTTATAGGCTCATATAAAACGGGTCTAATAAGTTCATTTGTCGTCTGTTTTCTATTTACTTTCCTCCTTTACAATAAGTATACTACCATTTTCCTTCATATGTCTTGTATGTTATAATTTTCAACAAATTTTTATTTTACACAATCGTTAGAAAAAGAATGCAAATAATTGACTCCAAAAGTTATTTTATATGTTGTATTGAATGTTTAGATTGAAAAACAAGAAAATGTTGAATGTAATAAATTGCATGTGCATAATTTGCCTCGTTATCTTTTTCTTTTGGTGTAATAATTAAGTTTTCAAAATCATTCCACATAGAATGTAAAGTAGTCGTAAAGCGTGGGGGTTCATTTTTCTCATCCCATCAAATATGCTTTGGTCAATCATGTCACTTCCATTTAACATTGCAATTAGTAATAAATTAAAGACAAATGATGATAAAACATTAAAACTCATGATAACCTCTCAGTGTTGTTATCTTTTTTATCTCCAACTATTCTTACATATACAGGGTCCAATTAACAGAAAGTAGTTAAAAAGTGTGTAAAGAATAACGCTGATAGATGGAAATATATAGATACACAATGTTTTTTTGGTGCCCAATATCCATTTTGGCATTCACTTTTTTTTTTTTTTAAATACCACCAAGAATTTATTTTTCAAAAATACTAAAGTAATAACATGCTTATAACATTTATTAAAAAATTTTATAAAATACGTATAAAATGTATACTATTTTATAACATAAAATTAAATTTAAATCTCTTATCGTTACTTGTATTTAGTTTAGTAAATCTCTTAACAAAATTAGTGTAGTTGGTCTATTAGACCGAATCCTAAAGGTATTTGGATCTTAATCCAACTTAGCCAATACAATCGGCATAAGCTAATCTTAACCATCATTAGATCTCACCCGCCATACACCTGGATTACAATTCTATTCAACCTATCCAACTTATCCGAAAATGTGAAGACATTAATCTACGCCATTCATTAAATCTAACTAGTCAGCACTGTTAGATTAGAAATTCATCCAACATACTCTCTCTGTTGCGTATTAGTTGTCATTCTAACTTTTATTTTTTGTTTCACATTACTTGTCGTTCTGTATTTCCATCTTTTACCCTTAACTTTCAGCTTAATAATTATTTCTATCAAACAAAATAATGTATTAATTAGGGGTAAAACAGAAAATTTAATTGTTTTCTTAATTTGTGTGAAAACACCTAGAATGACAAGTAATTTGCAACGGAGGGAGTATCAGGTAAGAAAATCTACGGTATTTAAATGTGGCTGTTCATTTAAATTGTAATCAATCCATTATCATGTATATATAATAGACTTCAAACACCGGGAAAATCATACTTAGACCATCTCCTCATTTTCTAAGGAAAAAAATATAACATAGAGGCTTCTCGTTTAGTCAATATGAAGATGAGTTGTTATGTTGTTTGTATCTAGAATTATGAGGATACCCAAATGATAACAAAAACAAATTTCTTGGGAAATTGTGGAAAACAATAAATAAAATTTTAAACGGAAAAGTAAGAGTTAGGAATTAGAAGTGCGAGGTCTCTATATTGTATGTGCATCTAAGTTTAACATTGTAAGTACATTTATTACTGTATTCCATCAATATATGATAGTTGTTTACGTAATTAACAATGTTTTACGTTCCAATACTATGCAGAAGGAAGAAATCAGAAAATTGTTGATACATGATCCAAAATTTAAAAATCCTCTGTGTGATAGTTTTGTTGCGGTAAGAAATTACAAGATACAAATTAGTTTTCTCTTCCAAAAATGAAGAAAAAACTCTAAGGGACAAAGATAAATGAGAAAAATGATTTGTAGTGTGAAGTGGATGAGGATCATGTGAAAATGATGACTTGATTAAGAACAATAAAGAAGGATCATATAGATCTTAATGTCAGATTTATGAGAATTGATTCTCACTATAAAGTTGTGAATTGGTTTTTATTTGTTGTCAAAAAACCAATTCAGAGGAGAAGATTTTTGTTGACTAAATTAACTATATAAGTTGTCTTGTCGTTAAAACTAAGAAAATTTTCATTTGTATTGGTTGGTATACCAGTTGAAGAATGATCAAGACTTCGTGAATGAGCAAATTTTTTAATTATCCAATTCGTTAATTAACCAATTAATAGAATTTCTTAAAGCAATTCCAGTGCAAGGAAGAGAAGACAGTGAAAGAGAAAGTAAGCTATCTTCACCTTTATATCACAAGCAGTATGTATAACGAACGTAATGTCTACTCCCTATTTTGGGCGATGATAATGAAGAAACTGCACTGTTTCTAATACAAGAATCCTAAATGATACACACACATACACATACACACGATTCTACGCTCTCTTCCCTGTCCCAAAGCAACTCAGAATAGATTCCAGTTGCAACTCATCTACAAACCACAAGTTTTGGTGTTCCAATCAGAGAAGCGAAAGAAAACTTTACAGTGGAAACTGGTCTAAGTTCTTGGCCTGGCCACATATGGTGACACCAGCCTTTCTATATACACTCTTTTGCAATCGTCAATCTGTTTTTCCCTACAAGAATGTTCAAAGAGGCGGATTACTGGCAGTTGAGAAACCATGGTTTCTTAGATGGGGTGGGGAAGATAGAGATATATAGGCTTACTACTTCAAGATGCAGAGGAGACACGAGTTTTTATGTTCCTTTGCCCTTCTTTTTCCAGCCCGTCCCCTCTTATGATTCTGTATCTGAAGGCGAATTGAAAAAACGAGAAACTTCCCGGTACAGCTGCTCTGCTTCAAAGGGTTTTGATACATACCCATCCATCCCACACTTTAGACATTCCTCATGCGTTGCTTGAATCACGTCTGCGGTCATTGCTAATACCGGAAGATGCCAGCTTGATTTGTTACCGCCCTCTACTATCAAAGCGTCCCCACTCTTAATTCTCTTGTTCATCTCCTCTTCCATATCTCGTATTCTCCTTGTAGCTTCAAATCTTCACAAAGACAGGAAAAAACTGTCAAGTTTTATTACATATTTCAAACTTTTCACAAACTGGTAAAACAATCAGACATACCCATCCATTTCTGGCATCTGAATGTCCATGAAGCAAGCATCGAACTCGTGGGGTGGCTTAAGCAATGAGATTGCCTTTATCCCGCTCTCAGAGCAGACCACGTCAGCTCCATACTTTTTCAGAGCTCCCGCTGCCACTCTGAGGTTTACGTTGTTATCGTCTACGATTAAAATTTTTCTGCCAAGGAGAAGATTCCGGAGAATCAACGCAGGAGGTCCCTTGTGTTGAGGAGTTTCCCTGTTCGCAATACCCAATCCCCTCTGCAAAGTTGCTGCTAGCATACTCGCCCTCAATGGTTTCACTATCACCATCGGAGGATCTATACCGGTGCTTAAAGGATCTGATATTGATGAGCCTATTGAGTTTGCTAACAAAATCAATTTAGTAGGATGGAGAAGAGGGTCCTCCTGTAGCTTCTTAATGAACACATCGGCTTCCCTATTCCATATTTCTTGCTCTATGAGTATCATATTCACAGTGGTAGTGCCAGTCTTCATAAAATGTAAAGCCTGGTCAAAACGTGGAACTACTTCAACTTGAATTCCCAGGCGCTGAAAATGGTACCACGAGACTTGCGCCCTAGCAGGCCTATGGTCCACAACCACAGCTTTCATGCCCCGAAATTCAGAGAATATGGGCTGGTTATTGTTCTGCGGTTCGCTCTTTCTTTCAGTTGCATGCATGCCATTGGCAAATACAGCAGTAAATGTGAATGTGGACCCGACCTTGGGAGTACTTGAGAATCCAATTTCTCCCTTCATCAGTCCAACTAGACATTTGCTTATGCTAAGGCCAATTCCTGTGCCTCCATGCGTCCTAGATATGGATGGTCCGACTTGCATGAAAGGCGTGAAAATACGGGACTGTGCTTCTAGAGGGATCCCTACACCAGTATCCTCAACTGAGACAATTAGGTTGATATCAGGTGGAGATAGTTCAAAGCTCTGATGCCCATTGGAGCTGAAAGCTTTAAATTTTTCCCAGCTCCTCTGCCGGTCTGCAACTGGAAGCCCGCTCAGCGTACTTTCCGGAGCTGATGATGTCTCTACCTCGATAGAGTCTAATAGCTCCTCCACCAAATGAACAGTTACAAAGATGTGTCCTTTCTCAGTGAACTGCCAGGATATTTAGAAATGATCAGCTCCTTTTACCAGTCAACTACGATACAAGAAATGATCAGCGAAGAATATACTATTTACCTTAATGGAATTACCCATAAGATTTGTGAGTATTTGTCTAAACCTCCCAGGATCACCAATTAACATTTCTGGAACACGATCAGAAATGTATACTGCCAACTGCGTTCATCAGCAACACTCGAAAAATCAGCAAGAAAGACCTGATACAAGTTACAGACCTTGCTTTGCAAATCATAAAGATCATTTCAAAAGTTACCTCTACCCCTTTTTGTTGGGACTTGCCAGAGAAGAGCGACAGGACATCATCCAGTATTCCTCTCAAATCAAACCGCACCTCTTCAAGCTCAAGCTTTCCAGATTCAATCTTTGCTTGGTCCAAAACCTCGTTTATTAGCGAGACTAAAGCTTTTCCACTTGCCTGTGCAGTCCTAACATAATCTTGTTGCGTAACATCCAACTCTGTGTCCATAAGCATATGCAACATGCCTACAAGCCAAACCAAAGTCAACATGAGATCAAAACTTCAAGATGTTTGGTTCAGTTTGTTCTTGAGAAAGATATGCGCATTCTGGAACAAATGTGCGATAAAGGAAGCGAGATAGTGGCCATTTGAATACTCACCAAGAACACCATTCATTGGAGTTCTGATTTCATGTGACACAGTGGCAAGGAACTGCAATAAAGAAAAAAAAAGATTACAACCCTGCCCTCTAACATAGAAAGCTTAATATACAGTGGAAAACTATCAACTGAGGGTAATATACCTGTGACTTTGCAACATCTGCTGCTTCAGCTTTTTTCTTGAGCTTCTCCATTTTATTACAATCTTCTTGAACTTTGGTTATCCGACTTACGGTTGCATGGAATATATGTGCAATAAGCAGCGCAATCACAAGGATACCGAATGATGTCGCCACTGATAGCACTGGCCATGGTGGTTTCTGCTTAAATCTACAAAGAGGAAGAAGCTCACAACAGAATGTTAGCACCTGGATTCTTGCAGACAAGAAGAAATAGCAGACGTATGCTGAATTGGCCCAAGTACCTGCAGCGCATTTCATGCCTCCTAAATGGATCGCCAAAGTTCAGTGGACTAACATGTTCCAACCCATCAGCTGACACATTTGAACCATACATGCTGATCGGTTGAGAGAGATTGGTGGTATCGTATACATTGACAAGAATCGTTTGCTTGCTAGCCAGCTGATGAAGCAAGTTTTCCACCAGCGACTCAATGTCAAACACTCCACCGAGATACCTTCAGGGGCATCAAAAGAGATGAATGAGCAAACATGATATCTGTATCATGAGTGATTGCGTGAAATATCTAACTCTAAATATTTATTTAGAAACCTATGCTACACACCCATTAGTAGCTTCAATTCTCTCTTTTGGCGTTGCATTGAAAGGGAGATCTCTCTTGTAGACTGCAAATGTCAAGATCACCCCAAGCCTATTTGTCTTTATCAATGGGAAAGGAGCTGTCAAAACCCCTTTGCCTAATTTCCTGGCCCGCAACACATTTTCGCGATCTTCCTGTCAATAAGAATTCAGTGAGATTGACTCAACTCTCTAATCATAAAAAGCTTAAAACCAAGCCTAGATGGAAATAAGAAGACGCAAAGAGCGTACTTTTCCAGACAGCATATCAAGAGAAACCACATGGGAAACAGTGTCCTGAGCAAAGATGACTGGAGCGTACTCCTCTTGAACAGGGGATGGTTCCAAAGCTTCCGGGTCATAGTCATCCTTGTGAACAGGGTTTTGTTCCATCCTCCTGATGATCCAACCTTGTTGCCTCTCAAATTCTTCCCTCTCTGAATGAAGCACCCGCACCGCATATGCAACCCCGCTCGTGAGAGGCCTCTCAAATGAAGTTCTATCAGTGTACTCTGAGAATGTCCTCTACACAAAAGCTTCTTAATGTTAGTATATTGTTCACTAGCAGTCGAGAAGACAGGAACCAGCAAGGCTAAAATTCGTTCTAGGGTTGTGAATACCTGATCGATAGCAGAAGGATTCTTGGCATGGTGGAAGGTAGAGATCAATATAGACATAGCTTGAACATGATTCATACTAACATTAAACTGATCCTGAAGCATACGAGCTCTCTCATCACACATACTAGCAAGAGTCTCTTTCCTCTTGTCCATAACTTGAGAGTTAATATAACAAAAGGTCCAAAAAGAAACCAAGACCCAGAAAACAACCCAAGCAACCACCAACTTCCTCATCCATGTACCAAATCCATCAGAACCAAGAAAGTGATGAGAGAAACTCGGGATCTTGAATCCACTAGTGGAGATCTTGTTCCATAACCAAATCTTATTCTTCTTCATCTTTGTCTTGTCAGAATCACCGACAGAGCTAGCAAGAAGACCAGAATTGTCCTCGATTTCACCATCAACGAACCAAGAAACGAACCAGCAACATAACATCCATAAAAGATGCCCAATCTTCACACCAAACCCTAGTACATAAAACAGACTCATCCACCACGATCACCTCCCCCAAACAAACACACAAAGAATTTACTGGGTTTCTACTTGAAGCCACCAACCGATAAAGCAACCCAGAGACACAGGAACGTGTCAGATTAGACTACCTAAAGGGTGAAACTGAGAGATGAGAGCTAATACTTAATCAAATCAAAAGATGACGAAAGATAAAAGGAACAGTTCCAAATAGAGATTCCTTCAAATCCAAAACAAGGATACAAGAACAATACAATAAATTCGCTTTAGTTTGATCCAATTTAGTGTGAGGATTATGAGCAAGTAAAAGCGGCGAAGAAGTGAAGAGAAGGCTTGAGTGGATATGTAACGGAGAAAAGCTAACAACAAGGAGGAGAGTAAGAAGAATCTATCATCGGAAAAGATGAGAAGAATTTGGTGGAAGACAAATGTCTGCTTCTTCTTTCTATTATCTCATTATTTTTTATTACTTCTAAGAAAAAAAACAACTAATTATTAAAATCTTTAAGCATATGTGTACACTAACAATACAAATACTGGATTTAATTTACCACCGCTTTACAATTTGTAACGTTCTAAATGGTACCAATCACAAAAGCTATACTAAAAGCTTTATATTCAGCTTTATTTGTACAGCTTAATCTTACAGTTTTGCATTATGCTAACAATTTACCGCTTAAATTTACATTTATTTAACAACTTACAACTTTTGGTTACCAATCAAATCTAATGTAAAGCTATGGCGTTTTGGTTTAGATAATTTTGAGAGTCTCTTTACTCTATTGAAAATCTCTTCCATGAGTCTCTATTAATTAACAGTCTACTAATGAATAATATACATCAAATGATTGGTAAAATAACTTATAAAGAAGAAGAAAAAAACTAAATACAGCCTCTTCTGCAGAAGGAGGGGAAAAGAAAGGGGTAGGGGGGGCCCACCGGAAGAGAACAAAGGCATATATATGGTCTCAGTTCTCACCCTCCAATAATAAAATTGAAAATAAATAAAAAGGCGTGTAAGAATTTATTATGAAATGGGGTGCAGTAGTTGGCAAAGTGACAAAAATGTTTGGCCATTATCAAAACTAAAATACACTAAAGTAAGCCCCAAGCTCTTAGTCAAATGGCCTATACACTATAATCTCTATAAATTAATGTCTCGCTAAATTAATACAATTTTTAAATCTTAAATTAAGTTTTTAACCCAATTTATCTCGATAAATTACTATTTCGTTAAATTAATAAAATATCATGGTCCCAACATTATTAATTTATATAAGTTTTATTGTATAAGCCGTTTCATTTCCTACACTACACACTTTCTTTGAGAAAACAAAAATGGCCGAAACAAGACAAAGAACAATGTCTATCATGAATCATGATGGTGTGATACTCTTTAATTTAACCTATAAAATTGGAACATTAGAGCCCAATGACCCAAATCATCATGCACACGAGAAATACGCACACACCAAAACGCGGGAGAAAACCAGTTAACGGCCTATTGTTCGACTAATTTCAATATTGTATGACTTCCATAAATCAAAAACTTCACTGTAATTGTGAGGTGATGAGAATAATTCCTAGTTGTTTTCAAGTTAAAATCTCAAACTTTTATTGACCATACTGTTTTAGACCTATTAGTCAACTATAATTGTTGCCCAATGTTGGAATTAAAACGGCTTCGTCAAGAAAAGTTAATTAAAAAGAAATGGAGCATTCTTTTGATTCATATGAGAATTGGTGCTTTTCTCGGCATCGGCAGAAATGTGAAAGTTGAAACTTTTTTGCAATTTTATAATTTAAAATATGTTTGATTGGTATTTGTTAAAATGTCGTTAATTGACTTATTCAAAAAAGGAAAACAAAATTCTTATTATTGATCTCTTTGCTTGCAATAAGAACTCTCGATGTACATACATGAATCTCTAATACACACAACACGCTTTTTATATATATGACAAATGTAACAAAACATACGATTCATATCAAAATAACAACAACAAACACACATCACACTTTTATTCTTTCGTCAAGACACAAATAACCAATTCAGAAATTTTAAGTCAACATATAAACGGAGCATTTAAATAACTATCGGTGCAATACAGTCCCGGGCGTTGAGTATATTCATCTTTCTCAAGAAGCATTCTAGACTGGGAAACCAATTCTTTATAGCTTATCTTACCTTTTGACTCAGCAAGTATTGTATGTATGGAATTGGTAAATGCTCCATAGGCTTCCTCTTTAGTGTCTCCCATATCCTTGGATGTTTGATAACTTTGGCATCCACTAAGCAAAGTAGCATTGTCTACAAGTCCACCATTACTTGCCCCGGCATAGACCTCTTTCTTGTTCTTGACTTGTGTCCTCATCGCGGTTTTCATATACTCTTCATCTTCCAATTTCTCCTTCATAAAATCAGTTGCTACTTTCCCAATATGTGTCAATACTAAACCTTCACCAATACTCTGCCCCAACAATGTCAAACCCTCACCAATACTCTCGCGGAGGTTGCTTAGAATCACTTTCATGAACTTTTTCACTTTTGGGGATGCATCTTCCCCAAATACATCGAAAAGGGTCGTCCTGATATTCCCCAATTTGATATCATCTCTTCCTGTTTTCTGTTTCAACATATTGATTGAAGTATCTAGTGGAAGGAACCTGCTTCTAACAATGGCTCTGTTTTCATCAACTTTCTCTTCAATCTTGTTAGTCTTGGTCGATGTTTCTTCCACCACAACTTCACGCGTTGAGTCTTTTGAACTAAAAAGTCCAAAAAGGCGTTTAAATAATCCTTTATTGGGCTTCTTTTCGAAGCTGTCTCCTATTTGCTCTTTAGATGAGTCGATGAGACCACCACTATGGCAAGAGTCGGAAACAATTGTAATGGAGCAGCTTTTGGGCACCTTACTCACAATTTCCCTGATATCATCATCTGTGGCCATGTACAACACACACACATGAAATTCGATGAACATCAAAATGAAACGAGAACTGTCATTAGCAAGTCAACACTTTTGAAGTAAACAAATATGAAAGAATGTTTCGTTAGGGAAGTTATTAATTTGAATTTCTTACTAATATGTAATACAATTCAATATCATGAAATATGGATCTTTGTATTGAAACATGCACCCTTTTATTTGTTAAAAAAAAAAAATTACCACTTACCCGTAATGTAGTTGGAATCGAAAGGAACAATACACTCATCGAACCCAGTATCATCGTTTTCTCCCGTCTCTGACGGCACTCTCGTCCCGTGTCCACTGTAATGAACAAAGAGGACATCACCGGGTTTAGCTGAGCCAACAAGTTCGGACAAAGCATCTAGGATGTTCTTGCCGGTGGGTTGGGTTTTAGACATGTCGGTATCAATCAGCTCAGTGATGTTCTCCTCCAAGAATCCGAACAGTTCGACCAGTGATTTGTGCGTCCGCTTGACGTCATTGACGCAGCCCAATAGCTCCCCCTCGGTTCCAGGGTAATTGATTCCTATCAATACTGCCTTCTTCACCATTGCTTATGATGTTTAATTACTTTAATACTTCTCTGATTTTAGTTATTGTTTGATGGTTAAACATGGTTCGTCCTTCATGCTTTTATAATCATCTTTTATTATTAAATTAATGATGCCACTAATTCTTTGAGCTTTCTATATGAAAAAGTAGTTTACACTTTACAGTTTCTATATTCTTTAGAACGTATTAAACGTGGAGTTGCTAGAAAATTAATTTGCATAGCGCGTCTATGGTTTGCTTTATTGTATAACAATCCCACCTATCATCGCCGGCATAACCATAAAAAAAATCATTAAAAAAGCATGAACTGTTATTAAAACATTATAAAGTTGATGATTCCCACCAAGAATTTGATCGCCGGGTCGGGCTAATTCCATACGAATCAATACTGAGAAGCATGTGCCCATCACTCCAGCAATGGCACCGAAAATGAAATAGAGAGTATGCATGAATAATCTATCACTTGGATTTAGAGTTTTTTCACCTATATTTCTGGGCTTTTTGGTAATACAAAACCAAAATCGGCAACAACTAATTAAACGTGATATTGTTTCTATGAAGAGAATTAGCGAATCAAAGTTTTTTTATTGAGAAATTTTGCAAAATGCCACAATCCAAATGCCACTTAATTGTTGTACTTTGAAAATCTTTGCAAAAATGCATTTTTTGAAATATTATTTACTCAAAATATCATTTATATTTGGGTTAACTATGTTATGTAGGATTTATTTTTTAGGGTTTGGGGTTTGTTAGGGTTAAAAAATTAAAATTCTATTGTTTAAGACTTTATTTTTTTTTAATTTGTGTCATTTTCGAAAATAGACAATTGGTTGTGTTATTTTTGAAATTCTCTTTTTTTATTTATCTACTAGTAAGGTTCATTTTGTCCAATTAGAGTTTAATATTAACCTTAATGATATTATGAGATGCCAATTCTTGAATTTTAGTATGGTCTTTCCAACACCGTGTTTGCTTTATTCCGAACAACTTTTTGTTTTAAAAACAAATTTAACAATAACAACTTTGAGCATGTGAGCATGTGGATGAGTAATTGATTTTACTTTCAAGGATATTATTTTTTTAGTAAACAGTTTGTAAAAGAGAAAGATACATTTTATCTTATCTTATACACTTTCTCAACTACTGTAGGCTCAAACACTAATGGGCCCAAATATAATAATTGAAAGGCCCATAAAAAGTATCGTCGTCTTGTTATCTTGGTCGATTGGTATTTTTCAGTTATATCTCACCTCCTTTCTCTTTATCGAAGAAGAAGAAAGGATCAAAGGAAGACGATAGAGATGGATCCAGACGCAGTTGCCAAGGCTTTCGTTGAGCACTACTACTCCACCTTCGATGCTAATCGTGCTGGTTTGGTTTCTCTCTACCAAGAAGGATCCATGTTGACCTTCGAAGGCCAGAAGATCCAGGGTTCTCAGAACATCGTCGCTAAGCTCACCAGTCTCCCTTTTCAGCAGTGTAAGCATAACATCACCACCGTCGATTGCCAACCTTCTGGTCCCGCCGGTGGTATGCTCGTCTTCGTCTCCGGTAATCTCCAGCTCGCCGGCGAACAGCACGCTCTCAAGTTCAGCCAGGTTTTCCTTCTCGATCGTCTTCGATTAGGGTCTTAGGGTTTTTGATTTGCGATTAGGTTACCTGAATCTGGAAATTGTCTCAATAAATTAGTCTGATAGATCCAATGTATCTCTGGAATATTTAGATTTTGCTGGATACGTTGAGCTATGCTTATATGTGATGTTGTAGTCGTAGATATGCCTGATGCATTGGATTGTTTCAATTGTGTATGGATCTTGGGTGTGTGTATCATAGGAAGCCAGATGATACATAATAAGAGTCTTAGTTTTTCTTGTTATCATTAGCCATGCTTATGAACCTTTTAGGGTACCTTCTTTTGGGGTTTTGTGAGCTATGCTTATATGTGATCTTGTAGTCGTAGATATGCTTGCTGCATTGTATTTTCTCAATTCTGTAGGGATCGTGGTCTTGGGGGTATGTGTATCATCTCTTGTTAGACTTTTCTTTGTCCCATACGAAGCTAGATGATACATTATAGCAAGTCTTTGTTATCATTGTTTGTGTGTGAACATGAAACTTCTGGAATGTATGGATCTAATCAAGTGAGATGAGATCATGTCTACTTGACCTACTCGCTACATATGCATCTAGATAAAAGTCTTGTGGTGTTTGGATTTTGCCTGGTTCATGGAAAAGATCCTGACGTAGCTGTCTTTTGTGTGCAGATGTTCCATTTGATATCGAATCAGGGAAACTACTACGTGTTCAATGATATATTCAGGCTCAACTATGCTTGAGGAATGTGGATGAACCACTTATGGAAAGTTTGGGGTTTTTAGATTTGGGAACTTAAGACTTGTTTGTTTCGCTCTTTATTACTTTGATTGAGATGACTCCGTTTTGCTTTTGGCTATTGATCCATGATTCCGTAAGTATAACCTATATTGCGGATACAAAACTAAAGCTTCATTTGGAATATGGTTCTCTGTTGGAACCCTTTTTCATATCAAACAGTTTTGTGTCTTTTTCCATTTTGATCCAAAATCACTGAAAGTAACAAAACATGAGGTTTCCAGATAGCAATTGTATCACACACACAAAAAAAACAATCACAAAAAGAAAGCTATAATCATTCTTCATCATTGTTGAAAGCCAAGTCTTGCAACATCTCTGGAACTTGCATAGGAACTCCACCAGAATTGTTATGGTTGTTTTGGGCCTTGGAGTTGGAAGTCTGTTTTTTGTCAGGAAGACGCATCTTACCTTTGAACATCCCAGAAAACATACCTCCGATGGATCTAATTGGGTGACTTATTCTGTCTTTCATCATGGAAATCATAGAGTACTCAGAGACCTGCCAAGTCAATGTGAGGATGATCAAAACCGAGAGCAGAATATGTGTCACTTTGTTCTGCTTCTTCACTTCCTTGATGTCTTTAGCTATCTCTTCCAAATCCTCTCCTTTTCCTTTGGATGCTGGACATTCTTCTTCTTTGATTGTTGTTTTTCCTCCAGGTTTTGATGATTCCAACTAGTAAATTACATAAACAAAAAAAATTAGCATTAGCCCTGAAATGGGAATAGAGAATCAATGTTATGGTCTTATGGAAACCAAACAGTAACTTGTGAAAACACAAACGTTGCTACGAGGATGGTTAAGTTCACTGTTACAAGTTGTATTCAGATAAGGAGAGGCACAAATAGAAAGAACACATAGCTTGTAGTGATTCGATTCATCCAAGAGAATTCGATTTCACCGAATCAAAGCAATTATAAAAAAAAACATGATATTCAATCTTGCCCACGAAAAAGAAAGGAACCTGAGAGATGAGGGAAGAGAGCAAAAGCTGATCTTGGTGGTCTTCGATGATGGGGTCACCAGAAGCTACTCTCTTCTTCTTCTCATGGAGAAACTTCTCGATCGCTCTGGTCAGAACCTCCGCATCCTCACTCGATTCCATTTCACCAACCCAATAGATTCTTTCTTTTTTTGGGTTGAGGAGGTAGTAACAAATCTGTCTTTGTGTTGTAAAGTAAGAAACGTGTAAGCGAGTCGTGGACACGTGACATCTATTGACGGGCTTTTTGGAATACTCACGCCACTTAATCAGGTTAGTTTGGTTTTGTTAGTCCGATTCCGTTCTGATTCTGATTCTGACCGGAAAGAAAACGAACATTTCATTTGAGTAACCTTGGTAAATGATAATCTTCCGCTATAACATATTTATAGACAACATCTGCTCTCCCATATTGCAAGGAAACTCGTCATTCTAAGAAACAAAACCCAAAAATCAGATTGAAATTAGTGAAAAGTCGTTGGACTTGAAGAAACTCATGGGGATTCTAGGATTAATGACCATGACGACTACAAGGCCACCAGCAATGAACAGAACAAGGAGGTGGATGGTTGAATTTATAGGATATAATAGTACTAAACTCTTAGTGGATAGGAAATCTTTTGTAGCAAACTTCTTCTTATCCTATGTAATGTTCTAAGCAAAGATATTCTTATCTTGTAAGTGTTCTTCACTTGAGACTTGACGCTTGTTCCTTGAATGTTGTTGATACGTTTTGGAGGTTGGTTACTAGTGACAAGAGCAAGAAGAGGACTGAGAAGGAGCAGGGGGATAAAAATAAAGTGTATATGCATAGATTGATTGAATATATATGGTAGATGAGAGAGTGGAGAAAGAGAGAAACTATCGACTTGTGAATTGCTCCAGAAATTAGCTCACATAACTACTTGTTATTCTTTGATTGGATCAAATCAAAGGATGATTTTAGCTAATGAGATTATGTAACTAATGATTTAACTCTATCTGAGATAGTGATTCTACAACTAAGAAGCATTTAATCGAGGACAAAATCAGGAATAGCTGTCAAGAGAAGGGAAACAATCTTCTTCTCTTAACGTAGAAGAATTGCAAATCGAAAACCTAAAAATCTTTTGTATCATGCTTTAAGAAATTCATGTTACATAAAAACCCATCCATGAAAGCACAAATTAGAAAGGCTTTTTTCTCCTCTATTTTCTAACAGTAAAAATAGAAAAATCTTTCACAAAAGTAAAAATAACAAGTCCCCCAATATCCACATGATGATTTTATCCCTCCCAAACCCCAAAATACAGAATAAAGAAGAAGATAGAAGAAACTCCTCTATTGGATTGTGTTTCGCTTTGATAAGCGTTGTTTATTCACTTCACAAAAGCTTCCATTCTGCAAAATTATACATGAAAAACAAACATTGTAGTTGCAACAACACAAATTTATATTATAGCACAAAGACCTAAACTAAAAAAGATTCGAATATTCCATTTTCAAGATCCAAAAGCTAAAATTGGTAACAAGATCTAGAAACACGCAATTCCAATGGAATCAAAGGAATCGAGAATTACCAGAGATATGTTTAGAGGAGGAGGAAGGAGGAGGGGACAAGACGTAACAGAGAAGAGACCTCCCAGCCATGGAAATGGCAGAGACGATACCAGCGACATAGAAAACCAAGATAAGAGCGAGAACCCAAGGCATCAAGAGAAAACCGATGAAGAAAGTAACAGATCCACAAAGCATAAGAGCCACAGATATGCCTAGAAGCAAAGACGCGAATCCCGAAGGTGATATATGAGACATCGAAGGAGACGACGACGAAGAAAAACGAGCAGGTGGATCTGGAAACTGATCGGAGAAAGAAATCGGCATCGGAGGAGAACGGAGAAGACTAAACACCATAGCTGATAAATCGTAGAAAACCCTAGATTGCTCTCTTCTCATCATCACAACAACCTCCAAATTCAAAATTCAAAATCCAAAATCCAAAATACAAAATACAAAATACAAAAACAAGCTTGTTGTTTGATCGCAAAATCACAAGGAATTGAAAATTTCTTCGTAGAGACTTTTTTTGGTTTGTTCTGTTATTTATTGAATTTGTTATAAAATCCAGAAAAGCAGAATCGTGTTTTGGATAACGAGAAATTGTAAAAAACGGAAAGGAGCGTGGAAGACACGCGATGGCGAAGCGAGTAAGTGAAAAGGGTGATGCAATTTGGTGACGTGGGGTCCAGTAATGACGCGTAAGGGGCCTTATCTTCTTCTACCACATTCTTCTTATCTTTTTCTTTCTTTCTTTCATAAATGTGTTCCAATCATATCAGAGAAGTCGTTTTCTTATGTGCTTTTGAATTATACAACAAAGTTTTTTTTTAGTTGTTGCACTTTAAGACTTTTTGATCCCCCGGTTTCAATCCAGTTCCCTTGGAGAAATAAAGATAAACTTTGTAGTGGAAACATAAAGATAAAAGTTTGTGAGTGCTGGAATCAACACAATAAACTTGTCAAATGTTCTAAGGAAGCAAAGAGTTCTTAGGCGAAAACACGTAGGATCAAAGAAATAATTGTTTTATTGTTGTTTGATCTGTAATGAGGCGTACAAGATATATTTATACAAGTCTTAAGTCGGCTATATTAGATCTGTAATGAGTGATATGAGGGTATTAAGGAATATGGATGATGATGAGGTTTTTAGTTTTGCTAAGAAATTAGCAGCTCCTTATGATATGTTATGCCGACTAAGCAACTAGGTAGACTTCCTGTGGTTCAGTTTGCTGGTGGTGGTGTTGCTACACCTGCTGATGCTGCTTTGATGATGCAGCTTGGGTGTGATGGTGTTTTTTGTTGGTTCTGGGATTTTTAAGAGTGGTGATCCTGCGAGACGTGCTCGTGCTATTGTTCAAGCTGTGACTCATTATAGTGATCCTGAGATGCTTGTTGAGGTTAGTTGTGGACTTGGTGAAGCTATGGTTGGGATTAATCTTAATGATCCTAAGGTTGAGAGGTTTGCTAGTCGCTCTGAGTGATGGATGCAACAAGGTCAGATTTGGGATTGAGAGTGGTTTGTAATCCTTTGTGTTTTTTCGGTATATCTTTGATGATTAGTGTTGTCTTATTATGTAATGGATTTCTTCTATTTGCGAGAATAAGTTGTTGTCAGTTATAATAATTTGGTTTACTCTCTTTGATTTGTTGGTTTTTGAAATGATGTTGAAGCTTGTGGGAACTTATTGTTCGCTTAGGTGTAGTTGGTGTTAGATTCAGAGAGGTTCTTAGTATCATGTTGCTAAACTTGTTTGATTTGGTAATGACAACTTCCTCGTACATTTATACTGAGCTCTGTAATTGTTTCAGTAGTGAGTTTGGTTTGAAAGAACTATCATGGATTCGATTTTATATCAATGTGTGGTATAAACGTATAAGCCATAGCAGCCTAACAGTTAGTAACATAGGAAGGTAATATGACTTGGGTGTCTTTGGGTTATTGTGGCTTTAGGTGTTATAGGCTTACCGGAGTCTCGAGTTTTATGATTTTCGGGTTTTTTGTTTTTGTTTGGGAGAGTAAGGATAGAGATTGATCGTTTTCATGATTTGTGCATTATGATTTATGGTTTCTTTGCAAGCTATGTTTGCATTCTACATCGGTTTTTATGAAATGAGATGTGAATGTGGTTAGTATAAAGGAATCAGAGAGTCCATAGGAACTTCCTAGCTCTGAGATTCCAAATGTTATGCGCAATATGACTTACAATTATCCGAATCCATGAAGTTGTACTTCGAAACTGAGTTTTTGAAGTTCTTAACACTATCACTTACGTATAGCCCTTCTTCAGCCTCTTAAGATCTATTGTCTTTGGTTATCAATTATTCATCATTGAATAAACCCCTAAATCAACCGGGTCCAATTTTCACCAAAGTGAATCACACACTTCATAATGTTCTCCTAATAGTAAAGGTTTCATTTCGAACCAAATTAGTTCCGGTTCCGGTATATCGGGCCATTACAATCTGTGTGCACACATTTTTAAAGTCCTTTTGGGATTTTGTTGCACGCCACTCGCATTTTGTCCGAAAACAGGAGTGTAGGACCACAACAAAACACACATTAAAATAAATAATTTGTCATTTAGATCTTAAATGGGCCAGTTTCCTTTAATAAATCAGAGGCCCATTCTCATTACCCAATAATAATTTTCCTATAAATAACAAAAATGAAGGACCATTCTACAATTTCCTTATTTCCTCAAACGACGTCGTGTCATTATTTAATAAAGAGGAATTCCCTCGTATACCACTTTTTGAAGTTTTTTTTCCAAAAATACCATCTTGAAGTTTTTTTTCCAAAAATACCACATTTTTTTCTAAAATTCCAAAAATACCACTTTTTTAAAAGTTGATTTTTAAGGTTTATAATTTATATTTTTTGGGTTTGTGTTAACTATTCCAAAATTAGGGTATAGTTTTGGGGGGGTAGGGTTTAGGGTTTAGTTTTGAATGTTAAAAATGAATTTTTAAAAAGTGGTATTTTTGGAACTTTGGAAAAAAAATGGTATTTTTAGAAAAAAAACTTTAAGGTGGTATTTTTGGAAAAAAAACTTAAAAAAGGGTATTTTTGGAAATTGACCTTTAATAAAACACCTGAAAAATGGAAATCAGTTTCAATTGTCAGAAACAAAACGAATCTCCCACATCGTCCTTCTCTATCTAAACCCTAGGCTCACAGAGAAAGACATGCGTTTCGATTCTTCATGCTTCCATCGAAGCTCTACAACACAGTAATAATTTAACCTATAATGGTTGGAATCATTGCAATGAATTTCATGAGTTTTGATTACGCAATTGTTGATTATTGGTGTTTTGGAATCTTTAGGGAGTGATTTTAAGTGTCAGTGTAGTGTTTGTCTTACTCTTCATAAGCTTTTGCAAAAGGATTCTATAGCGACTGTATATATTCAAGGACGTGTTTCTCTAGGGAATTTGCTTAACTCGCTGAACCTATGATGATATTTCATATGCAGGACACTTGGTGAAATATGTGGAATTATTACCTGAAATAGTTCCACTTTTGATTAAGTCTCTCAAAGATGAGACACCACCTGTGGCGAGGCAGGTTATTGCTTGTGGAGCTGATTTATTCCGTTCCACACTCGAAAGATTTTTTGTTTTTGATATTTAGGTTCTGCATTTGTGACCTCTATGTAAATCCCATGAGTTTGGCTACAACGTTAGGAGGAGGAGGAGGAGTGTTAAGAGAGACGTCGTCGTTTTGTGTTTGGGTCATTTCGGTTTCTGTTTTGATCTCTTCTTCGGTTTCTTCGTAAGGGATTAGTAGTTGGAGTGTTTCGTCAGAGTCGAGGATGGTATCGGAAGGGTGAGCTTGTTGGCTGCCGGAACATAAAAGACGGCGGACAACCGCCGTGAGGCAGCCGGTCTTAGGGTTGGGTCGTTGGCTCATGTTGATGGATGATGATTATGATGATGTATGTGTGATGTATGATAGATAGTGGTTTTGAGTAGAAGAGTGTGTTGAAAATGTGAAAGACTTTCTTGGTATTTATAATGACAAGTAGGACAAACCATTTTTCATTATTTGTGAGGGTCCACCAACTAAATTAAAGCAAGAATGTATGTGTAAGTATTGTCATTTTTTATATTTTAATAAGTGAAACCATAATTCAATAAAAGTGTGTAATTTAGTTATACTGAATTGGTAACTCAAAGACTAAGTTTTCTATTTTCACAAAGTTGAATGGATTACTATTCATTAAGTCATTTCAGAATTTTAAAAGTAATACTCCATGCATGTTGTTTTGCAATGAATAAACTAAATTTTAGCTTAATGATTTACCCATTATATTTCACTTTATCTCTCTTTTGATTTGGTTTCGTAGTTCCAAATTTCGTTCATCTATTGTTTATAAAACAAAATAGGTCTATTATTATTGGTAACATATAAAGGAAAAAGTACCAAGGATCAATAAAGTAAAACTCTATAACCAAAGTGATATGCAGAAAGAAGATTCTGTTTTTGAAACTCAACGGAAGAAAAGAAACTTGAGACTTTTGAAAAAATCATGAATTAATAATGGCGTTATCAATTATTCAAATAAAGGTGACCAACTGATCATAGGAGAATTTTTCCTTCACGTAGTTAAGTTTATAGATTTATAATAGAATGGTCAAGTTTTGTTCTTATTGCTTTAGAGCTTTTGCCAACATGTTAATAGTATATGATTCACTTTTCAAACTTAAGAAAATTTAAATGTAAATTTAATTTCAGGTAAAAATATACGAATTTGTAAGACTACTTGAGGAACAAAAAGTCTTACTAACTTCAGAAATCCTGCATGTGCCAGTGAACACTTAACAACAAGATAAATAAAATAAATGTGAATGTTATAAAATACTAACAAAAGAAATGAGCAAAAATGATAGGTTAACGAAATTAACTTTCTAGCTTATTTCTCAGTATCATATATATATACAATACAAGCTTGGCGGGATCAATTTTTCGAATAGTACTTAGAATCTTGAGAAGATGAATATTATAAAGTTGCAAAAGGCCTCTTCGAAACCTATCTAATTCGCTTTATTAGTATAAAAACATATGTACAAAACATTGGAGGCTTTGAGCAACTAACTTTAAAGTATTCATTGTTTATTTGTCGCCGAGTTTAAAGGATTAGTAATGCACTATGCATGATTAATCCGATCATTACATCTACATACCATTTGTATGTTTCATAATGGATAGTCCAATTATACCGTAATGATATATACATCTTTTTTTGGGTTTCATTTATTTTACACAATACAAAAAGTATATACTAGATCTTATTGTTTGATCTTTTTATCTCTGGCCAGTTACACATTTTGGTTTTCTAGTTTCATGCATTGGTATAATACACGTACAACGTATCTATTTCAGTCTTTTGAGATGTTTAGGATATGCATGCATATGATGCTATTTGTTATGTTTTCAATACATACAACTTTTTATAAAAAGAAAACGATAGCTTTAGCATCTAATCATCTAAATAGTTTAGTTTATAACCTATGATCATCCGCAAGATCAAAGATTTCCAATTCAAATTCTAAATGTAAAAAGAAAGAGAATGCAATGGCATATTATATTTACAGATTCTTTTTTACTTTCCCTTTTTTGCCTTCTTTTCCACCTTTTATTCAAAATAAAAACACGAGCAAAATACTCCTGCGTGGCGTCATTTTCAAAGCTCAAGTAGAAAGTAACTTCGGTCGCTTTCATACCGGAAAAAGAATCAACGAAAGCATAGAGAGACAAAATCTAAATTATTTATGTCACGCGTGGAAAATGTTTGCCAATTTACTTATCAACTCTCGACCAATGTGCAAGATGTGTTTCTTTCTTCTAGGCAAATAAATAAGTCTCCAAATTAATTTTACTCTTTTTGGAAGCATATACACATTCGATTTATTATTTCATTAAATCTTAGAGGTACTAAATTCCAATAGCTTCACAAATTAGTTTCGAACTCCTTATTGGATTGTATGGAAATGCGATTTGCCATAATCTTGAATGATATCCAGAAGTCCATTCAGCCCAAATAGAGAAAACATGTTTTATGTAAGTCAATGATAACACATCAGAACGTGCAGCAATGGGGATGTAGCTCAGATGGTAGAGCGCTCGCTTAGCATGCGAGAGGTACGGGGATCGATACCCCGCATCTCCACTTCTTGTTTTGAACCTTGACTTTGTCTAGTCCTAGGATTAAATCATATTATTGACGAAACGTATGTCACAAACCTTTCCCACTATATGCATTATCAATTGCGAAAGTAGAAGGCTAATGATTTGTAGTGTTTTGCCTTTAATAATTTCATTTAATTATCATCAAAACTATAAATAACTAAAAGAATATATTGTTGATTTTACAAGCAACAACAAGTTGGTGTCTGTTTATTTCGTTTTCATGTGCCATTGAATATATCTTTGTCGTTTAATTCAACACTGATGCACGAAGATAACAATTTATGAACATTTGTACCTCACGTCAAACGGCTTTTTAATAATGATTATTTGATTAGCGATTTGATTAACTCTCAGATTAGTAGTCTCTGATATATGTAACTTTCGTGTGTGTCAAGTGTCATAAAAGTCACACTCTATGCTTTCTCCAAAAGATGTTTTCCTTTATATGTATATAGCTTGAAACCAAAGTTCTAGGCATACAATAAAACAATACATCAAATGACTCAAGTAAAGATAATCAACAAGTAATTTGATAGGATTCAAATTAGTATGCGTTTAACTTCTTCTTTTTTAATAATGAAATAGTTTATGAAATTTATCATGATATTAGAGATATCTTGGGAGCAAGCTATGCGGTTTTGTGGTTAGATTTATATGTTTGTGTGTATGAGCATAAAGTAAAGAACACATAAAGTTTTTTCACGAGGTTCGTTTCCTACATCCCCGGGACCTAGTCCAGAATCAATCCATTAGAAAAAGAAGCAACCTACAATTGTTATATGGATACAACACCACTCTTTTCTATAACATGGATTCAAACACCAAGGGGCAGATCTTTTTTATGTGATCTCCTCTCTGGTGGACGACGCCACACACACATGTGTGTCTCTTACAATAGAACCCTAGGCGCGTGAGTATTCTTGTCACCGTCTAGTCCTACTTAATCTACCACCACGAAACCCTAAGTTTCATGTTATGTGGGCTTTCAATCTCTCTCATAATTGGGCTTTTTAATTCAATAAGAGCTCATCTTTGCTTTGTTCTGCATGTTGGAACATCTTTCTTGTTGTTCCAGCATGATGCTTCAAAAACCTCTCTTTCATTCTCCCCATTTTTGATTGAATGTGTGCATCCAAGCTCATCTTCACACTCTCTAGATTCAACATTCAACTCCTCCTCTCTGGTCGCATCATCACATTTTTCATACTCACTTCTTAGGCTCTTCATCGGGATTTGTTGGAGATGCATCGACACATTAATCTCCCCCTGCTTGGTTGGCACATTCATTCAAAATGTCTCAAGCTAATCAAGCCTCTCTATGTTCCCGGTCATGTTCCAACACTCCCTTAGTTTCTGCTTCAGATGATATTTGGACAACTTTCAACACGATTTGCTGATGGAGTTTAACCTTGATTGATAAACCGCCACTTTAAATCTCTTCCTTGCAGTGAGATCTTTCCAGGGACACCTTGTTCGTGACCTGGGTCTACATGAGTCGGCGGGAATACATCTTTGAAGTTAGCTTCTCGTTCACTGAATGTTTCAGATTGCAGATTTTTCTGCATATTTGGGTATAAGCAAAGACTCATAACTTTCACAATTTACCTTCGAATTGAGTTCCGTTTTCTCCTGTGGAAAGATGACTTTGTTATCTTTGCAACCATACCAATATCAACTTTTGGTTCGTTCGGGTCCGCCGGGAAAATAGCCCGCAATACGGCTTGTCGCAGTGGTTCCATTTTTTCTTTTCTTCTCTTCTCTTCTTCTGATTTTTCTCTTCTTCTGATTTTTCTCTTGTCTTCTCTCGAGGCAACCATTAACTCAAGTTTTTTCTTCGTTAACACGAAACATGATTGAACCCTAATCTCATACTTTGCTCTTCAATCTCAACCACCAACACCGAGTCCAAGATCATACCCGAAAATAAGAATGAATCTCTATCGAGTCCCGCTCTTGATACCAATATTAAGTTTAGGTTTCTTATGGGCTTTCAACTCAAAACCAATTGGTTCAATGAGTGGATTGACCCTAACCTTTTATAAATTAGTATAGATTACATCATATTAACGATGTGGGATATCTTAACACGCCCCCTCGAGATGATGGTTCTTCCAATCATCTCGAACCGAATCCCACTTAGGACCGGTAATAAACCCTACTTGGGCCACCTTACTTGGGTTAACAAACTGGGCTAATTAACCCGCTCTGATACCATGTTATGTAATATATGGTAGAATATATTGTATTGAGTTGTTTTATATGAGATCATAAGATACATATATATATATATATATATAGTGGTAACATTAACATAATGTTAACCCTAGCATAGACGGGCTTTAGGCTTCACGGGCTTCACTTCATAAACGGGCTTTGTTGCCCACAATACTTGGTCCGCAAGCTACACGTCTTGCTCCCCAAGATATCTCTAATACTCCCCCGCACGACAAACGTGGTACGCGAAATCATCAAGCGAAGCACGTATGTCGTGGACAATTTGTCGAGGACGGACACAGTCTTCAAACTCCTCTGGGTATAAACTTCAATCTTCAAAATAGGGATGAAACTTCAGCTCGTCTTTGGTCTTGATAAAGGGAATACATCCCATGGGTGTAACTTGCAACTCCACAAACAATTGTCCTTAATTTGGACTGTCCACAAATCGGACTAAAAAAAAATGACTTAAAGATATCTCTAAACTATTTCATTGCAAATCATCACAAATTTATACATACACTTAACGGGAGATGATGTCTTTACAAAAAAAGATGACCTAATGAATAACAATGTACAATTCACGTTTACATATTTTAATCAATAGTCAAAACCCAATCATATCAATTCTTAACCTCCCTAACCACATCTTTAATATATTGGGAAAAAGATGGAAACAACACATCCAAACATCATGCCTTAAGCTTCACTCCTACTCAATCCTTAATTTCCCAAATAAAAACCAAACACTCTCTTAACACCCTCTAACTACCAAACCCGACACGTTTTCCACCCAAAACTACTTGATTTGCCACTATGAGCTTCTTGATTCCTAACAAATGATCAGGAGGAGGAACCAAGATTCCTCTCTCCATCACCATTCTTGTTCTATGTAGTTTCATGTTCTTCATTCTCTTATACACCGAAAGAATCAGCTTGATGTCTTCTTCTTCGTCTTCTACTTCCCTCAAGTTTAAGTCTTGCCCGAGGAAAGACATTAGCTCAAAACCTAGTAAGCATATACAACAAGAACCCTGAATCTCAAAACCCTATGTTTTGTTAGATTTTTCGATGTTTCTTTGTTAGGATTTCGACCTACTTTGATCAAGTTAATTAAGCAAAACACAATAAGAACACAACACGTTTGTTCACCCAGTTCCCTTTCGGTACCTTTGGGGAGGAGATCTATTGCTCCTCAACTGCCACTATGAATCTGAGAATAAGCTCTTTGTTTACAGATTACAAGAAAGAAGCCCTAAAGAGATGTGTTTTAAACCTTACGACACAAGGTAGAAGGAGAAAGATATATATATGCATCTATGTATCCAACCCTAAAACCTTCTCACGCTTTCTTCTTATGGGTTTGTATGTGTTGTAGCCCAATGTCATTCTCTCTTTAGTCTTCATGTAAACAGGCCCACTACTTGGCCCAATAGCTTGTTTGGTTTTGGTCAACACTTTACAATCTCCACCTTTGACCAAACCAAAAGAACCTTTCCTTTTGTTCTTCGACAAAAATTTGCTCGTCTCTCTCTATCTCAGATTGATCTCCTCCAACGTTCTTCTCCGTCACAATTCCGGTCACCACCGTGACTCCACCTCCGGCGATTTCTCTCGCGACCAGAAACCCACCGAGATCTTCACCATTCGATCCCAACACCGTAAGATCGAAGTGACCCTTTTTCTCCATTTGCTTCCTTTTGATTTCAATCCATGACTGATGCAAATTCCGGCCAGACCTGCATCCTCCGGCGATTCCTTTGCCGCCGTTTCCGCCTGAAGCAAAAGCCCCAAAATTTCTTGACTTGCGATGCCCAATAAACCCGACATCACCATCGACGTGAAGGTTTTCACCATTGTCGTCATTAACCCTTATACTTGTAGAAGCTTGTGTCTCCAAATTCCATAGCTAATAACCCATATAACTAGTGCCATCTCCTCACAAAATCCCGATGCAATTTCTCAATCAAGGTATGCATCTCTTCTCTTGTTCTTCTTCTACTTTCTCATTACTATCTCTCTTGAGTAAGAGTACTCACTTTGATTCAATCTTCTGCAGCAAACAAGAATTGAAGTAGAAATTTACCAACATTGAAATCGATTTATGCACTCCTATTCCTTGATTCTTCTACTGCCTTTTCATGTACAAGACTTCTCATTGATGCCAACATAACTCAAAGGTACAATTCACAGCTCATAAACATCTCTTTGTCGTGATGTCTCTAGCTTAATCTTTTCTCCTTTGTGTTCTTTACCCTCTGCAAAACTTTAACATCTTAAGCTCCTTTGTTACAGCTTTTCCAAATGAAGTTAAAGCTTCCCTTCGCAGCGACCATAAACAACGCAACAACCATAAGCAAGGTAACCATTCTTCACCTTTGTCGATTTTCTTTGTATGTAGAAACTGATTTCTACAACTCCTTTCTTGTGAGATTCCCATTCGAGGGTCTCAACAACCATGTTCTTCTTTTTGCAGAATCTCCACGTGAAGTTAATGACTCTTCATCATAGCTTCAAAAAATCCGTTAGGTAATGAAACTACATTAATCACGTCTTCTTGACGCATACCTCTTTGCCCTTGCTGACCCATCTGAGTTTATGTTTTCCATTATCACTTGAATTATAACTAGAAACTAACCCGTTTTCTTAACCATGAACTCTAACTCTATTTCTTGTCAGCTTGATTCATGTATCTCCTTTATCATTTGAGATGATATGACCAGAATTACCTTGTCTTTAACTTCTGATTCCTTCAAAGGTAACACTCATAACCAGAATAACCTTTTTCTTGAGCTTCTCTACTGATCTTCCAAATTTAAGAACATACTTCAAAATACCAACTTGTCTTTTCTTGAATCTTATTGTCAACAGCTCCACCTCCAACTAAACACCTCTTTGTCTCGCATTCACTCACTCACAGGTAACTATCCTAACTCCATATACTTCGAGTTTTCCATTATCACTTGAATTATAACTAGAAACTAACTTGTTTCTTTTCTTTGTCTCTGCGAGAATGAGACTTGGATAATGGAGTTACCTGGAGTGTCTACCTCCTTCAGATGATGTTGTGGAGATCGCAGCAGAAAAACTTCAAGCCAGGTAATGCTCTTGTTTTAGAATCTGCTGGAATCTTGCTTAGATGAACTGTAGGTAGAACCGTAGCTTTTTTAGCAACCGTGTCCTTGTTGTAGTTGATACTCTCACCATGTGAAAAACCCTTTGCAGCCAATACCTCATATTCTGATTTCGTTTTTCAGCTCCTAGTATCTCTGGTTTAGCCTTTACGATCCACATTCTTTTAACTCCTTTCTTCTTTTCAGACTTATGCTCCTTTGAATTCCAAATCTGATTTATGTTTAGAGAACTAGTCTCTTCTATAGCAGAGAAAGAATATAACCCACAATCATTCTCTTTTCTTACTCCATCCACATAGTCATCCTCTGAGGATTCTGTCCCAGATTCCCCATTACTCTCCTCAGACTCAACTTCTCCTAAAATCTCAACGTCTTCTGAAATTTCAGATTCTTCTGATGAAGAAGAGTCTCCACCTTCAGATGATGAACTTTCTGTGTCAAAACCATATGGAGTAGGCCCTTGAATTAGATTCTCAGAAAACGTCACCTTCTTTTACTTCTTCTTTCTAATTACTTTCTCTACACCACAACCATCCACTTCAGCCTTAGCGACCTTTCCTTGTAGATAATAAAGTCCTTCATGATACTTCCCTGATAGTATACGTTTGTTTCTCTTGTAGAAATGCACCATGAAGTTGCTTCCTCTGTAGCTGCAGCCTGATCTTTCCAGCATCCCATATGAAATCAGATTTCTACTCATCTCCGGTATGTATCTCACATCCTTTAGTATTACTTCAGAACCATCTAGATTCTTAATTCTGATTTTCCCAATACCCTTGATGTCGCAGTGAGTATTGTTTGCCATAAGAACCTTCTTATCCTCAACCTCCTTGTAATCAAATAGAACATCCTTTTCTGATGTAATATGGTAGGAAGTTCCAGAATCCATGATCCATTCCTTTGACGTGTCTAGACCACAAACTGTCAACACCAGAGGCTTCTCAAACTCCAATGTTGCGAGGTTAACATTGTCTTTAGATCTGTAGGACTTCCTTTCTGGGCATTCTCTCTTCCAGTGACCTTCCTTTCCACAGATAAAACAACCCGTTGTTGTTGTTTTATTAAACCGAGGCCTTGACTGAGATCTACCTCTCCCTTGCTTATTGTTCCCATTAAACCTGCCTTCTTGTCTTCCTCTTGTTCCAACATATAACGCATCTTCAACTGACCTTGACTTGTTAAGGAGACCTTTTTGTCTTAGTTCAGTTTCTTTGGAATAAGCTGAAGTGACAACTTCATTAACAGTTAATGTCTCTTTTCCAGATCCATATTGGAGAGTGTGAACTAATTGTTCATAAGCCGATGGGAGTCCTGACAAGAGTTGAATGGCCTGATCTTCATCCGAGATAGTGATCTTGAGGCTCTCCAAATCTGCTACAAGCCTGAGAAAGATGTCAACGTTCTCTTCAATCGTCTTGTCTTCTTCCATCTTATAACAAGAGAATTGCTTCTTCAGGTAAATTCTGTTTGGAAGAGACTTTGTTTGATAGATCTTCTCAAGCGCCTTCCACATGCCCAAGGCAGTGGTTTCGTGCATGATCTTCCTCAATATTGAATCACTCAGACACGTTCCTAGTAAGCTTCTTACTCTAAGATCTTTGTCAGCCTTTGTTTGATCAAGCTTTCCAGCTTCTTCTTTCTTTTCAGATTTAGTGTAAATCGTGAAATCTTCCTTAAGAACGGAAAGTAGACCTTGTATCTCTAGCTGACCCAACATCTTGTATTTCCACATCCCAAAATCACCCTTACCATCAAACTTAACCATCTCAAACCTTCCTTGTGTTGGTTCCATACTTATCTAATGTATTTGATCTTTTGATTTCAGGACCAGATTCAAATACAACCTAGAGTAAGCTAAACAAGCTACACCACAGAGAATTTGCAACCACCGTTCAAAGTACAACAACTAAGCCTAGTCGATGTCTATTCCACCTTAAACGAAAAAACAGTAAGTAACCTTTCTTACCTGCAAATCTCGTCCTCCTTGTTGTAGTTAACTAGATCAGCCTTAAACCAAAAGCTCTGATACCACTTGTTAGGATTTCGACCTACTTTGATCAAGTTAATTAAGCAAAACACAATAAGAACACAACACGTTTGTTCACCCAGTTCCCTTTCGGTACCTCTGGGGAGGAGATCTATTGCTCCTCAACTTCCACTATGAATCTGAGAATAAGCTCTTTGTTTACAGATTACAAGAAAGAAGCCCTAGAGAGATGTGTTTTAAACCTTACGGCACAAGGTAGAAGGAGAAAGATATATATATGCATCTATGTATCCAACCCTAAAACCTTCTCACGTTTTCTTCTTATGGGTTTGTATGTGTTGTAGCCCAATGTCATTCTCTCTTTAGTCTTCATGTAAACAGGCCCACTACTTGGACCAATAGCTTGTTTGGTTTTGGTCAACACTTTACATTCTTTTTCTTGTAAAGCAAATAATCTCACGAAATTTCTCTATTTTTCTTGTTGGTCAGAGGAGAAAATTAGAGAGGAGATATCAGAGAATTTGGAAGCGCTTGACGATAGGTTCGAATTCGATCCAGAAGAGTGTAATGTTGCAGCAGGGAAATGGGTTTACAATAGCTCAGCCAAGCCACTCTATACCGATGAATCATGTCCGTATATCGATCGTCAGTTCTCTTGTATGAAAAACGGACGACCAGAAACTGATTATCTTCGGTGGGAATGGCAGCCTGATGATTGTACAATTCCACGGTAAACAATACAACTTCTGGCACAAGATAAGTCGGTTTAGGGTTTTGAGATAAACTATTTATAAACTTTGTTTGAATATGAAAACAGATTTAACCCGAAGTTAGCAATGAACATACTCAGAGGAAAAAGATTGCTTTTTGTTGGAGATTCATTGCAACGAAGCCAATGGGAATCGTTTGTGTGTTTGGTGGAATCAATAATACCCCAAGGAGAAAAATCAATGGAGCGTAGCAAATTTAAAGCAAAGGTACGTTTGGAAAATCTTGTTAGGTCAGATATCATTGTACCTTGTGATACAAGCAAAGCTTAGGGTGTTAATTCTTTTTCTCTGTTTCCGTTGTTTTATAGGAATCCAATGCGACTATAGAGTTCTACTGGGCACCGTTTATCGTCGAATTGAATACGGATTTGCCTGTGATTTTGGATATGAAGAAAAGGATAGTGAAAGTGGATTCAGTGGAAGATCGAGCTAAGTTTTGGGAAGGAGCTGATATTTTGGTTTTCAACACTATGTTTGGTGGATGAGTGGTTTGAGAATGAAAGCTTTGTGGGGTTCGTTTGGAAATGGAGAGAAAGGTGCTGAGGCTCTAGACACACCAGTAGCTTATAGGTTAGGGCTCAAGACATGGGCTAATTGGGTTGACTCTACCGTTGACCCTAACAAGACCAGAGTCTTCTTCACCACAATGTCTCCTACTCATTCTAGGTAAAACATTATACTTAGTTTAAGAGTGTTTGCATTGTGATTGTAGTGTAAGAGTGTTTGCATTGTGACTAACCTAAAATGTTATGTTAAAAACGTTCAGGAGTGCGGATTGGGGGAAGCCAAACGGCACAAAGTGTTTCAACGAAACAAAACCAGTAAAAGATAAGAGATTTTGGGGGAACTGGCTCAAACAAACAGATGATGAAAGTAGGGTCAAGTGTAGTGAAGCACATGACCACGCACATGACTGTCATCAACATAACTCAGCTCTCTGAATACCGCATCGACGCACACACATCAGTCTACACCGAGACAGGTGGCAAGATGTTAACCGCTGAGCAGAGAGGTGATCCAATGCGTAACGCTGATTGTATACATTGGTGTTTTATTGATGATTGTATAAATTGGTGTTTTATTGATTTGTTAACCGTAATATTAAATATTTTCAAAAATAATTGATTTGTTTTTGTTCCACTACCAAAATTTAGCTAAAATTTTGAATTTAACTAAAATATAGCATAATTCACAATTTTCTTATACAATTAATTAGAAGTCATGATAATAGGCATAACTTTATAATTTACATCCACGTCCTTTTTTTTATGTTAGTTTTGTAATTTATTTATTTTTATTGTAAAATTGATGTTTTTGAATATTTTTATATGACGACAAAAGAAGAAAGAATATTATTTATATTAGTTAAAAGATAATTAATTATATTTTAGCACATTCAGTTTTAAATTTTGTTACTATTGATTTAATCTTTCTAAATATTATAAAATTGGACTCCGTAAATATTAATTACACATAGTTTCACTATATCATACTTTTCATAAATAATTAATTATACACAATTTAATTTTGATTTTAATACGGTTACGGTTAACCGGTGGTTTTATATGGTTACGGTTTAACCATTTTCTATAACCATAATTAATATACTTTTACGGTTAACGGTTACAGTTTTTTAACCGTTTTATACGGTTATGATTTGGTTACGGTTTAAAACGATACGGTTACGGTCGGAAATACGGTTACGGTTTGATTTTGGTCATACTAAAATAGAACATTACACTGAACAAATACATGAACATAAAATAAGGCCCACATAGGCCTGGCTCGGATATAAGGGTAAAATAGAAATTCCCTAACTAGTAGATAATTAGGGTAATGTTCGACTGTTCTAATCTACACCGTTAGATCTAGTATAGAAGTTTATGACCGTTTGATGTTAAACCTAAGGCCCAATTACACAACAACTCATCGCCGTCGAGTTCTATATATACGAACAAATCTTGAAAACGTAAAATAGAGACGTGTCTCGAATCTTCTCCTCTTCCCTCATAAGGTTAGATCTCAATCTCTTGATTCACCTCAGCTTTAATCCATTTTTTGTTTGTTTCATCGAAATTTGAGGTCTAGATTCGAATTTTTTTGCTGTTAGGGTTAGTAAATGTGCAGAGATTGTTGTAATTTAGGGTTTCTTTGCTTGTGATTGATAGGAAAGTGAGATTATGGCGGGAGGAAATTTCTTTGGGAGAGTATTTACATCTCTTGCGAATGAGGTCATAGTGAATGGTTTGGCTAACATGTATTTTCGTTTCTCTTAGTTGATTTTTAGGGTTTGTTTGTATGTTTGTGTGTAATATTAAGCTTCTTCTCTGGCTGAGTGGATTCTTATGTTCCTCATCGGTTCGTTCAATATTGAAGCGAGATAAATTCAATCAAAATGAAATATTTTTGAAATTTTCTATTTTTTATGTAGAAAATAAAAAACATGCAAAATGTCTATTTCATGGAATATGTAATCCACGAAATTCTATCAAAATGAAATATCTTTGAAGTTTTCATATTTTTTTGGTAAAAATAAAAAAAACATGCAAAATCTGTAAAAGGACCGCAATTTAATATGGGCTGAGCTGAAAGATTGAGGCCCATAGTTACCATATAATGAAAATAACATTCACCAGAAAACCCTAAACCTCAACCGCCCTCTCCACCATGCGCTGCCCTCTCCACCATCAACCTTTTTGTAAGTCTCTTCTCTTTTGAGCTCTCTATTATCTCTGAGTCCTGTTCTTCGAAAGCCCTAATTCTTCAAAACGTTTACATTATTTTTTAGTGAACCTTCTTTAGCTTCTTTTGTTTTTTGCTTCAGAGTTTTGATTAGAATTTCATAAAAATCTTGTTTTCTGTTAATTTTAAACTATAGATTTTCCTAATGAGGATAACACTTCAAAAGCTATGGATCTGATCCATATGTTGCTATATTGTCATAGTTACTCTGATGGGAAATTCTTTGTTTAATTCTCTTAGGTTTATGTTTTAACCTTGTTTTGCTTTATGTCTCTGTTACAAGTTTGTTAATTATGTTTTTTTACTGTAGTAAAAGTGCCGAGTGAATCGAACATCGATCTCTCTCTTTTTCCCAGTTCCTAAATCAATTAATGGTTGTGAAGATTAATTTGATCGATTAATTGTTGATAAAATCGATCTTTTTCTCTTTGCTGCTACATTATTAGTTTTTTTTTTTTTTAAATGTTTGTCGTGTCGTGTCAAAAGAAATATTTATGTTATAAATTAATTGGCCTGAAGTAATGTTAATACTTGAATTATAAAATCACCCAAAAATGAGACATGAATTGTGTAGTAACATAGAGAATTTGAATCGGTTACACTTTGGACACGAGTAATAATTTTAAGAAACTTGTTAGTCTTCGATAATTGAATCATCCGTCTGAATAACAAGGGTTACCAATTACCATGCGAACATTAAAAAGTATTGTGTTTAGTGGCAGTTGAACTTAAACTCATGGTAATTCTTGAATTTTAGTATCACAAACTTAAAAAAAAATAAAGACTTAAGGAGTGTTTAATTATGATTATTGGGCTTACTCCATTTTGATCAAGATGACACTATTACGCATGAAACTTGCTAAATTACACGAATGACAATTGAATTAAGGGGCCCTTATTCATTGATGGATTATGTATAACTTATGGATTTTAAAAGTTAGTGAGATTTTATCAATTCTTATGGATTCTTAAAAATTATTCTCATGGATTACAATTGATTCTCATGGATTCTTATAAATTATTCTCATGGATTTGTAATAATTTGTTTTCCACATAAGGTAATATATATATTCATAGTTTTCTCTAAAAATTTCAAGTAGTATACTTGTCAATATTCTAGACTCCTTCTTGACTCCACTTTAGACGTGAGACATCACCATAAAAAGACGTGAACTAATCAACCCACACCATTGCCATCATCATTTTCAAGCATTGCCATTAACATTACATAATTTGTTCTTCAGACCTGAGCTAACTTTTCGATTGTTTTTTTTGTTTTTTGTAAAACTTTATTTGGAGCTTGTTTTTGAACTTTGTTTTGAGATTGCTTTATTATTAATAAAATAGATTTGGATTTTGAATTATAATTTTCATTATGTGTTCTATTTCTTGACTTTGTGATGTCTTTATTTCTAGTTAACTTCAACGTGTTTGTGACTTGACTTTATTTTATAGTTATGTATAATAGGTCGTGAAATTTGCTCTTTTTTTTAAGAATAATGAGTTCTTGCTTTCTTGGTGTTCTTATACTACGTTGGGTTTTTCGGTTGTTATTCTATGATTTGTTTATGTCACTTTTATAAATTTTGGTTTTTGTTATGATTAGAAAATCAAAAAATGTTGTTTTGATCGTTGGTTTTTTTTGTTGATGTTGGGTTTTTTTGTTGATGTTGTGTGTGTGTTTTTTTAACATGGATTTCTATAATATCATGTATATCTCTAGTATTTTGAAAATCATGTTGTATGAGTAAACTATAGAGATTCCATCTCCCAATAACAATGGATTTTAATTGATTTAGAAAATCAACAAAACATAGATTTTTTGAATAACAATGAATTTGAAAGGGAATGTAGAAATCCTTAAATGAATAACAATGGATTTGATTTAGAATTTAAGAATCCATTAACCAATAATAATAGAATCTTAAAATTTTAAAAATCTACGTAAATCCAACAATGAATAACCCCTGTGTATGTTTAAGTATACGACAGATCATGAAGATGAGATTTCTTTGGGCCAGAGAGTTCTAATGGGCCGAAATTTCTTAAAAGCCTGTGATTGAAAATTTGAAATTTTGAATTAACCATTTTTTGACATTACAACCATATATAACTATTTTCCTAGGATCATTAAGCTATAATATCGTCAATAAGCTCATACCGGCGATGATGGCGGCGGCGACGACGGAATCGAGGAATCAAACATGGATTCCGCCGTACATGAAAGCAGTTTCCGGTTCACTCGAGGCGTGTTGTTTACAACCAATCGATGTAATCAAAACGCGTCTCCAGCTAGATCGCATCGGTACGTACAAAGGAATCGGTCACTGTGGTTCAACGGTGATTCGTACGGAAGGTGTTCGTGCTTTATGGAAAGGTTTAACACCGTTCGCGACTCATCTCACGCTCAAATACACGCTTAGGATGGGATCTAACGCTATGTTTCAATCCGCGTTTAAGGATTCTGAGACTGGTAAAGTTAGTAATCGTGGTCGTTTGGTTTCTGGATTTGGTGCTGGTGTTCTTGAAGCTCTCGTCATTGTTACACACCCTTTGAGGTAAAAGCTGCTTTTGCATTTCTTTTGCCTTTTCGTTTGCTTTACGAGCCAAAAGCTATGACAAAATCTCATGTTTGATTCAATATTTTATTAGATTGCGAATCGGATTATAGAATTGTTTAATAGTAATAGTTAGTTGGTAAGATTTGGTACATTGAAATTCTTAGATTATACAATAAATTAGTATAGTTTAGTCATGGAATTGAGAATTGTTTGTTCAGATCTGTTTGATTTTGGTAAAATGGCATCGAATCGAATCTCTTTGTTATGTATATGTGCATTGTGCTTATGGTGCCATTGTTCATACGGATTTTTGATCCTGAGAGTCGTGTTCTTGATTATCATTAACACTAAGTAGAAGCATTTTGGTTTCATGATAAGGATTCATGTAGTTCTGGGTTCAGAACATGTCGTATATGAATCAAATTCTCTATGAATATTGCTTGTTCAATGCACATTGTAATTAAAAAAGTCTTGTTCTTATGTGGTTATAGGGAAAAGGTTTGATTCTCTTCACTGTTATGAGCTCATGCTAGAGTTTTTGCATCTCAAATGATTCCTTAGAGAAACATCGTTGAGTTCTCTGTTCTTGGTTTTGTTGAAATCTGCAGGTGGTGAAGATTCGACTTCAGCAACAGAAAGGATTAAGTCCAGAGCTATTCAAGTACAAAGGACCAATACATTGTGCTCGAACCATCGTGAGAGAAGAAAGCATTCTCGGGTTATGGTCAGGTGCAGCACTGACGGTTATGCGTAACGGGACCAACCAAGCAGTAATGTTCACAGCTAAAAACGCATTTGACGTACTCTTATGGAACAAACACGAAGGTGACGGTAAAATCTTGCAGCCATGGCAATCGATAATCTCAGGGTTTTTAGCTGGAACAGCTGGTCCGTTCTGCACCGGACCATTTGATGTGGTTAAAACAAGGTTGATGGCTCAAAGCCGAGACAGTGAAGGCGGGTTGAAATATAAAGGGATGCTTCATGCCATTAGAACGATTTACGCGGAGGAAGGAGTAGTAGCTTTATGGAGAGGATTATTGCCGAGGCTAATGAGGATTCCTCCCGGACAAGCTATTATGTGGGCTGTTGCTGATCAGGTCACTGGTCTCTATGAGAAGAGATATATTCATAGTGCTCCTCTTTAGAGAGATAAGTTTTTGGTTGGTTGAATTTATGAAATTCTTGGTTCTGATCAAAGAAGACGAATAAAACGACGCGCATAATTTGTAGCGGATTTTACTTAGGTTGAGAAGGAAAACATCTTATTATATAAAATAGAGTTTGTCAAAATTGTAACTCATTAGATGGTGACATGTGTCTAATATCGATCGAGATGATGACATGTGTAAACAAAATTAAAAACGAAAAGTTAACAAAAAACTGTTAAATAATTATGTAAATAGTAAAAAACAAAAATTGTAATAGTTTAATTTAATTAGAAATCTTATTATATAAAGTAGAGTTATAGGCTATAGTCTACTAAATTTAGTCAAAATGAAATATTCTTAAGCTCTATATTTTGTTGTAAAAATGAAAAATTATGCAAAATACCTATTTCATGGATTATAATCCACTAAATTCAATCAAAATGAAAAATCTTTGAAGTTTTCATATTTTTTCTGGTAAAAATAGAAAAACCATGCAAAATCTCCATTCGCCATGGATTATAGCCCATTAAATTCAATCAAAACCAAACATTTTTGAAATTTTCAGTTTTTTATGTAAAAATAAGATACATGCAAAATGTCTATTTCATAGATTATAATACGCGAAATTCAATAAAAATGAAACATCTTTGAAGTTTTCATATTCTTTTTGGTAAAAATAAAAAAACCATGCAAAATCTCCATTCCCATAGACTATATAACCCATTAAATTCAATCAAAATGAAATATTTTTGTAATTTTCAATTTTTTATGTAAAAATAAGAAACATGCAAAATATCTATTTCATGGATTATAATCCACTAAATTCAATCAAAATGAAACATCTTTGAAGTTTTCATATTCGTTTTGGTAAAAATAAAAAACCCATGCAAAAATCTTCATGTCCATGGACTATAGCCCATTAAATTCAATCAAAACCAAACATTTTTGAAATTTTCAATTTTTTATGCAAAAGTAAGAAACATGCAAAATGTCTATTTCATAGATTATAATCCATTAATTTCAATCAAAATGAAACATCTTTGAAGTTTTCATATTTGTTTTGGTCAAAATAAAAAATCATGCAAAATCTCAATTCCCATGGATTATAGCCCACTAAATTCAATCAAATCGAACATTTTTGAAATTTTCAATTTTTTATGTAAACATAAGAAACATGCAAAATATCTATTTCATAGATTATATAATCCATTAATTTCAATCAAAATGAAACATCTTTAAAGTTTTCATGTTTTTTTTGGTAAAAATAATAAAACCATGCAAAAATCTTCATTTCCATGGGTTATAGCCCATTAAATTCAATTAAAACCAAACATTTTTGAAATTTTCAGTTTTTTATGTAAAAATAAGAAAGATGCAAAATGTCTATTTCATGGATTATAATCCACTAAATTCAATCAAAAAGAAACATCTTTGAAGTTTTCATATTTTTTTTGGTAAAAATACAAAAAAACATGCAAAATCTCCATTCCCATGGACTATAGCCCATTAAATTCAATCAAAATGAAACATTTATGAAATTTTCAATTTTTTTTGTAAAAATAAGAAACACGCAAAATGTTTATTTCGTGAATTATAATCTACTTAATTCAATAAAAATGAAACATCTTTGAAGTTTTCATATTCTTTTTGGTAAAAATAAAAAAACCATGCAAAATCTCCATTCTCATGGACTTATAACTCATTAAATTCAATCAAAATGGAATATTTTTGAAATTTTAATTTTTTATATAAAAATAAGATACATGCAAAATGTCTATTGCATGCATTATAATCCAATAAATTCAATCAAAATGAAAAATCTTTGAAGTTTTCATATTCTTTTTGGTAAAATAAAAATAAAAAACCATGCAAAATCTTTATTCCCATGGACTATACCCCATTAAATTGAATCAAAATGAAACATTTTTGAAATTTCAAATTTTTATGTAAAAATAAGATACATGCAAAATGTCTATTTCATGGATTATAATCCGCAAAATTCAATCAAAATGAAACATCTTTGAAATCTTCATATTTGTTTGGTAAAAATAAAAAAAACATGCAAAATCTCCATTCCCATGGAATATAGCCCATTAAATTCAATCAAAATGAAACATTTTTGAAATTTTCAATTTTTTATGTAAAAATAAGAAACACGCAAAATATTTATTTCGTGAATTATAATTCACTTAATTCAATCAAAATGAAACATATTTGAAGTTTTCATATTCTTTTTGGTAAAATTAAAAAAAACCATGCAAAAATCTCCATTCCCATGGATTATAACCCATTAAATTCAATCAAAATGAAATATTTATGTAATTTTCAATTTTTTATGTAAAAATAAGAAACATACAAAAGTCTATTTCATGGATTATAATCTACTAAATTCAATCAAAATGAAACATATTTGAATTTTTCATATTCATTTTGGAAAAAATAAAAAAAACTATGCAAAATCTCCATTCCCATGGAGTATAGCCCATTAAATTCAATCAAAATGAAACATTTTTGAAATTTTAATTTTTTATATAAAAATAAGATACATGCAAAATGTCTATTTCATGCATTATAATCCAATAAATTCAATCAAAATGAAAAATCTTTAAAGTTTTCATATTCTTTTTGAAAAAATAAAAAAACCATGCAAAATCTTCATTCCCATGGACTATACCCCATTAAATTCAATCAAAATGACGCATTTTGTCCCATAAACCAGGGCGAATGGTAATTCGTTAGTAGCTCGTCGCGGCGTAGTGCGATGAGACCATAACACCCCCTCCAAGCTCGTCTGCCCAACAACCCTTTTTAGCGTCCAAACGTTTCTTAAGACCGTCGAGGATTGTCTTGTTGACTGTCTCAGCTTGGCCGTTACCTTGGGGATATCTCAGCGTAGACTTGCTAAGCCGGATTTTCCATTTTGCGCAGAATGTTTCGAACCGGTTAGAGATGAACTGAGAGCCGTTATCCGTCACAATTTCGTATGGCACGCCGAAGCGACTGATGATGTTTCTCCACACAAAACTCTCTACGTGTTTGTCTTTTATATTAGCGTAGGCTTCAGCTTCGACCCATTTGGAGAAGTAGTCGGTTAAAACTAGCAGGAAACGCTTTTGTTTGGATGGATGAAGCGGCCCTACGATGTCCATGGACCAACGCATGAACGGGTAGGGAGAGGTCACGGATGAGAGCATCTCGGTCGGTTGATGAATTTTCGGAGCATGACGCTGGCACCTTTCACATTTTGCCGCAAACTTCTCGCAATCACGTACCATCGTAGGCCAATAGTGGCCATGACGTTTGATTTTAACTGCTAAGGCGCGTCCTCCTGAATGGTTGCCGCAGTATCCGCTATGGACTTCTCATGATCCGCCTTGCCTCCTTGCCTTCGACGCAAACAAGTAAGGGACCGGATAAGCTCCATCTGAAGACATTACCGTCAAGTAAAGTATACCGGGCGGCCTGCACGCGTAATTTGCGAGGTGCCCATTTGTCTTTCGATACTTCACCGTCATAAATGTATCCACAGATTTGATCCATCCACTTTTCGTCGCAACCATACTCAGGCTCGGCAGCGACAGTCAGAGCTCCATCTGGGTTGTATGTTGCACTCGGCAGTCGTGACGGATCCGAGTCTGTCCGGGTTGGTGGAGTGTTCTCGTCTGCAGTGGCGTCGGTCATCACAATGTCCTCGCCAATGTTTTCTTTCGTATTCTTGGCAGCTTGAGATCGGGTAGTGATAGCGAGGCTTACCGCGGGCAGGATGTTGGGGAACTCGATGAACTTCACTGGTATAATCCGCTCTAAGGCCGGGTCTGAAGTGGATGCAAGATTTGCCAATGCGTCAGCGTTAACGTTCTCTCCTCTCGGAATCCGTGTGAGCAAGAATTTCTCAAATGGCGCAGTTAATTCTTTTGCCAATCCTAAGTAAGCCTCCATACGCTCGTCTTTTGTTGCGTATTCGCCGCTGAATTGGTTGACTAATAGCTGTGAATAGGAGAACACGCTGATTTCGGCGATATTGGGTGCGCGGGTAAGACGTAGTCCGGCAAGGATGACTTCATACTCGGCTTCGTTGTTTGATGCCTTGAAGCCGAGTCGAAAGAACTGTTCAATGATTTCTCCGGTTGGAAACGTTAGTCGTATTCCTACGCCAGAACCGCTTTTGGATGAAGAGTCGTCTACGTGGAGTTGCCATTCGCCAGAACCGATTAAGGCAGTGTTAACAGCTTTGCCAACGTATTGTATGTCATGTTTTCTCTTACCTAAGAAGCTGATAGAGCGTATTATCTCAGTCACTAGGAAGTTCTTTTGGTCCACTTCGAAAGATAAAAGTCACATCCCATGGGTCTCTTGGTCTAAGATAACTAGTCTGAAACAGAATGGAGGATTAGGAATCAAAGACTTAAAAGACTTCAACGTAGCCCTACTTGCCAAGCAAAGTTGGAGATTACATCAACATCCATCTTCTTTGCTAGCTAAGGTATATAAGGCTAAGTATTACCCAAAAACAACATTGCTAGAGGCCACTCAAAAGTGGTCCTCAAGTTATGCTTGGAGAAGCATACTTCAGGGCAATAAGTTGTTGAAACAAGGTGTCTTGGAATATAGGAACTGGTGAGAAGGTCCATGTTTGGAAAGATGCATGGTTACCAACAAATCCACCTAGTGCACCAACTCCTAAAGATACCAATGCTCTCGCTTCAATTTAGAAAGTTAACGATCTCTTTACACAGGGCACCACCATATGGGATCCTATTAAGATCCATACATTCATTCACCCTTCAGACATTTCTTTGGTGTTGCAGGTGAAACCATCGCTTACTGGTGTGCAGGACACAATCACTTGGCTACACTCCAATCATGGAAATTATACCGTAAAATCAGGCTATAATTTTATGCGATCTAAGCAAGGTGAGTCGTCTAGCACACCTATCTCTTTCTTTAAACACCTCTGGTAACATAATTTACCCCCCAAGATACAACATTTTTGGTGGAGAGTCATGCATAATGCTTTACTTGTGGCCTCCAAGCTCCAACAAAAAAAGATTCTTAAGGAGAATACTTGTTCTGTATGTGGAGAACAAGAAGAATCTGTTAATCATATGTTGTTCCAATGCAGAGTTAGTCAAGAAATTTGGGAGTTAGCTCCTATCACTGTTCCACTGTTGCATATATTCTCCTCAAGCAATTTAATAGAAAATTATGCAGTTGTGCTTGAAGCTAATAACCTAACACCAGAACAAACTCAACTTGTACATTTCTTGGGGTGGCGAATTTGGAAGCAAAGAAATGAGGTAATCTTCAATGCGGTGAGGTGGCCCATTCCTAGTGTTATAAACAAAGCCATTCAAGACCTTAGCCTATGGACTGAAGCGACGACTATACATCAACAAGATCAGAGTCAGCAATACCATCCTCAGCTAAACCAAAATAATAGGCGAGAATTACCAAAGACTTTGGATCATCTCTTTCAGCTGGAGTCTGGTCCTTGTTGTTTGATCGATGCGTCATGGCTTTCTCCGCATCATCCCATTGGCATCGGGTGGAGTTTGTGTGAGCTTAATGTAAGACAAATGCTCCATGGTATCAGGTATCTTTCCTCCTACTCAAACTCCAAAATTGGTTGAAATAGAAGCTTTGCGTATTGTGATTGTAGAGTTACACAAGCTTGGTTACCGCAACATCACTTTATGTGGGAACCTGCAATGCCTCTACGGTTTACTTCAGAATTCAACATTAGACTTAGAGGATGCGTACCACATACATCTCCCTCACATTGTCCAAATACAAGATATAGTGAAAATAACTAAGCTTTGTAACTTTCGATTTCAACAAATCTCTAGAGAAGCAAATGATCAAGCTGATCGTTTAGCAAAGCAAGCTAGGATTAATTCGCAAAGCTATGTAGTAAGATGAACATTGTAACCACTTATCTTTAATGAAATCTTTGACGACAAAAAAAAAAAAAAAAAATCATATGTGACAAGGTGTCATAGGTGTGTGTTAATGTAAGTAAGTAACTATTACACCTACCCTTTTGACTTGGGCCCTGTTAATAGAATGGGCGTAAATGATTTTCGTGGGCCTGGCCTTTTCCTTTGCCCATACCCAACACGTCGAACAGTCTCCATTGGTTCTTCCTGAAGCCTATATAGAATCAAAAGGTAAGAAAGGCTTCTGGTGGACCTATCGAAGTGATAAGAGATGACTTGGCTGTGATTTTGGAGAAATAGCGTATGATGAAAAAGAGATTGGTTTTGTCTTCTATAGTCTACATCGATGTGTTCTTTATAAAGTCAAGATAGGGTGATCAATTCAATTTGTAAAAAGAGATGAAGACATTTTGAATACAATCATTGATAAATCAGAAAATAAGTCAAGGACTTTACATGTTTGACTTGTATTGGACTTTGTTTACAATAAGATCGAACTTTGTATTCCAAGAAAGTCACAGGAGAAATACTACATCAGATGAGCATTTTTAGAAGACCGGATCAAGTAAAGGAGACATGTGTCATGCCATTGAGGATGATATGTTTGCAACTAGTAAAAAAATTATTGATATAGAGAATGGGCATAAACATAAACATTACACACACACAAATGCACGCAAAGAGAAAAAGAGAGTGGAGAGTTTAATAAAAATGTCAAAAAAAGAGAGAGAGAAGAGTAAATTTAAAAGATTCAAATAGAGTTGGCGTCATAAGGTAACCAACCCAACATGTAATTATTCACACTTGGTCCTGCTCCCATTCCATCTTGCTGCTGCGTCTGATACCTATATAGTTAAACAACAAAGTTCTATATAAGATTGGTAAAATATAAATACATAGATGATTCAAAATTGGTAAAAAAAGAGTTATTTACCCGATTTGAAGAATGGGTTCACATTCCAAAGGCTGGAAGAAAGCTTGGGAGTGTTGATGTTGATGACGAGCGTAATGATCAATATCTTCTTGGTTCGGGTTTAGTTGGAGTGGCATCTGATACCCATCAGCTAACTGCCATATATTTAAGTAATGTACACACTTGTTATAACCAAACCCAATTATTAATGCATTTTGATTCTAATGACCATGATTATAAATTATTATTACCCTTAGCCTTAGAGTTTTATTTGTCTCAGTTAGCATGCGTTCCTGCTCCAAAAACATTACAAGCTAGTGAGATAATTAAAATGAGAGTATTCAATTTGCTTCATCACACTTAATTCCTTTTGGTTTTACCTTACTCTGAAGATCGTTGAGCTGGTCAAGCATGAACTGTGTCTGCAGAATTAAACCCAACTTTGTTTTAGTTTTGATGACCTCTCTCATATATATATATAGTGCAAGATGAGTAATAGTACTTACCCGGAGACCTCTGATTTGCTTCAAGGAAGAATCAAGTTGTCTCTCAAGTGACTCAAGCTCCTTTGTACTAAGAGGCCCAAGATCTTCTCCTAGTAGATTTCTGTTTCAAAAACCAAACTAAAATCATCAATTTATCGACACTCTTTGATGAAATGTGTCTCCTTCTCTAGTAGTTAAGTTACCTTTGGGTTCTCTGTAACGCGTCGTAACGCTCCTTAAGCTTGAGATATTCCTGTTGGCTACTAAGTTCCTGCGTGCCACAGTTGAATTACTATTATATAATGATATCATCAAATTGAGCAAATTAATTAGTGAAAAATGAGTGTTAAAAGAGAAAGGGGGTACAACTGCTAAGGCCTCTCTTGAAGGCACATTGGGTTCTGGTGCTCCATAGTTACACTTTTGGTACCTCTCCAATGTCCTAAGCATGCTGCAACCACACAACATTTATCTTATTCAAGCTGGCAAAAAATAGGCTTTATTGGTCATTAATTAGTAGTCTCCACTAAACTAATGTAATCTGAAAATCCCTCAAGTTCAAATCAATAGACAAAAAATTCAAATGTCTCCTAGCCTCCTAGGGTTTATAACAAAATATACGAGTCTTTGAGAGAAGAATCCAGAGAGAGAAGTAAAGATCCAAGGGATATTTATTAGACATTGGCGTCTGATTGAAAGTGGAAACAAAGAGCCCTAGCTAGTTTAATTCACCCCTCTCAAGAACTTCTCAACTTTTGACTTCAAAATTGAGTGATTTGATCTGATTGGACAACTATTCCAGACAAGCCCTAAGCATCTAGAGAACAAACAAGATAAATGAATTTCATATCAAATCAGATGGCTCTTCTCGGAAGAACAAACAACTCCTGCAACAAAACTAATTTGATACTACAAGAAATCCTTTAAATAAAAAAAATGAAAATCAGAAATTCAAAAACATGAAAAAAGCTATCATCTTAAAAGATGTACAGAAATGGGTATTCCTCATTGCCTCTTTTGAGTGATGGATATTACATAGAACAAGTACGACATCATCAGAGACAAGAAAGATATCTTTTTATGTTAATTTGAGGACACAACACACATAAATGTATAAAAATGAAAAAAGAAACGTACCTAGAACTACTGCAAAACTCGTACAGTTTGCCTCTATTAGAGAAGATGATGAGAGCAACCTCAGCATCACAAAGCACGGAAAGCTCATAAGCTTTCTTCAATAGACCATTCCTTCTCTTTGCAAACGTCACTTGCCTATTGATCTTGTTCTCTATCCTCTTCAACTCCACTCTCCCTCTTCCCATTTTCTCTCTCTCTCCCCAACTCCACATCTCTCTCTATTCTCTATCTATATATATCCTATTCCTTTTTTCTTTCTATTTTTTTTCATTTGCTTTTTAACCTTTTTTTAGTCTACATATACATTACATTTGTACAATCTCACAAACAAGACACTTCTCTCTCAAGTACATGTCAGCTTCATAAAAATATTCTCCTTCTATTATATATACACCTTCATTTCTGTACTACTTGCTTACACGTTACATATCATAGGATTTATGCCAATATATTGCAACACAGATTTGTGTTAGTTACTTCTTTGTGTCAATTCTTTTATATGAATATATATAACTTGGACATCTTTGTTTATACATAATTAGTAAAGAAGAGTTCCAACTCTCACCAACAGTACTGACTACTAGTAGTTTCAAATCTTATGTGGATTCTGGCCCTGTTAAAGAAAGTTGGATGCTTTTTTTTAAACTTCGAGTGATATGGTGATTAATTAATTAATTGAGATTCCAACATATATATATATATATGTATATAAGCCCTAACATTTAAAGTTATACTATCTTTTTAATCTATGTGTTGAGAGAGACAGAGATATTAAATACTAGTATGCTTGATGATGTTGAAAATGAGAGACTAATCGACGGTCGATATGGCGCGTGAGTACTCAGTGATGGCAACCCTAAACTGAAATGAGTAGGGCAATGAATGAGCTAAGACACGTGTCGATATATGGATGGTAGCCCACTAAAAAATATTTTTCATTTTGATAAATTTGCTTTTCTAATCGAGTTCAGGGAATCATGTGACCTAACCTTAACTAGGTGAAGCCTCGTACGATTTTCCCAACTTACGGAACTACCCTTCTGATTGGCTGTAAAATCTCAAGTAAAACACCCTTTTTTGTGATTCATTTATGTTGTAATACTATCTATATTCTTACTGTTAGATTTCTTTTCTTGTTTCATTTTAGAGACCATTACTACTTCTATTCAAGGAAAACAATACTCTCAAGATAAATTTTGATATATACACTCCACATGCATACATGATGTTGATAAATTCAGTAGTTTGGTATGGAATTCTGAGCCGACACACACAAAAATATGAAGAAAACATAAATGGATAAAATAAACAGAGTTTGGAATATAAGTTATAGTTTATTTTGGTTATCTTAGGGTTCGTCCGATGTTAGAGATCATGTCTGACCAAACCTCTTAGTGCTTTTTGTTTGCAAACGTAATTGCTTTATTTTGACTGGTAAGTAGGTGATGGACACAAAGGTATGATTCAATTAGAAAAACTAAACATACCATTATTATTCTGTTTGGTTATATATGAACTATTAGCTTATATATTTCTTTTGATATATCTAATGATCTTTGATTTGCTTCAAATTTAGGCAAAAAATTTCTAAGAAATTTTTGCTGGTTATAATTTATAATCAAAATTAGTTAAAAGGGCATGAGAAGAATAAGAAGGCAAGTACAAATTCACTTCCCATCAGATCTGGTCGTATAGTCCAATGTAAGATGACGACAACTGATAGAGATGAATGATGTGCATTAAACCAAAAGAGAAACTAAAGTACATTCAACTATCTATTTATTAATACCAATGATGTTAAAACAATATCTACGAATCTTCTATATTTTGGTACTACAATTTCCTCCGTTTTACTTTTTTTATAAACCTCAAAAATCCTCACTGATAATATATGTGGTCGATGTACAAGGTATGCAACCAACATTGTACTATTTAAAGTTTTTAAACATTTCAAGAAAATGAAGACATTCTTGATGAAGTCTCTCTATCTCTCTAAGTCTTTAGTTTTAGAAAAGGCATACTATATTTAACTTAGTGATAAGACTAGATCGTGCAAGATATATGTAATCCATAAAAGTCGCCGAATAAAAGATCTCTCCGACTAAAGCTACCCTAAGAGAAAAAGGGTTCATATGAAAGAGAGAAGCAATCTTTTTGGCTTTGGGATCTTATGCCATGGAGCATACACAAAAGAGGTCCCACCTGAAAACTGGATGGATCTATCCAACGGTGAGAAATGAAAGTGCTATTACACGTAAGAAAGAAAGAAGAATCTCGATGCTAGGTGATCGATGGGGACCGCATCAAGTTGCAAACTGGGACAAGTATAGAGGAAAACTAGAACAAATAAATGCCACGTGAAAGAAAACCTACACGACAGCTAAGTTGCCCCAAGTACTGCTGATGTGGTCCATTGGCGTGAGGATGGAATCGGACGGCTTTGAATGGTCGAACAAGGACTAAGAACCGTTGGATTAAGCTGCTAAATATAGCCGGACAGGGTCCACGTCAAGACGTAATGGGAAGGGGACCTCATTTCCCAAAATAGAAAGAATGGCTTATTCTTCAAACAAGTCACGTCTGGGATTATTAGTGGGGTTAAGTTGTTGGACCAGTGATCTGTTTTATTTTTCTCTCCTCCCTCTGCGATATATAGTAAGTTACTGTAGTCATGGACTAATCGTCACTATGCATTTTAAAAGTTGTGCAACAAGAAAAAACGGTTCATACGTTTATACAAGGACTTTATACCATAATCTTAAACTATTAATAAATTTTTATTTACAAACGCAATATTGAGTTCATTTTAACTGTTGTATTACTCATTGCGTACGCTACTAATTAAAGTTCAGATACATTAATTAACACATGTTGTCATTTTTGTGTAGGGATTTAAACCTACGTGAATCCACAAAATAGACATTGATTCAAGATTTTAAGTGTATTAAATCCAACAAACAACTTAGCAAAACAAAATAAAACGCAAAGTTTTCAAATGAGCAATACTCGGAAAAAAAAAAGATTAATGAAGAAAGACCTATTTCTACAATGGGGCAAGTTGGGCTTATAGAACTCTTACTCAACGTTGTAGTAGCCTAAGATAAGGAACAAAACCACAAATTCAAAAAAGAGAGTAGACGTTGGAGTTTTAATGTGAAATTTGGTTAAATAAGACAAGTAGTAAGATATCTTGAGTTCTGAAAGATTGGGTGTGAATTGTTGAAGCCTTGGGACGTTCATGTTTTTTGAAACGACTTCAGAATGCACACAAGTTGTGAATAAGAGCTACTCCTATCTCCATTGGTTCCAAAAAGGGCAAGTAATGACTCCGCATGTTTTTATGTGGTAAAGTTTACCAAGTGTGGTAGTATTTCATGTTTTTCAAAGGAAGTATTAAACACGACTTGATAAGAGAAAATGAGGTTTTCCTTATTAATTTGGCTCCAAATAGATCCGCAAAAAGGATACAAAGGGCGGTTTGAATTTGAGTCTTGTTTTGGATGGTTCTCCATGGGCTGAGGCATTTTGATGGATTAAATGAGTATGTGGAATCCTTCCCGGACTGGACCACATGTTTCGTATTTGGTTGATTTTGTCATCAAAACATGACAGTTATATTGCTTAAATTTTTTAATTTTGTTCTAGTTTTACTTTGTTTGGATCGTTCTCTATATGAGTCTGTTGAATATAAAATCATCACATTTGAGTTAGATGAATCACCTTTAACCACTTAGGGTGGAATTAGTAATATCTTAGATGATCTTATTACTCAATCACGACCTTCAGCAGCAGACTTTGGTATAATCCTACACAAGTCCGGTCCAAACTTTAAATGGACTATGTGCAAAATTGCAGAAAAAACTTTGTTATTTAACAAATATTGTGAAACATATCTTTCTTTTCGAAACAAGCTTAAAAACCCAAAAAATATTGCAAAAAAAACAAGTGCACATGGTGCATTTGCACATGTTGCACTATGTCAGAACCGGCATTCCTACAAATGGCACAAATCTAAAAAGATGAATTTTTGGCCAAATTACACCCGGTAAAAAAACCCGTTGACCGTAGGAAAAATGGACTCGGGACATGTATAAAGCGCATAATGCGGTAGTGTTCAATGAGAAAGGTATATATAGTTTGAGTTCTCTTACCCAAAATTCGGATAAGATCATAAATATCCTCTTTAACGAGCCTAAAATATAGGGTTTTTCTCTCTTATTTTAATTCCCAGTCAAAAGGTAAAAACACTTTCACTTTATACGTAGAGTTAAAGAACATGGTCCATACTTCGAACCGTGATCAAAGCATAGAAAAACTGATTCCAAGGGAGTACTCTGACGTCTAAATCGGGGTGTCAGGTGCCACCAACAGTACGTAGAGTCATATGCAGTATAGCATAGCCATATGGCCGGGAAAGTGGCATGAAAAGTCACATAAAGTTGAAGAAAATCAATCAAATGCATCGTACTGATCCAAATTTACCGACCGTGAATGCGACCTGAACTAATATCATGGAACCCAATATCTGAATTAGGCATATAGAACTCTATAAATATTCTATTTAAGACCATCTCTATTGGAGATCTTTTAGTTGTATCTTATTAATTAAAAATTGAAAAATAACAAAAAGTGGGAGAGAAAAAGTGAAAAACTGTCTCTTAATTTCTAATACAAGAAATTTATTTAAGCTTTTTGAGAACCTCTCCTATTACATGTTCTCTCCATATTGGTTGCACTATTAAAGAGGAATTAAAATATAACTATTTAATTAAAATATTAATTTTTCCTTTTTTGTAGAAACTTTTACCAAGTTTTACCAATGGAGATGCTCTAAGGATCATATTTTTCCTAACTTGACTAATATACTATACAAGCTTTCCTCATGTGAACACCTGATATCCGATTGTTTAGGGCAATTTTTTACAGACTTGTTCGTTCATTTTTTCTAGTTCTGACGTAGCCTATTGGCTAAAACTCTTTTTTCTTCTCCATTCTTTTTCTTTGTCTTTCCCTCTCACTGCTAGATTTCTTTCATAAACATCTCGATTCCAATCTCTTCTTTTGGTCCAAAGTAACCCGATTCCAATCTTTTGTTTTTCGACTCTTCTTCTTTAACTCCCTTGGTCTTCTTTTCTTTCTCTCTTTGTCCTCTATTCTAATTTGAGCAGTGAAGAATCGTCGGAGAATACCTTCCAATCATTTTTTTTGCCGCCTTCACATGTTTGTTAATTGTGTAGAAACTATTTTTCTCTATAATTTTTTACAAAGGAATAAGAATATCCAAACAAAAGCTCATTGTCATTGTAAATCACCTTCAATCAGTGATTTAATATATACTTAGATCGAATTCTTGTGTTTTTATTATTCATGTAGATTTTTTGTGTGAAATACATTATGTTCTTGTGAAACTTTGAATTAGAAACTAGCAAATTTTATCGATTACAAAATGTCAAAAGTTGATAAACTATATTGCGGAAGTGGAATGAAATCAAAATGAAAATGATAATGATGAATGATAAATCATAATATCCTCTAATTTTTTTTATGTTATTATTAAAAATTGTAATATATTCTTTTATATATTAAAGGAGAAACATTTTGAGTTTATATGTCAAGCTCTCCTTTTTTCTTTCTTTTTTTATTTAATTTGTTACTCTATTATTATTTACTATTATACTCAATCCAAACACATTACAATAACATAATTCTTATACCCAAACATATATTTAAGTCAAGATTTCCTTAGAGTTCATTAGCTAGAAAATCATGAACTTTTACATATTTAAGAAAGTAGCAGTGAGAAAGGGAAAACTCAAGTAAATAACAGTGAGAAAAAATGTTTGTGACGATTTGAACCCTCTACCACATTATTCAAGTAAAATGTTAGCCATCTAAAAAATACATTGAAGACTAACTTGTAGTTATCTAACAAAACATATTACAAATAAATAATGTGTTATTCGCCACCGAATCTGCCGTTGCTTTTACCATATTCGACGTTGCTTCCACCGATCTGCCACAGTTAACCCTAGCCGCCACAGATCCATCACTGCTTCAGGACACCGACACAGTTAACCCTAGCCGCTATAGTTAACCCTAGCCGCCACAGATCCATCACTGCTTCAGGACACCGACACAGTTAACCCTAGCCGCCACAGATCCATCACTATTTCCACCAGATCTGGCAGGACGCTGCCACAATAACCCTAGCCGCCACATATCGCCGGAAACCGCTGTTGTATCCACTAGCCGCCTAGCCGCCACATATTCATCACTGCTTCAGGACACCGACATAGTTAACCCTAGCCGTCACAGTTAACCCTACCCGCCACAGATCCATCACTATTTCCACCAGATCTGGCAGGACGCTGCCACAATTAACCCTAGCCGTCACATATCGCCGGAAACCGCCGTTGTATCCACTAGCCGCCAGCTAGTATACTTTTTAAGGACAGAGAGAAGGAGAGAGAGAGAGACATACGAGAGAGAGGAGCAAATAAAAATGAGAGAAAATAGTGTTGAAAGAGATATATATATATAAGGTTAAAACGGTATTATTGAAAAACGCACAGTACCCATTGTTATTTTGCCAATATAGTGATAACGTGTTGCTACTGGGCGCAAATTCTCATTTCCTTATTCTTTCTTTTTTAGTTTTTAAATTTAATTTACTACTATACTCATATCCGAACACACTACTATAACATCATCCATATACCCAAATATATTTTTAATTAATAAGAATTTAATAATTCAATTACACTACAAAACATAAATCGATTAATTAGCTTAAAAGAAAGAATTATGATTTAGTTTACATCGATTAAAATAATCATTAATTTATAAGATCGGAAATCGGTGACAAGATTTTGATTATATATGCAATCTTTGTTTTTTTTTTATCTTTGAATCATATACCGTATATTTTAAAAATATGTTCGGTTGGTTTTAACTATTTTACGGGTGGAATACATTTTATAAAATATAATCACAATTTTTTTGTTTGGCAAAAACGCAAATTTAAATATGTAAACTTGATTTTAAATTTCGTATAATAAATACGTATTAAAACTATATTAGTTATACTTGATAAATATTTTATTCCCCGTATAACGCAGGTACTATTCTAGTTACATTTATATTTTCCACATAATAAATGATATTTATCATTACATACATAATTCTTAATGTAAAACTAAAAAAAATGATATGAAAATCTAAATTTCTAAATTGAAAAACCTAGCCAAAACATATCTGCTCTGATCAAGTTTAGACCGATTCTTGACCGGAAACTTGCGTTGGGTTTTAGTGTTTACCTCAAGAAATATAGCTCGCCGGTTCCTTCTCGAAGCTTTCTCTCTCTTGGATCTTCGTCTCTAAAACATGGCTCTTGCGCTCGGGAAGCTAGGCATCCTCGTCGGTGCAGGTCCGTACTATTATTTATCTGCTCTGTGCTACTCGAGTTCTGCTTTTATTAGGGTTTTTGATTCCTGTTATAGCTTCGCCTGAATACTTTGGAATTCGTGTTAGTTTAGGACTTCTGGTTGCTAAAGAAGTGGGCTTACCAGATGTATCGAATTTGGTCTCGGGTGCTTTTAAGGTATTCCAAAGTTTATATCTTTGTGCAAAAAGCTTTGTGTTTGATTAAAAAATGAGGGTAATGGTTGTGTATTCCTTTTGACAGATTGTGTTTAACCAACTGAAACAAGAAGAACCTTCTAAAGCAGTGAGCAAACCTCACAATGATGCACTTCTGGCTCAGGTTAGTTTGAGATTTATCCAGGATTAAGTTATTCAATAGAGTTGTATAATGGCTTATCTCTATTTTTTTTTTGTAGGTTAGCAGTCTTAGGCATGAACTGCAGTTGCTTGGATCAAACAGACCTATCTCTATTGTTACCACATCAGGATCAGGTCCCCTAGTGTTTTATGTTCTGATCGATGGCATTTTCTTCTTAGTACTAGCAACTTGTTTCATTAATAAGACATTGTTCTTTGTTCACTACTTATCGTTGCTTGAAAGCAAATAGTTAACAGTTTCCTTCAATTCCCAGGTGGTGGAAAGTATGGTTATATCATTATGATTGGAGTGTTGGGCTACGGATATGTATGGTGGAAGGTAATAATCTGAGCTACTTAAAAATAGTTACTACTTGTGCTGAAGTGGTTGTAGTTTTTTTTTTGTTTGACAACTTACTGGGCACTGATATATACTGCAACATTCTCAGGGATGGAGACTTCCAGATTTTATGTTTGCGACAAGGCGCAGCTTGTCAGACGCATGTAATAATGTTGGCAACCAGATCGATGGGTTTTACACATCGCTCTCGGCAAGTTCTTACTTCCCATGTTTTTTCTAGCGCTCTTAAAGACTGCTCTCGTACTGATATTTTATGAATGGATCACTGAACTCTGTTCTTATCAGTTATGATGGTTCCCTTTGTGAGCTAATCAATCCAAATGATTTCAGTTGCAGAATATCAGTTCTCATTTTGTTTCTGTTGACATTTCATGACAGGGTACAAAACAGGAGATAGGTTCAAAAATTGACAAGATGGATCGTAGTTTGGATGCAAATACAGAAACTATTGAAAAAACAGGACGAGAAGTATGTTAGATTGAATGTATACAAATACTTCTGATTCACTGTGTTGTCAAGGATTTTTTGATGATTCTAACTGTTTTCTTGATAATTTATCAAAATGTTTTAGGTGGCTGAACTACAGGATAGTACATCAAATATAAAGGTTGATGTTAGGTCTGTTTTCGATGCTTTTGAAACTCTGGTGAGAATATTTCGTAATTGCATTCATGTTCACCAGTCTTTTTTCTCCTTAAAAAAAAGAGAGGTGATCTTGTGATCTTCATAATTTTCAGGCAAGCAAAGTCTGTCGCATTGAGGCGAATCAGGTAACATCTGTCACAGTTGTAGTTGGTGATTTTTATGCTCATCAGGCGTTGTACTGATCAAATCTGAATCTCTTTGCCATTCATCAAGGATATCACGCTTAAAGGAGTCGGGGCACTGCATGTTCAGTGTACGGAGAACAGAAGAATTCAAGAGTCCAATCAGGCATGATGAGCCTTCTTCATTGTGCAGTTCTTTTTAGGGAAATGGCTATGTAATCAACATTTTCATCTTATTTACCCTGACTTGGTTTATGTTTTAGGCTTTGCCATCAACTTCATCAATGCTAGCCCTTGAACAAGCTCCTATGACTCCATCGTCAAGGGTAAATGAGACCTTTTAATCTGGTGTCACAACTGTTTATCATGTTATTGGGATTGTTACCGATCTTGTTTTGTTCTGTTTCTTATTTCTCTGATATTTTGATGTTGGCAGACTCTGTCTTTGCCTCCTGTATCTCCCTGTGAATCCCAGTCGCCATCAGCATCAACCTCTAATGGAGCTCAACAGGTTTGTTTGTTATATCTTAATCCAGTGTTGTCGATTAGAAACTAAATTTCATTGTACTTTGAGTATTGACATTTCGTTTGGATAGTCACATGGTGCAGTTCAGCATACTCAATCTATGTCTGGTCTGAAGGTAAAGATTGTTTATCTCTTTCCTATCCATCAATGTGCATCAAACCTAACCTAAGACAATCTTCTATAAACTTGGGTCTTAGGAAATAAGTGAAAGCTCTAGCAGCCGCGAGACTTCTTCAAATGGAACATATACTGGGGAATCCCTGGGAATCGGTGCATCAGGCTCGAGGTCCGGCGTGCTTGGTAGGTTCTCGATGCCAAGAATAGTGAGGACTCTTAGTGCGGTGAACACAGTGCCTACTAACTGAAGAGAGATTGTTCATTCAAATATTAGGATTAACAAGCAAGAAGTTAGCAGAGGATTTGAATAGATTTTGCTGTTTTGCATATGCATCGAGACAATGTCAGAAATAGTGCATAATATTTGTAGGGATGCAGCTTATATTTAACTGAGTTATATGTGTCACACTTATAGAAAGATGCAGAAGGTATTACTTTGCTTGTTTACAAGCATAATCGCTTAAGAACACACATTATTAACGGAATATTTACATAATGGGATGGGACACTTTTTCCCTAAGTTTTTACCCTTTGAACACTTTCATTAACTAGGAACACTTTATAAGTTTTTCTCCCTTTTTTTCAAAATATTGTGACCAAAATACCCTCAATCAAGCTTTTTCCCAACATGATTTTTATTTAAAATCTTGACCATTGGATTAATTTTTAACATGAATGGTTGAGATTATTTCACTAATTACAAACAAAAAATCAGCTTTTTTTTCTCTTTCTCTTACGAATCTTTTTATTCTTTCTATCATTTCCGTGAAAAATCAGATTTTGCTTCTTCTTTTTTTATTGTGGTTGATTTATAATTACCAATGCTATCACTCTTTATCCTCATTTTCTAATTTTATTGTTATATCTTCAAGCTTGTACAAGCTTTAAATGGAGATTTTGAATTCGAAAAAAAGATTGGATTTGAAAATTCTGGGTTTTGAATATTTATGTAGGATAATGCAAAATGTATGATACACAATCTGAAATTTTATAGAAATCAACGTAAACAATTTTTGTAAATTCTTGCAATTTTGGTTAGCCAATTTTGATTATCCGTTTATGGATGGGTTATTATGTACATATTATAAGTAACTATGTAGTCAAAATGAATAATAACAATATTTGTGGATATGTTATTATAAACATCTAAAATATTATTATCATGTCCATGACAGCATGTCCACGACTACTTTTTTTTTATATGTCAATTATTTTTCATCCACCAATTGTTGTTTGTAGACATTATCATTTTCCTGTCCACGGAAAAGCTCTCCACGCACATGTTTCCAAAGGTATTTTTGTCACATTATGTATCATAAACAAATAAAGTGTCCATAAAAACAAAAATGTCCCATAGTGTAAACTTTATCAAAAAAGTGTCCCATAGTGAAAATAACCCCATTATTAACTTGAACAAAGATGGCATGATTCAATCTCGTTTTATTTCAATAAATTCCATGTGCGCATTAGAAAATGCAAGGAAAAACAATGTAACTGACAAATGGACCAACCTTTTGTTCAAATACATAAGAGACGGCCAGACAAAACCATCGTCGTCGACCTTTTTATATAAACTGATTTATGAAAGGGCAGAGCAACCAACTGATTAATTGTGACATATATAACCCAATTACATATATAAGCTGCATCCCTACAAAAATATGTTGCACTTGTGACATTATCTCCACCAAGCAAAGGACCGAGCATAGACACATCAAAATCTACTCAAATCCTCTACTAACACTTGCCCGTTTCTGGTTTATTGATCATTACTGATCAAACTCCCTCTCTTCAGTACTTACAAGCCACTATTGGGGACCAGTCGAGTTTGCAGGCACTGCGTTTACCGCACTACGAGTCCTCCCTATTCTTGGCATTGAGAACATACTAAACAGGCCTGAACTCGTGTTTCCCACTGCTTCTCCAGAATGTTTTCCATTTGATATAGTCTCACGGCTGCTAGAGCTTTCACTTATGTCCTTCAAACCAGACATAGATTGAGTGTGCTGAAGTGCACCATGTGACTGTCCATTAGGGGTTGACGGCGTCAGGGATTCACGGGGAGAAACAGGAGGCAAAGACAGAGTCTGCTAAACATCAATACACCAGAGAGAAATAAGCGATGGAACAGAGTCCTATTAATGTGATGAACAGTTGAAATTCATTGTGCGACCAGATAAAAGGTTCTAAGTAATTTACCCTTGACGATGGTGTCATAGGAGCTGGCTCAATGGCTGGCACTGATGATGTTGATAGCAAAGCCTACACATAAAAGAAGTTTGGGCAAGATAAGATAAAAAATGGAGATTACATAGCCATTTCCCTAAAAAGAACTGCAGAATGGAGAAGACTAGTCATGCCTGTTTGGACTCTTGAATTCTTCTGTTCTCCAGACACTGAGCATTCAGAGCCCCAACTCCTCTAAGCGTGATATCCTTTATGAATGGCAAATAGATTCAAATTTGATCAGCACAATGCCTGATGAGCATCACCAACTAGGCAACTACAACTGTGACAAATCTTACCTGATTTCCCTCAATGCGATAGACTTTGCTTGCCTGACAATCACGAAGATAACAAGATCACCACTTTTTATTAAGGGAGAACAAATTGGTGAACATGTATGGAATTACTAAATTTTCTCACCAAAGTTTCAACAGCATCGAAAACAGACCTAACGTCATCCTTTATGTTTAATGTACCATCTCGTAGTTCAGTCACCTAAACATTTTGATCAATTATCAAGAAAGCAGATAGAATCATCAGAAAGCCATGACAAACAGAGCGAAACAGACATATTTGTGTACATTCAATCTAACATACCTCTCGTCCTGTTTCTTGAATAATTTCTGTATTTGCATCCAAAGTACGACCCATCCTATCAATTTTTGTACTTAACTCCCGTTTTGTACCCTGTCATGAAATGTTAACAGAAACAAAATGAGACAAAATATAGATGTTCTGCAACTCAAATCATTTGGACGGATGATATCACAAAAGGAACCATATTAACTGATAAGAATAGAGTTCAGTGGTCAGAAAATGAGAAATTAGTATGAAAGCAGTCTTTAAAAGCGCTAGAGAAAATAGGGGAAGTAAACACTTGCCGAGAGCGATGTGTAAAAACCATCGATCTGGTTGCCAACATTATTACATGCGTCTGATAAGCTGCGCCTTGTCGCAAACATAAAGTCTGGAAGTTTCCAGCCCTGAAAATGTTTCAGAATAAATTAGTGCCACTAAGCTTTCAAAAAAGAAAAAGAAACTACAAACAAATAAACCAGGTCAAATTAATTGTCAAATAGAACCAAACGAATGGTTTTCCAAGATACAAAATCTTGACTAGCCAACATCACTTCAACCGAGCAAGTATTTTGAAGTAGCTCAGGTATGGTATAGTATTATTACCTTCCACCATACATATCCGTAGCCTATCACCCCAATTATAATGATAAAAACGTATTTTCTACCACCTGGGAATTGAAGGAAACTGTTAACTATTTGCTTTCGAGCAATGACTAATAAGTGAACACAGAAAGTTAAAGCAGACGATTAGAACAGAAAAGAATTAAAAACTTCAACATAAAAAACTCTAGAGAACCTGCTCCTGCTGTCGTTATAATCGTGATAGGTCTGTTTGAAGACAGCAACTGCAATTCATGCCTAAGACTGTTAACCTACAAAAACATAAGTTCAGAAAAGTAAATCCAAGTCCCCCACAAGTCCTAGCTTATGTAAGTAGATTAATCTCAAACTAACCTGGGCCATAAGTGTATCATTGCGAGGCTTGCTCACTGATTTGGAAGGTTCTTCTTGTTTCAGTTGCCTAAATACAAGCTGTCAAAGATAAAAAAAACATTAAACCATTTCTCCAAACAAAGATACAGAGAGTCACCAAGCTTTGCTCCCTACATTTTGGTATACAAGAGAATATTAAGCAGTGAAACATTTATACCTTAAAAGCACCTGAGACCAAGTTGGATACATCTACCAAGCCTCCTTCTTTAGTAGCAAGCACTGACCCAACAAGACCTAAAGTAGAAAATCAACATAGTGAGCATACTAAAAGATCAAAAGCCTTAAAATTCGTCGATGATTAAGATCTAGTCAAGCAGAGTGATCAATCTACAGGAATTAAAGGGTTTATCAAAAACCCTAATTTCTAATCCTCTTGCTGCGATGGTCCCATCGACGAGAACCCAATAAAAAAAAACCCAAGAGGAATTCGAGCACCGACCAATTATTCAGGGATATAAAAGAAAACCCATCAGAAAATGCACGGACCTGCACCGATGAGGATTGTAAGCTTCCCGAGCGGAAGAGCCATGCTTAGAGACGAAAACTCAACTCTGCGAGGTGTTACGGAGATGGACTAAGATGGCAGAGGAAACCGCATGAGAAGATCGAAGAGAGAAGCAGTGGGAATGCTCAGGCGTGATTGATTCGCTCTTGCGACGACGTAACGAGGCGGAGAGAGAGAGAAGAGAGACTTAGAATTCGACGCGACAGTGTTTCCACAAGTGAATTGAGAAACAAATTTTTCTTTTGTGGGCCGAGATATGAAAACGGGCCTTGGAATATGCTTTAAGAAGATGCCCATGAGGTTAATTTTATTTTATGCCTAAAATAGTAAAATTACAGAACTACATCAATTTTCTTTGTGCTTTTGAATTTCGAATTGCCCAGTGGTTGTCTGTTGAAATTGACAAATTGTGTAACAAAATAATTTCTGAAGCAGAGTGATAAAATTGGTAAGAACCTTTTGTTTTTATTACCTGTGTTCTAATGTGATACGCCTAACTTTGACAAGCTAATCTTTACATGTAAAGATTTTGTACAATACGAAAAAAAAAGAGGTTAAAAATCATCAGCACGGTGAATCTCGCCCATAAGGATGCGATTGCTAGTTACTTTGAAACCGAGAAGAGCCGGATCAATCTGTCTCCCTTTCTTGCCTTTCTTCTTCCCAACAACACCTTTGCTTCCTTCCGTTGGCTCAGATGACTCTGCCACCTTCTTCATGCTACTACTCTTCTTCAACATCTCACTGAACGACGCCTCTGACCCTTTGTTTCCCGGTTCTCGCCTTCCACCTCCTGATACATAGACTGAGTCTCATTTTCCCATTAATAATGCATTAAGAAAAAGACTCAAAGGATCCTTGAGATAGATACCTTCAACTCCACTATAAGATGTCGCTGTCCTATTCGCTGTGTCAGACATAAGCTCGAGCAATCCTTCGTGCGATGATGAAGAATGGGACGAAGGAGGCCTTTTTAACAAAATCGGGTCTACTACCAACCTACAAACAATCGCATCCAAATTTTATCAACATCAATGCAATGGAGTACAGGGTGTTTTACTTATCCATTCTTCGGTGCTAAGCACCAGAAAACAAGATTACCTCTCCTTCCTTCTATCTTCTCCAACAAAGTTGTCGCTGTATTGGTCTGCAGCAGAAAGATATCAGGATAAGCCTTCACAATATAAAACTAAAAATCAACCTCTAATCGAAAACTTATTATACACACCGGAGATATTTAGAGAAGTCTGTTGGGCAAGCATATCAACAGGAAGCTCTCGTTGAACCGATACAGCTTGTTTGCCCATTCTGTCTTGGGCTTCAAATGACATCCTCCCCACTCCCTCGTTTTTGGGCGGCCCATTGTTCCAAGTTTTGATCTCACTCGGATCTTTGTTCATAGCATGCATACTACTGAAGGCTTGAGTTTCATTTCGAGTTGACCATCCACCATCAATAATTCCAGAAAGCAAGGAATTATTACGGTGTAATGATCCCATATAGTTCCCATCACTGGGTAATCTGTTTACCTGTTCATCAGAAATTGTCTGTGACTCTAACGTAGAAGAAGCATTTAGACCACCACCATAGTCTGAAAGGCCGCGGCCAGAAGGAGCCATCCTGTCATAGGGTTCCCCACGGTTCATGCTTGGTGACTCAGATGATTGATTGCCGGGTCTCTGGTGGAGCAACTCCATAAAAAGCTGCTTTGACTTGTCGTCTGTAGATCTATCTACCATCCATGAGTTGGAATCTTCATCCAGTCTCCTAATTCCTGACCTCATCTCATGATTTTCAGCATCAATATTTGATCTATGAAATTGAGATTCAGCCCAGTCACCAGCTAGCTGCGTATCGGCTCCAGACCAGCGTCCTTCCATTGGTTCCAATTGTGAAAAATGTGATTCACCTAATGGAATACGGGGATTCTGATGACTGAAACCCGGAGTAGAATTTCCCAATCTGCCAGAAGATTGCATGTGGGCAGCAGCATCCCGCAACTCCAGACCCTGAGAGAGTCCAAGACCATTTAATGCATCCAGATTCAGCCCCGGTGAACTTACGGGTAAGGATGCTGATCGATCAAACGGAAGACCCTGCTCGAATAATTCTTGTCGAAGTTGTTGCTGATATGAAAGGTTCCGCTCAAGTCGACCAAACTGATTCTCAAAGGGTGGCCTCTGCTGCTGTTGATGAAAGTCTAGTGGTCTAAATCCTGCAGAAGAGCGTGAACGCTGAATCCCAGGATGATTTCTTAGATGCTGATCATTATGGTCAGATGGCCACAGAGGGTCAATATATCTCTGTTCCTCTCGTGTATTGTGCCTCACTCCATTTGCCAATTGCATCAGCTGCTCTTGCTGTAACAGCTGCTCTTGCTGTAACAGCTGCTCTTGCTGCATCAGCTGGTACTCCAGAGGCCGGTTCTGTTCAGATTGCAGTTGTCCATGTTGAGACTGCATTTGTCCGTACTGAGATTGCATTGGTCCATATTGAGATTGCATTTTTGTCGAAAGTAGCTGTTCAAGTAGCTCCCTCTGATGGCCTTCATGTGGCAACTGCCCGAAATTTCCTGCACCAAATTGCTCAATGTAAGGAGCGAAATTTCGTGATGGATGGCCAGAACTTTTCTGCAACTCATTCATTAGCTGCTGCTCTAACAACATCTGATCGAAATTGTTGGATCGAGGGAAGTCATGAGACTGATGGCCAGAACTTTTCTGCAATTCTTTCATTAGTTGCTGCTCTAACAACATCTGATCAAAATTGTTGGATCGAGGGAAGTCATGTGACTGATGGCCAGAACTTTTCTGCAATTCATTCATTAGCTGCTGCTCTAACATCTGATCAACATTGTTGGATCGAGGAAAGTCATGTGACTGCCCAAACCTTGAATCAGGAGTTCCTTGTAGAATCTGTTGATAATGTAATTGTCGAGCATGGGACTGTTGCTCCAGTAAGAGCTTTTGATGTAATTGATGCTCTTGTTCCAGCTGATGTTGTTGCAACTGAATCTTCTGCTGCTGTTGCAACTGAATCTTCTGCTGCTGTTGCAACTGAATCTTCTGTTGCTGCTGCAACTGGAGACTTATAAAATGCTCCAGATCCTGAGCTTGATCAGGATACTTCTGGCCATGTACTGAATCCTGGCCACGAAGATGTAATGTGGGCTCACCTATATGTGAATGCAACATCATATCTCGACTTAGGAATTGTTGTTGGTGATGTTGATTTGATGGAAGTTGATCCCCCATATCAAAGCGGTTCGAAGTATGTTCAAACTGCGGCCTCCGGTTAGCAGCCAGAGCATCGAGGGACATGTTGGGGTCAATTTGTGTATTTCTTCGGGAATCAGTGGGCCACTTGTCTATTGAACCAGTAGGCTCCCCCATTGCATCATAAGACCTGTTTGGAAATGGATTGACTGGTGTACTACTGCTCTCTAGCTCAGACCACAGCACACCAAACGGGTGCAGCTTATGCTCATTCTGATTTGTAGCAGCCTTAATAGATTCAACAGGAATAGCAGAGTGACCAGCTCTTCCTGGGAAAACACGTTCTGATTTAGAGAGAAAGTACAAAAAAAAATTGTTATTATGATGATGGCAAAAGAAATTAATATGATCATGAAAGTTTCTACACAAGTATATAAAACCCGAAAAAAGAAATGCACACATGAGAAAAGGTTAGCAGCATAACAAACCTTCATTCTGAGCAGAGAAGTCCAAGAAACTTTGGTCCTCAGCATGTGGTGGTTTCACATAAACTTCTGACTCAGACTTTCTCTGAAAACTATCATTAGATTCTGCTGCAGGTGCAATTGTTAAACCAGTCTCTGAATTTGCTTTTAAACTAGTATCATCTACCTCACTCTTTTGATCACTGATATGTCCCTGCACACTTTCTAGTCTTAAGTATGACATGACCATGCCTAGATCTTGAAATGGAGTTCCTTCTGGAGCATTTGCCAAGCGAACCTGTAAGTCTGTCCCAAAAAACCCTTGTTCAAACCATGAAATAATGTCAGAGCCAACGAATGGTCCCTGGATTACCCCTTGAGGATCAATATACAAGAACATAAACTCCTCAGGTGGCATAGCCCCTTCTGGGTGATTCACTTCGATATCTGGTTGCTGCAGCTTGCCCATATAATCTTCCTCAAAAGAAGCAACAAGTGATTCGCTCCCATCCAACACAGAGGATTTAGTAAAACCCGCTTCAGGGCTTCCATGATTACCAAGTCCAACAGATCCATAACTTTCAGAAGCCACTGAATTTAACCTTGAGACGCTTGATGCACTCCCTGGACATTCATTATGACTACCAAGTAATCCTACAACAAAAGTTGTTTGACTTTGATTCAGAACTTATAGATATTAAAATGCTAGCAAACTCATAATAATGGACGACCTTTTCTAACAGTGCATGATATTGAAGCCAATCCTATTATGCACCTACCAGAATCACTATTATGCATGGAACCATTGTCACCATTCAAGACCCCTAGGAAAGTACCATCCAATTTCGTCTCACCTGAGTCAGGTATGTGGCATTTCACTACAGTAACATCCAAAATTCCAAGAAAAGATAAGCATTCATTATATTATGCTTGGTGGAAAGATAGAAGCCAAGCAAGTAAAGATAAGATAACATACCCAGAGTGCTTCCAGCTAAGGACTCTTCCCCAGGTGAAGTGTAAACTTCGCTACTAGTGATCCTTCCCTTCCATATGCTGTTACGGCTTGCCTTTTAGATAAGATACACGTCAACAAAGTAAGGAGAAGTCAGTTACTGATATAGAAACATTAATGACTGATTTATGAAAAAGGGTAATGGAAGCAGGTTCTCAGCGGGGACCATACCTCTTCTTCAGCATCAGGTGCGATAAAAGCAACAGGTTCGATCAAAGCCACCTGAGTTATGGAGGCAACTTCCTCCATCTCAATCGGTATGCTACCGAGGGAAGAATGCAGCTTCTGGTTTCTATACATGTCAAGCAACTTACCCCTTGGATACCGAAACATAGAGGCTGAGGGGCTTTGTTTACCAGGGATACTTTCATTTGTTAACAACGCATATGCACCAGCACCAATTAAGGTAGTTGAAGAACCCCTCCCAATTGCAGATGCCCTTCCTCGGCCCACGGTGAAGCCTAAATTTGGGCCCTCGGATCGTCCTCTATCAAGTCCAAACCCAGGCGCAGCGCGATAAGAAGTTGGCCCACCAGCCTGGGATTCCATCCTATGGCGTGGCCTCCATTTGTCACGAGTGTCAGAGTCCCGTTCAGAAGTTGCACGGACGCTGGTAACCACAGCTTGCCTTTCAGTTTGAGGCTCTTCCTTGTTCTTGTTATTATCTACCTTCTCAGAACGGGTTTCTTTGTCTTTGTCGTCAGGACCCCAACGAGATGACCATTTGCTGTCGCGGCGAGATTCATTTACAGCAGCAAGAGAATTAGTATCATTCCACCTATCAGAAGAAGCAATGTTTTTGGTGTCGCCAGTTTCTCTGCTTGAAACATTGTCAATGCGACGTTCTGCTTTTCTTCGATCCCCTTTCTTAGCACCGAGTAAACCAGTTTCTCTTTCCTCTTCACGCCACCTGCGGCTTGTCTCATTCTCAGGAACACCTTTCCTCCAGTCCTTCTTGTCTTCTGGTGCATCCAAGCGCCATGGATCCTTCAGATTAGGGTCACTTGGATTTCCCATGGACACTGGAGTAGGAGATCGAACATCCTACCACATAGCAAGAGCATCAGAGGAATGGAACATGAGAACAAAGAGTAAAAAATACAAAGCAAACTCATAAAAAGAAAAAGAGGAGAAAAGTGTTTAGCCTTTGATAAAGGTAGTACCATCCTGCTCTCGCTTGATTTCGCGTAAAGCCATTGCGGAGACAAAGGGATGCTGTTATCTGAGGTCAATTCTACAGACAAATTCAAAGAAAAGGTACTCAATAGGTGAAGGAAATCAGAGAATCCAAAGTCAGAAGCCACTAATTCCCGAATTAAAGGCACGAACAAATCATTGGTTATTAATTCCAGATCCCAAAGTATGGAATCGGCGAATACTGAGTAAAATTCATCTAATCTAGGGATCCCTACGTCGTTACATTCCATTTAGGATTAGACAAAAGAAAATTCACTAATGAATCTGGACGGATATAACAAAGATGGGTAGATAGAACCCTAATCGACAAATATTAGGTCAAGAATCAAAGCGAAACATGTTTGCCGCATCCAAAGGAATTCAGATCCGGAAAGCAAATTAGTTGATTGAGATAGAAATCGAAAGAAATTGAAAAGACAAGTCGAGGAGAAAGTACCTTTCAAGTGATCAGAAGATTTGGAAAGGATGAGATCGTCAGGGAGATCGAACTTCGCTTCGGCCATGGCAGGATTGAAGCAACGGACTTCGAGAATACGAAAACGAAGGAGACGAGTCACCGAACGAAGGCAGAGTAGAGAGAGAAGACAGGGTTTAGGAGAGCTTTTTGGTGATTGGGTTACGATTTGGCTTTGAGAAGAAAAGAAATCTTTCGCGTCGAGATCGAGAGAGAGAGAGAGAGATTGAGAGAGTGAGAGAATAGACAAAAAGAAAGGAAAGGCTAAGGAGGCCTTGCGTGGTCACAACATCGATCCGAGTTCGCTCAGTTTTTTATTTATTTTACTTTAATCTTTTCGGTTAACTCAAAATTATCATTGTTTTCATGTTTTTCTTACTCACTTCTTTTATCTGAAAATATTTATATAAAAAAACAAAATGATTTATAAAGCCGGATAAAGTGAAAAAAAAATTAACATAAAATAATTCAAAAAGCAAAATCCATGAGGAAAAAGAGTAAAATTACTTATAGCAGTTTGTATGAAACTGTTCATAACGCTAATCATTGCAACCACTGGATTCTGCAGATTCCATATCATGTTGAGAGTTCTTAGTGTGATTATAACCAATGGACAACAAGGTTAAAGATTAACCAAGTTGGAGTGAGCATCCTCAATGCAGAATTTTTGTTAGTGTCTTTAATTAAAATGGGTTATTATACTAAAGAAACTTGATTAAAAAGTTCTGCTTATAGAACTAAAAGAACCGGGTCTTTAGCACACGTGGCAAGCCCATATTGAACCGCTTTATTTTTTTGGCCCAAACCAACAAAACAGACCTCATTTTGCCAAAAAAATTGTTTCGTCTCTCTCTCTCTCTCGATACGATTCCGATGCATCAAGTTGTTCCGATCGCGATTCCGGTCTGGAATCGACGGTCTTCATCGTCTCTTCTCCTCTTCCCTCTGTCTCTCTTCTCCTCTTTGTGTGATGAACTCCGATTGAGAAGTAGTTGTTGTCCTCGTGTCTTCTTCTCTTTCGACGGTGAATCCGGGTTCAATCCTCCGTCGCCGTCGCTCTCGGAAACCGCACCGTGGAGTCTCCAGGAGCTCTCTACATCACTTCCAGGTTAAAATCTACACAATACTCTCGTTATCAATTGAGATATGACTAAAGAGAATGTTATAGCTTATGGAGATGTTTGTTTTCTTGGTCAGGAAATTGATTTGGTTGAGCGATGTAGATATGGCAAAAGGCTATGTTGTTGATTTCTTGTCGATTTCGCTTCATGCGGTTTCTAGAGATCCTGAGCCTTATTCATCTCCTTGTATATACACTCAGGTATTGAACTTGTTTGGGGTTTCGTGAAATAAGGAGTATAAATTTTCTGGGTTTTGTCAGTTTGGTTAGCTAGAGGAGTATTGTGTTGTTCTTGCTGTTTGTCATAAGTTCTTGGCAAAAACGAGTAATTGCATATGATTCTTGAGTACCTGTGTTAGTGATAAGTTGCAAGTACTATGATTTATGGGTTCTTCTTGTTGTTTAAGTTGGATTTGAGATGAGTGATAAAGTTTTCTGAATCTCTTGTTTCTTTAGTGATGTAAGTATCAGTTCATAAGCTTAAGCTTAGACCTCACTGCTGGGCTATTTGTTGCGTCTTTGATGATCACCAGAACAAATACAGGGACATGGTTGCCTTATATTTGCTCTGGTTGTCTTGTATTTTCTCCGCTTTGTGTTCTCCAGTTTATTTGCTTCTTTATAAGTTTATGGTTTCTACTTTTGAAGATTGATGTTGAAGAAGATGAGGATGATGATGAGTCTGATACATAATCTACTGGAGTCCTGGACTTATCAAAGATCAGAGAGATGAGGCTTGTTCCTTCTGACTCTAGCCAGTGTAAGTTTTTATGTAGCGAACTTAGTGCTAATTTGATTCTGTTAGTATGTACTTTCTTGTTTCACATAAGAGAATCGGACACTAAGCGGACATTACCTTCTGTCTTGTCTATGACAGTGGATACTCTGTTTGATATATTCTGTGAGTGTGCCGAGCTGAATCCAGAACCAATCGAAGGTAAACATAATAAAGATACAGCCTTACTGCTATATTACTGATGCTATTTTTTGTTCCCTAGCCGTTTACATTTTTGTTTCATTGTATCTTTCAGAAGAAGAAGAAGAAAGTGGACTTAACTGGGTGTTCAGTGCTGATCAAAGGATGTTAGTGGAGGAGGTAATGTTTGATTCACGGATTAGTGAGGAGGTAATGTTTAGTGGAGGAGGTAATGTTAGTCGAGGTTTGGTTTTTTGTTTTTGTTCAAGGTTTGGTTTTTACGGATTGCATGACAAAATCATGCAACCTATTGTACTATTTTTTAAAAAAATCTTGAATATTTATGTATAATAATTGAAGTTTTTATTCATTTGCAAAAAGTTAAATTTTATTAAATTTTTTATTTTTAAATTCTAAAGACACTACATTCTAATTTCACCATTGGACACTTAAAAAAATGATGAACCTTGAATAGTGGTAAAATGGTTTTTAATATGACTAAAGACACTCTTAAAGTGTAACCATTAATCATGCTCTTAGACTCTATGTAAAACAACTTCTTGATGACCAAAAAAAAACTCAAACCCAACACAAGATTCAAATATTATTTTAGTTAAATCAGGTCAAGACAGAGACTTGATCTACAATTCCTTAGAAATAACGAACATGTTTTCCAGCTCCTCTAGCTTCTATTCCGCCTTAACTCTTATTTTGCCTCACTGCTACAGCTTTCTGTCTTGCTAACTTTCGGCAAATTTGATGCATCTGATTCACCACACGCCCTTAGAACAGCCTCATTCTGCAAAAAGAAAACATTTTAAAACTACTAGTACTGAACAAGACAGAGGGCTGGGTCTGATGTTTTTATAATTTCATAGATACTGAGAAATGTTCATATGAACTCAAAATCACTGCATAAAACTTGTTGGTAGATGAACAACCTCTGAATACATAACAAAAACAAGTTCATAAATACTAAACCTCATGTATAACAACAACCTGCGATGCACAAGAAGAGATGAAGCAGTTTTTGTTTAAGGAAACAGAAGACGTTTACACTTATCCCCAAAATAGCTCAATAAATACACAAGTATATTGAGAGATTGAGAAGCTTTTGCATAATATATAAGAAACAGCAAATCCGTAAAAACGAATTCAAAGCGTTTGTCTAGTGATAGGTATGCAAACCCCAAAATGCTCTACTTTGGTTCACTATGTTATTAGTTTTGTAAACAGAGAAATCATAGGAGCATAAGGCACAAGAGGACTATCTACTAAGATCAAAATCTTGAGCAGCATAAGTAATTACAGACTACACAACTGATCAAACCTGAGTAGACTACATCACATAAGCGGAACAAAACCTAATCCCATTTTCAACAAAACCAATAAACACAGTCCTAACTCCTAATTCACCCTTGTCCGAACAATATGGGATTCCAGTACATCAAATCTCGAAAATGAAGAGGAACTAAAAAACCCTAAAAGATGTAAAAGAGTACCTGCCAGACGCGACGGAGGCGAGTTTTGGCATTGGCTTTACGAGTAGAGGTAAGTTTGATTCTCTTCCAGACAAGACCACCTGAATCGTGCTTCTTCACAATCTCCATCACACGAGTTCCCCAAAACGCACCCATTCCTCCTACCATGGCCGCCTCCGATTTCTCTCTCACACAACACAAGAGCACCACCACCAAAAGGGATCGTTCAATTCGTTCGAGCCTTCCCTCGATCGGCCCATTTCTTATTAACTAGGCCCATTTAACTAATTCAGGTTTGAAATGGGGTAGGCTTAAGTTATCGCCAACATGAAATGTACATCATGATAACTCATAATTATGCAACTTTGCACTCGTAACCAAAAAATCACATTGATGATTGATCTAATTAACACAGTACCCATCGATTATTTGGTGTGCAAAATTAACACCGTTGACCTCTCTACCTTCAAGGGTTTTGAAGTATCTTTCTTTACCATCTTTGTTTCAGTTGTTGAACCAACTTTACACTACAACTCACGAAAGTGTAAGGTTTTGTTAAAAGCTTTTAAAATAAGTAACTAGAAAAACTAAGACCTTGTTCCTTTTAAGACACTGCCTAGTTGAACAAAATAGGCCATGATGTTCAGAATCTGATCGCTGCAAACCAACAAGTGTACGCCGATCAAAAACCAACATCATAGTTTTGCAGCATCACTCATTTTTCTTGGATCCATCGGTTCCAGGAGTGGTATTTGCGGTTTCAGATGAAGCTGAACTAATGCTGTTAGCAGTTGGTGATTCCTCCTGCGTAATTCCAGCTGAGTACTTTTTGATCCTCATTGAAATTAGAACACTTGACATTACTCCAAGTACTGGGAAGACATACCCCCAGACCTGAGTTTTTTGTTTTCCAGCTACCGAAGCCACAGCCATACCAGCAAGGCTACCTACTGATGCATTTTGCAAGATCATCGGGAGGCAGCCAATAACCGTGGGGAACAAAAAATCAACTAGAAACCTGACATTTGTGGCTGCCAATGCGTAGTTTATGACATAGGAAGGGATGGGCGAGAACCTTGCAAGAAGAACAAACTTCCAACCGTCACGCTCAACTCCTCTTGAGAGAATATGAAAGTATTTGTTTCTCTGTGCCCACGCTGTTGCTGTGCTGGAACTCTTAAAAACAAACCTGAAAACATAAAATGCATGAGAGAATGGCAAGTACTCTCAAGAGATAAACATGATATATTTGGCAAATAGAATCTAACAGTTGTTCATACTTGTCCATCACATCCATAATACAAGAGGCATATTATTCACAGCCATTGTTTGTTATTTTTCGTCTGATAACCAACAATGAAATCATTCATTAGACAAAGGTTCCTTTCCTATCATGCTTACAGTTGAATGGATGTGTACAGAAACTTTCTAGAAAAGTTATGTATAAGGCTAGAGCAAAGATGCATTAAAGAAAAATCTAAACTTACGCTTAAGCTTCACGAAAAATTGCATATACACTAAACGCCGAGTGTTGCAGGACAAGCATACATAAAAATCTTCAAAACAACCACACTAATTTTGATCAAGTCATAGTGGGCAAGTACCCCTCCCAAATCATGGCTAGACTAAACTTGTTTTTCAGTTGATTAGATAGTGAGCTAGTGTTGGTTTATAAAGGTTATCTAGTAGTAGTAGATTGTGAATTTGATGGGCATTTGGTTGAAAGTTGAGACTCTAACTAAACTATTCTCTCTGGAAACTACCAACAATTTGAATTTCTTGTTGTGATCTAAGCTCCAATGTTAAATGACTAGGTATGAATCCAAATCATTTAGATGCATAACAACAACAAGGAAATACTTTGAATCAGATATACAAAAATGGTGAAAGAGACCTGCCGATCCAGAAGGAGAAGGAAGCAGCGAGAACTTTAGCTGAGAAAACAGAGAGAAGAGCAGGGAGGAATCCAAAGAGAATAGGAGCACCAGCTTCAAAGAAGACGGCGTAAGGAAGACACAAAGTTAGAGTTACGGTATGCATCGCTACATACGTAGGAATCGCCCAAATCCCAAGCCGATTCGACCATTCCTTCAACGCTTCTATCGCCGCCTCCTTGTCCCAACTCGTTCCTTGCCTCACAACAACCGCCACTACCGCTACTATCACCACCATCACCACCCATTTCCAATTCCCCATTCCGTCGCTCACAGATCGGAAGAGAAAATGAGCAAAGCTTGTATTGTATTGGATCTATCCAGTTATATTAAAGAACCCGAGTCGGGTCAACCCGCCCGCTCCTAACCAGAATATTAATAAATAATTAAAAAAGGTTAAACCGGCCGGTTTAACCGGTTCACCTGATCGCGGGTAAATAGCGAATTTTTCCGCGTTTACTCGGGTTTATAATTTCCGGATTTAAGCAGTAAACCCGAACCGGAGTGATGTCCGGATCCCGGTATAACCGGGTCGACCGGCCGGTCCGGTCCAGGCATCAAAACATTCTTAAAAACCTTAGAAAAACCTAAACACAATTGCTTCCTCTCTTTCTCAGTCGTAGTCGCAGTCGCCTCCATGTTTGAGTACCGTTGTAGCTCCGTCGATTTCGATTGGAAGCCGTCTCCGGTTGTAGCTCTAGCTACAAGCGACGATGGCTCTCAGGTTGCTGCAGCTCGAGAAGACGGTTCTCTTGAGGTCTGGCTTGTCTCACCTGGTGCTGTCTCCTGGCATTGTCAACTCGTAATCTCTCTCTCTCTCTTTTTCTCTCTTCCGATTACCTTATTCTCTAGTTGATAAGCCTCTTTGTTGTTGTTTGAGTTTAGACTATCCATGGAGATTCAAAATCAAGAATCTCGTACCTTGTGTGGTGCCGTGCTAGTCCTAAGTCGTCGTCTTCTTCCGCTAGGCTTTTTTCTTCGAGTATAGATGGCTCAATTTCCGAGTGGGATCTTTTTTCCTTGAAGCAGAAGGTGAGTTTCTTGCTTCAGGTCGTTATAGGTTTTGTACATTCCCTTCCTTGCTAGTTTTGTTCTCTGATCAATCTGATTGTACAGGTTGTTTTAGATTCAATTAATGTATCAATTTGGCAAATAGCTTTGGCACCACTTCCTTCCACTAGTAAAGAAGCTGAGCTGATTCCGAGTGGAGTCTTGACTGAGAAATTAGATGATGAGGAAGATGATTCTGAGTCGGACGAGGTTTATGAGAAAACAGAGGCCTTGGATAGGCGTCTTGCTGCTGCCTGTGATGATGGTTGTGTGAGGATTTATTATATCTCTGAATCAGTCAAGTTAACGTATTATAGATCGTTGCCTCGGGTTAGCGGTGAGATATCTTTACTTCCCTTAGCATCATTTTGATCGTTTTCGTTATTGTATCTACTTAGAACTTTATGGAACTCTATTTTCATAGGTCGTGTGTTAAGTGTGACGTGGAGTTCGGATGCAAAGATGATTTTTTCGGGTAGTAGTGATGGGTGAGTACATTTTATTTTACTATGGATGAGATGTTGGATAAACAGACCCTGCAATACTCTTTGATTAGTCGAAGTAATTAGTTTCCGCTTCCCATGTATATTTTTGTAGGCTGATAAGATGCTGGAATGCTGATCTCTGCCATGAGGTATATAGAATCACAGTTGGACTTGGAGGATTAGGAAGTGAGTCTGAGCTCTGCATCTGGTCACTTCTTTCGTTGAGGTAAAGAGAGTACTGTGCTCACATGTTAGTTTTTTTATCTTTCTTTTTCGCTTGCTGATGATCTACATCCTATTTTAGACCTGGAGTACTTGTCAGCGGAGATAGTACAGGAAGTGTCCAATTTTGGGATAGCGAGCATGGAACTCTTTTGCAGGCGCATTCGAATCACAAAGGTGATGTCAATGCTCTTGCTGCAGCCCCAAGTCATAACCGAGTGTTTTCTGCAGGTGCTGATGGACAGGTAAAATAAAACAGAAACCTTTCCTGCTTAAACATAACAGCAGATGTGTTATTTGGTTGTAATGGTGTTAATTCTGTAATTCTCTTTGCATCCTTTGGTAGGTTATTCTATATAAGCTCTCTGGTGGTTCAGATAATACACAAGATATGAAACCTTCTTCCACTCAGAAGTGGGATTATATCGGTTGTGTAAGGGCTCATACACATGACATCAGGGCTCTAACTGTTGCAGTCCCAGTAAGTTGTGAAGGTCAGTGGCTTCTTGAGCTATACTATATTCAGAATTTTTAGATTTTCGATTATAGTTTGCAATTAAATCTCATTTTTGGGTGAGACAGTGTCAAACTTTCATGTATATCATCTTACACCCACACCATTGGTTCCCCCCCCCCCCCCCCCCCCCCCACACATAATCTTGTGGTTCTTCTCTAACACATCCAAAAATTCTTAGTCATTATTGTCTTAAGGTCATACCTACGGTTAGAGTTTAGGATCACAAACACATAAACCCAAAGCTTCTTGTATTGAAGTAGATCGACTGTGTTAAAGCCTTTCTTTTGGTTAAAACTAATAAACCGTAGGCAAAGCAGATAGATAACCTCCCTAAAACTCTTTTCTCGAGATGACGATGACGAAGAAGTATCCTAAGAAGTCTTTATTTAAATACAAATAGAAATCCTGTGTAAAACCAGTAACAAAATTCTATCAAACTACTTGATAGTTATCACAAGATACCCTAGCACTGTTTTGGGCTTGGGCCATGATGCATTTAGGAGCAATGTTTTCCTGTATGTAGAGGCTGCCTAGTCTTTTTGTTATTTGTGCTTATTAAGCTCGTACCTTCTGCAGGTTCCCTTCCAGACAGTAATGCAAACGGAAAAACTCGTAAGAAGCGCAAGAAGGAGAAGCCAGTTGGTTTCAGTTACCATAAATGGGAACATTTGGGGGTTCCGATGCTCATTTCAGCTGGTGATGATGCAAAGCTTTTTGCATACTCGGTTCAAGAGTTCACTAAGTTCTCTCCACATGATATATGTCCTGCCCCTCAGAGAGTACCTATGCAGATGGTACATAATACAGTGTTCAATCAGACTTCTCTTCTCTTGGTTCAGGATTCTTGTTCTTTAGACATTCTTCATATTCGCGTAAGCAGTGATTCTAGTCAGCGTGTCTCCACCAAGCCATTGGTTCGTGTTAAATGTAAAGATGCCCGGAAGATCATATGCAGTGCCATTTCCAACACAGGATCACTTTTTGCTTATTCTGACCAAATTCGCCCAAGTCTGTTTGAGCTGAAGAAAAATAAACTTGGAAAGAATCCATGGAGTGCCAGTAGAAAGCGACTTCCCAATCTTCCATTAGCTCATTCCATGGTCTTTAGCTGTGACTGCTCTCGCCTGATAATGGCTGGCCATGATAGCAGGATATATGTATGTGCCAAGTTTTGCCATAATCAAACTTTCTGTACATACTTGCTTGACTTTGTAAAACAGCTGACTCTATTTGTTGGCAGATTGTTGACGCTGGTAGCATGGAGCTGTTACATACTTTTACTCCACGTCGGGAAGGGCAGGAAGATGAATCCCCTCCGCGCGAGCCTGCAATTACAAAACTGTATACTAGCTCAAATGATCATTGGTTAGCTGCTATCAATTGCTTTGGGGACATGTATGTGTTCGACCTGGAAACACAGAGGTGAACATTTTATGACCCCTTTTTGCTTACAATTATTTGTTAAGATTTACTCGGATAGTACTTTTTCTGCAGAGGATTGTGATTTTGGCTTGCATATTTGCAAGTACCTTGTATATATATATATATATATATTTTAATTCAGGCAATTGGTTACAGGCAGCATTGGTTCATATCAAGGCTGGATGGTGCATCTGTTGCAGCCGCTGGTTTTCATCCCAAGATCAACAATGTGCTTGTGATCTCAACCTCTTCAAACCAGGTGTTTGCATTTGACGTAGAGGCTAAACAATTGAGCAAGTGGTCCCTGCTGAACACTTTTAGTTTGCCCAAAAAATTCCAAGAGTTTCCTGGTGAGGTCGTAGGACTCTCATTCTCTCCATCACCAAGTTCATCATCTGTAATCATTTACAGCTCCTGGTACTTGATTGGTTTTCAAATTTTTCACTAAGAACAATTTGCATAAAGAAAAAACAGTAATCCTGATGATAACTGGAATTTTTGGTTGCATAACAGGGCTAAGTGTTTGTTGGAATTCGGGAAGCCGGTGGAACAAGACGGAGAGACGGAGTTGCCATACGGCATTCTGTCTGATGAAGTAGCAGGTAAAATTGGAAGCATTGGTTTGAATATGGGGAATGGGACTCGAAAACGTAGGTTAGAGGAGTATCAAATAAAGAGTAAGAGTAATGAGAGAAAGAAGTTTGAAATGATACCTTCAAAACACCCAGTTCTATATTTAGGACATGTATCAAAAGATGCAATCTTGGTGGTAGAGAAACCATGGGTGGAAGCTATCAAGAGTTTAGATACACAACCAGTTCACAGGCATATATTTGGGACATAAGGGCTATAAGAGAGGTAGAATTGGGCTCAAGTCGTTTATTTTCTTCCACAGTGTATGCCTCAAAATTTTGTAAGAACTTTAGTAGTCTTTTTTTGTTATATACATTTCTTTACTAGAGTCTCTTGTTCTTTTGAAGACTAAGAAATGTATCGAGTTTTATTTCAATGTTAAGAACTTTTTAGTGCAAATACCTAGTGAAACAAAACTAGGATGATTTTGCTAGATTTACAGAAAAGTAGTTGGATTTTGTAAAAATAAAATGAGTTTTATTTCAATGTTAAGCACTTTGTAGTGCATATACCTAGCTAACGTGAGCATCGTCTTCAGAGCCTGCTAAGTCCCACGTATACACTTAGTGGAGTATACGGCAGGAGTTACTTTGTTTTACAACAGAAAGTAGAAAAAGACTACACTATGGTGATTTTGCTAGATTTGCAAAACAATAGTTGGATTTTGTATATATAAAGTGTCACGTTGATGTTGTGACCCAAATAAAAAGGTCACGTTGATGTATATCATTTTCTTTGCACATTAACGAGAGAGTCTCCTTCCTTTTAAAACTTTTTTATAGCGAATATTTTTAAAAACATTAGTTTGAAATTAGTCTATCATACTCCCTCTGTATTTAAAAGAATAATGTTCTAGATTTTTTACTTGTATTTGAAAGATTGATTTTCTACATTAAATTAATGCTATTTCAGTTTTACGAAATCCATTAATGTTTTTTTTTGCTGTGCCATTAGATACAACTAGGGTTAGACTCGCGCACGCGCGAGTTTGACTTCTTTTGATATTTTTGTGCTATTTTCCTATGTTTTCTATCAATATCATGTATAAAATGAATTAGTAAGTCTTTTATGTTAGTATATATATTTTACATTTATTTACACATTATAATATCATATTTTCAATTATTAATTATTTTTAATTCTTTTTATTTGAAATTCTTTCGATTTGGTATTTGATTTTAAATAAATAGTTGTTTAGTTTTTGAAAACTTATTATTTTATCTATTATTGCATAATAAATTCATCCAATCTTCAAACAAATTCTAAATATAATCAATATATTTACTTTTGTCATTTTTTCACAAAACACTAATATAATTATAGAAAGTTAATTTATACATAATTTTTTTCTTACGTTTTCTTAAACATTTCGAAAATAGTTTTTGTTTCTCTAGATTTTTAAAATCATTGATTCAAATATTGAATTACAGAAGCTCGTCGGGGAGTGTGTTTTTGTAGAACTACGTACATTTTTACATAAAGATCACAAATTATTCTCGGTATATTTTGCTGTACAATTTATGAATAATGTGACCATTAATTTTATACTTTATTTATATATCAAATTTAAGATTTTTTATTTATTTTAAATTACGATATTACAACGTTTTCAATTTTTTTTATTTTATACTTCCAAAACCTGAAAATAACATTTTGAATAAAATATTATATTCTAAAGTTTCACCTTATTTTCTTATTTTAGTGAAATCGTTCAATATTCTTTAGTGAAATCATACATCCTCTTTTTTTAAAGCCTTCAGTCTCTTAACAATCGGCTGAAACTCAATTACGATACTTCAATAATTAACATCATTGAATCTATTTTTTCTTTGATTATTTTTTATTAACATTTCTATTTAGCGCTCTTATATATAAATTTGTAATATTTTGATTATTTTCTAATGACCATATAAATAAAAGTAATTCATTATTGTAATTTTTAATTCGAACATAAATACTCAAATAATCCTGAAATATGGTTCGTATGATGAATTTATTAAACTTAACGACAAAAATTTGATTTAACTATTTACAATTTTATGTTAGTTTGTTTACTTATTTTTAGTAGAACATAACTCAAGCAATGCGTGATTTTTTTGTCTTCCACCAATTTATACCTTATATCTTTAAAATAATAGTATTATAACACTTTCATATTTTTCTTTCATACTTCCTTAAAATCATATAACATTATAAATAAAATCGTATATCCTAACTTTTCGTCTTATTATCTCATCTTTAATTAGATGGTTCAATATCCTTTTAGTGAAATAATATATATTTTTTATCTGTATATCAACAACTTTTTATATTAACACGTTCATCCATCATTGGTTCAAATATGTTCATGTATTTCTTTAACGAATAGGTGTAAGTGCGTTCATGACCCAAAAAAACCAATAGCCTCTTAACAATTTTCTGACACTCAAGATTCTTTTTCTTTGATGTCGCTAATATCTTTATTCACTTTTTCTTATATGTATATTCATTTTACATATTTCCAATTTTTGAAATTGAATATATAAACTTTTATCGTTATCATAAATTCATAGTAAATACTCAAATATTAATTTCTACTTTTAGTATTCCCTCCGTTTCATATTAGTTGTCATTCTACGCTTTTTATTTTGTATCAAATTAGTTGTCGTTTTACATTTTCAATGCAAATTTATGATTGATTTTCCGATTTAATCCATATTCTTTTAGCTTATTAACTACACATATCAAATGAAAAACACATTAATTAGGGGTAAAACAGATTTTTAAATGTTTTCTTAATTGACGTGAAATCACCTAGAACGACAACTAATATGCAACGGAGGGAGTAATTTATTGACTTATTTTTCGTTTTTTAATTTAATTAAAAAATAAGTAGTTATAAGTAACAATAAATATACATAAACATGAACTAAATGAACTTTAAACTAAAATTAATTGCTTAAAATTTTTTTGCCTATGTGGACACTTTAGATGGAGAGAGGACTCCCTAATTATATATATGATTATTGGAAAACAAAAAAAATAAGTAAAAAAGAAATAGTAGGCATGTTTTAAATACAGAGGGAGTATATGGCTTTATCAATCTTTCTAATGAGATGCATGTACTTTTTTGTTGTAAAACAACGAGTTTCACGATAAGAAGAGAAAAGTAATAGTACTACTATCAGTATCAAAGTGTGTGTGTCGACCAAATATAGGATGTTGAACGGCGAGGCAGAGAAAAACGCATAATAAGACATTAAGACACGTACGAGAAAAGACGCCCAGACGTCAACTAAGAAACCACCACGTGTCAATCCTTCTATCCCACCGTTGCATGGAGCAGACAGACGCTGCAACTGCCTCGTGTTACTTCCCAACGACCAATTACTTAGCTGCACGTCTCTAACTCTCTCGAATCCAATAACGCTTAACACGAGAAATTAACTTCAAAGTTAAAAAAAATTCGCAATCTACATTGCATGTAGCCAAAGAATGGATCTTTAAAGTAAGGAAAAAAAGGGATAGGTGTAGGCACGCATGACGTCCAGCACCAACACGCGTAGCGGTGACTATCTTCTGTGATTGGTGAACCGAACCAAAACGGCACATTAAGTCATTTCCTCACACGTGTCCCTATCCCTAACCTTCTCTAACACGTACCCATCCTTTTCTCTCCAAATGTCTTTCTTCCTTATATTCGCCTCTCTTTTATTGGCCCTTTACTCTCCTTTTAACCTCCTTGCTCACTCTCTCTGATCTCTCAACATCTCCTTCTTCTTCTTCCTCGTCTTCTTGACGCCATGATTAAGATACTGAACTCTCACTCTCACCATTCTCACTCAACCACAACTCTCAAAACGGCTGAGATCTTGTCCAAATATAGACCCATTGCTCCTAGGCCCGGGACGCCTCGTGTAAACGAAGATGACTCTTCTTCCTCTATGTCTCACAGGATCAACCAATCTCCTTACCTCCGTAACCTCTGGCCACAGCTTCAAGCCCGGCCTACAAGAACTCGCAAGCGAGGCCGTGGCGGCATGGGTCCCTCGTCTCATCTTTCCCTCAAGAGACACAAGCCATCTACACAACGTGTGCTTGCCCCTATTAAAACGCTGTCGTTTCAGGCCTTCACTCATAGGTTACCTCAGGTTGGCTCCTCTGCTTTGGTGACTCTGCCTCTCCTTCAATGCTCTCCTCCTTCCTCTAAATGCATGGAGCCAGATCAGGTAAAAGGGAAATGTGTCATTGATCTGAACGAGACCGCAGAAGTTATACAAGAGAGAGACTTCTTGAAGCAGCTACAAGGACCCATCACAACAACCACAACCACAAGCAGAGTCATAGCACCACAGCCGATAAGGCCAGTTTGCTCAAGGATCAACGTGGCATGCATAAACCCATCTACACAATCACAAATCAGCAAGAAATCACCAGAAGAAGTCGAAGAAGAAGTTGAATCCGACGACTTACCAGCTATGATCTCAGATTCCAACAACAAGGTCAGACTCGTGAACTCGAAATACAAGGAGATGATGGGTCAGCCAGAGTGCTCGTGGCTGGATTCTATGGTGAGAGGAAAGAGGATATGTGGAGAAGTGATGATACATTTCTCTCACCACAAAATCCCTGTGAATAATGGGTTTTCTTGCTGGGTCAAGATAGAATGGGGAAGAGATGGTAAGGAGGAGTCAGTGCATGCCTTCTGCGATGTGATGAGGCTTGCATGTCACTCTAAAGATTATCTCTTTACGTGGAGGTTTCACACAACTACTACGGACTGTAGAGAGTCAGCTTGCAATGCTTAATTAGGTTTTGGATTATGTTTAGTATCTTAGCTTAATGATATATAAATATATAGACAATATGTAAATCTTGGTTTAGTGGTAATTTTCGCTGTTAAAATACACTACAAAGAACGACAACTTCCTCCTTTCAGAATATGTTACTATGTGCAAAACAGTCGTTGGTAAATACATGACTTGGGCTAGAAGCGACCACGCCATGAGAAGCTCTTAAGATTTCAATGTATAATGACTAAAGAGCTATACTTACACCGATCATACCATACCCCACACACAAAAAAAAGTTAAATTTTTGTTTTTAACGGGACCATAAAAAACATTTTGAAACAAAGGTTTTGGATTGGTGACCTTTTGTAAGTTGTTGATTCGCCATGAGTTGCTGCATCATAGCTTCAAACTTATTATCTTGAGGTTCCATAACAACGTTCTAGATCTAGAATAGGGGGTTGAAAACTTGTGTGAATGTTTCCTCGGTCGAAATCACTACTTTTTTTTGGTTTTGTTGAAACTTTTCGACACCATCGCTGTTGCTCATCGAAACTATCTCCAAGACACTTTTCATTAACCTTACCATCAGTACCAATCACGTTCTCACATAGATGTTCACTACTTAGTTGATTTTTGAGAAGTTGAGCAACCATCGTTCTCATTTAAATAATTACGCATATTATAATTTTTCATTGATGTTTTCCTAGTAGCTGAGTTATCAATGAGAATCTTAGTTAAAACAATATAACTAGGCATCAAGTCCTTTTGGTTCGGAGTGTTGAGTGTCGTCTTTAATTTCTCAATAACTTCATTGAATTGGTACTCTCTTTGGTACTTCTTGAAACGAAATATAGCAACAACAAAAAACGATTTGTTTATCTTTGTTGAATTTCACAACTTTTTTTTCTCATTGGGTCCAATCTCTTTTTTGGGTAGAATTGCTTCAGAACTTGTACTCGTTCTAAGTAGTGAACATAAAATGTATAGGATCATGAATGTGCATAAAATGGACCTTCTAATGGACCAAAATGAGACAATAATCCCTTGGTTACTATGGAAACTATGGAAAAACATAAATGAATTTGTATTCAAAGGAGTCACCTAGCTGATAGCAAAGAGGTTCAAAAGGAGGTAATAAGCCCTTAGTTCGTGACTCCTTTGAATACAAATTCATTTCTGTTTTTCCGTAGTCTCCATAGTAACCAAGGGATAATTGTCTCACTTTGATCCATTAGAAGGTCCATTTTATGCACATATAAGAGCATCTCTATCAAAGTACTACCTTAAAACATTATTATTGTAAGGTCTCTCTTTGTTTTTCTTGCATCTTTGCTATCTTTTTTATATTATTGTAATATAAACTATCTAGTTTAGATAACTGGATATTTTGATAGAGATGCTCTTACATTGCCTTATCTTCTAAACTAAATACTTTATATTACAATAATATATAATTAAAAAAAAGAGAGACGGACAAACAAAGAGAGACGTTACTAATCTTACAAACGTAAGAAACGTTTCGAGAAAGGAGAAAGAAAGAGAAAGAAAGAGAGACGTTACTAATCTTAGAAACGGAAGAAACGTTTCAAAAAAAGAAAGAGAATAAGAAACAAAGAGAGACGTTACAAATCCTAGAAACGGAAGAGACGTTTTGGATATTCAAGTGCACATTTATTATGTAGATACTGGTTCAATTATTAAAAAAAAATTAAAATATGTTTATAAAATATCTTTTTTTTTTTTAACTTTTAGTCATGTACATGATGCTCTTAACATTCCTAAATGAGACTCATAGATCAAATGGAAATCATTTCCACGAGGTTGAGTTAAATGCAACTGTGGAAAAAGCATAAATCTATGTTGTACAAAAGAGAGGAGTATGATGCACAACAAGTAATACAAAAAGCACAAAAGATATGATGGAATGAAAGAGAAAGAGGATGATTCAAGTGGTTTAAGATTAACCTCTATCGGTTTACAGACTTAAACTTGGTCACCACCTCAATTTGGAATGCTAAAGTGTAACTCTAATGGTGCTTGAAACCATACTCTTAATAAATGTGGAATAGGTTAGGGGTTGAGAAATGAAAAAGATAAAGTGTTATGACGTGGTGTTAAAGCTCTACCACGACTCATAACTACACACGGAAGCAGATGCCCTAAGATGGGCAGTTAGCTCTCTATCATCGTTTGGATACGAGAATATAGTATTTGAGACTGATTCTAAAGAACTGATAAATGCATTGCAGGGAAAGACTGTATGGCCTATATTTCAAGAAGTGAATCAAAAAATTCAACATGGCTTAAAAGCTCTTGAAGATTCTACGATCAATTTTCTCTAAAAAAAGGGGAATAAGGTAGTCGATAGAATTACAAAAAAAGCTATTTTTTACGAAACAATGTTCTTAGATTATATTTTTTGGTATCGAGTGGGTTATCATGTAGTGTAATTTAATTGGTTAATGTTTTATTCCCTGTTCAAAAACGCGGTCTCGGCGGCTGTGTAATCGCCGACTAGTTTAAGGCTATTCGGCTAAAAAGTCGGAACTATCAAAATTGGTCATTGTTTTATGGATGTTAAGATTGGAATCTCATGTACGGTTGTAAATCTATTATTGTTGAGAAAAACTATACAAAAACAAGAAAAATCAACAATAATGGTAAAAAAAAATACAAAGGCGGCGAAACTAGGGTTAAGATGTTGGACGAAAATGAAGGAGCTGAGGGTATGTTTGTAATTTTGTGTAATTTCCGATTAATCCCCGATTTATCCGCTAGACGGTAGGTCCATTCCGAATGCCCGATTAAAAGGAAAAAAAAGAAGAGGGTAACTACGTCAGAGAAACGACGCTCTTTGGAACTGCCATAAGATAAAACGACACGACGTTTTCGCGTAAGCCGGACCTAGAAAATTTGAGGAGTTAATTGGACCCATCTCCGATTTCGTTAATTCTATTTTTTCTACCACTTGTCTTTTCTTCTCTCCGCCTAAATGCCCTCTCTTGCTCTCGTCTTGTCGAGATTTCTTCTTCAACCTTGAAAAACCCTAAAAAGATAAAGCCACTGCGAAGCCACCGTATCTCTCCATCACCGATTCCGCCTGCAGAAATTTCGAATTCACTAATGGCGGCTCCGGTTGCCGCTGCCGCGACAGCCAGGACACAGGCGCTTTCTCTCCTCGCCGCTGCTAATAACCACGGCGATTTGGCTGTGAAGCTTTCGTCTCTTAGACAGGTCAAGGAGATATTGCTCTCATTGGACCCATCTCTATCTGCTGAGATTTTCCCTTACCTCGTAGAACTCCACTTATCGCAAGAAATTCTCGTTCGCAAATCGCTTATTGAGTGAGTCCACCACTGCTTAATAAGCCTGGTTTTACTTTCTCCTTTTAATCAATCTCTTTGCCGTTTCTACGAAGATTTTGATTTTTGTCTTGTGTTTAGGGTTCTTCTGTACTTTTGGGGATAATTTTTCTTTCCCAATCTTGAAAAAAAGTTTCATCTTTCCACTATGTTGCAATTAATCATCTATTCGAGCTTGATTGTTTGTTTTTTGGTCTGAAATGAGACTGGTTGATGGGTGACAGGATCATTGAAGATGTTGGTTTGAGGATGCTGGATCAGTCTTATGTTCTACTCACTGTCTTACTAGTCTTATCAAGAGACGAGGATCCAATTGTTGCAAAGAAATCTATTTCTGCTGGCACAACTTTCTTTTGCAGAATCTTGGAGGAGATGGCAATGCAGGTCCGTACTGTTTCTCTGGTTGGATATGTTGTCATGCACATATGTTATTTTGAAACCTTTTCCTGTTTTCGTTGTCAAAACTTTGGTTTGTTTTATGTTGGTGTTACTTATTTGGCAATTTAAGGATAGTGTCATAAGGCTTTATGGTTATATGAAATAGTGACGACAATAAAGTTGTACAAGCATTGGTAATTTTTGTTTATGTGTTTATTAGCTAGTCATACATTCACAGAACTTTGAGATCTTTCTGGGTGTTCCTGTATTCACCCCAGCAATGGACATGATTTTTTGCAATGAAATTTCATTTTATTCTCACTATAATGTATTATTCTTGATGATCTATACAGTTTCATCATCATGGTAAAGTTGATCGTTGGTTTGGGGAACTATGGACATGGATGGTTAAGTTCAAAGATGATGTGTTTGCTACTGCAGTGGAGGTATGCTGGCTGTTTTAGCCCTTTTTTTTCCCTGTATGTTCCTCTTGTGAGGTATAGACTTTTGGTTAAGTATTTGTCAGACTTCTCTGTCAATTTAAGGTTTTCTAATTTATGTCTGCGGGTTCTTTCACTATAGCCTGGATGTGTAGGGGTGAAACTTCTGGCTCTAAAGTTTATGGAGACATTTATTTTGCTTTTTACTCCTGACGGATCTGACCCTGAGAAATTTGCCAACGAAGGTATTGCATTCTAAACATGTAGTTTTGTTTCTCTGATTATATAGCATAAATCTGGAATCGTACAGTACATGATTTGTTATTTTGTTGCTGGCATGTCTATATTTATTCTACTACAGGAAGTAGACAGATGTTCAACGTTTCCTGGCTTGCCGGTAGTCACCCCATTCTGAACCCGGCAACTCTCATGTCTGAAGCAAATAGGACATTTGGCATCTTATTAGATTTCATACAGTCGGCTGGTCATTTTCCGGGTGCACTGACGATAGCTGTTGTTAGTTGGTATGTTTCTGGATGCGTCCCACTATTCTTGTGTTACTTTTTTTTTTTTTTTGTATTCTCCATCATGTTACTTGTGCGTGGTTGGTTTAACTGTTACAGTTTTTGCTGTCCCACATTGTTAGTTCATAAAAATCCTTAGTTCTACATGAGTTTTCAAGCTATAAGATAATATGAATTAGGGTGATGCAAGTTATTTCAAAATGATTGCCCATGATTTCTATCCTAATATATCATGATTAATTTCATTGTTCTTGCAAGTTGATATGGGTGCTTTGGTGTTCTTAAACTTTGGTTACTTATTGTTATGTTTCTTCTTTGTTCTTTTGTTTTCTGTTGTCTAGTACTTAACATGAAACACTCGTTCTCACATGTATGTTGGGGTGATAAACGAACCATATAGAATGCGTCTTACTGCACCGATATGTGTCTTGAACAATGGGGTGACATTAGTAATATTCTTTTGCATAAGTTTCATGTGTGCCTGATCTTTGGGATATACAACAATAAGCAGCTGATCTTCCACTATTAAGTAGAGTTTCATGGTCAGGCTTGGTCGTCCTTCTTGCATTTTCATTGTGTCTTGAATCAAATAATCCTGTAAGAAAAATAACATCAGGGGAAATAAACTACTGTTTTCCATTTGTATGTGCCTACTAAACTTTTGGGTGAGAGAGATAACGCATGGAGACAGGTTATAGCACTGGTTCAACCCCTATGATATAGTTGCAGGTAACTGAAACATAGTGCGAGGGGAAAATGGCTCGGTTGAAGCTGCATCAGTTATTGACAGTTACCTGAGTATATGGCGCCCCCGCCTTTTTTGGGTACTGTGGAGCTCCAATATGCAAGTGATAAGGACATCAAACAATGGATAGAATGGTCAGCTCTAGTAGTTAGAAATGTTGTTTCCAAGTAATGCAGAAACATGCTAGAAGAATATTTATTTTGGTTTTGTGAACTGGATGTATATATATATACATATGATTGTTATGTTGGGATATTATGTATACATTACAGTATAAAAGTTTATGCACAGTTCGTTTGGCAATCAGAGCTTTCTTTATGCTGAATTCTAGCCTAACATCTACTTGCATTGTTGTTTTGCTTTCTGTCATGATGAATGTTTCTTCATCATATATAGGTTTAGGTAGATATTTGTTATGAATGATGTTGAGTTGAATACATTTTTGCTGCTTGATCTCGTATTATGTCTTCCTCTTAAGATGGACGTAGAAGTTATCTCATGGTTGTTATGTCGAATCACTTTGAATTATCAATGTTTCTCATATCTGCATAGCAAACTAATTTGTCACGTTTAACTAAAGCTTCAGAAAGTAGGTAATCACCTAGCAGATGTTTGTTTATGTTTGAACTGATTTTACCATTCAATGTCTGGGAAGACTATGTTTCTAGAAAGATCAATGCTGAACCCTGAGAGCAAAGACACTTCTAGAGAGATGGTTCCAGTTTTTCTTTCTGTTTCATTTCCTGTTTGACTAATGGAGTTGTCTTACAGGAAGAAAAATGTGAATATATACAATCTTAAATCTTTGGTAATGGTTATACTATATATTATCTGTGTTATGTTAGCAGTTAGTTTGTAATTTGAGGAAATCTTTAGGATATGGTAGCTTTGCAGATATCATGTTGATATGCTTCCAGACCAGGACTTTTGACTTCTCAAATTGTGATAATGGGATATGTAAAAGTTTAGCTTGAGCTAAGTTTTGTTCTGTTAAGGAGCTTCTGAGTAGTGTTGTATGCCGCAGAGTCATGAGCAAAGTTTCTCTGAGGACTTGTTGCTTGATGAAGTTATATTCAAACTCTAGCGGCTCCTACAATAGATAATTGTATATGTTAAAAGCAGCTCTCATATAGGAAGAACCTAGGGGTAGTTTCTTCATTGCAAGTATTGTTCTTTTGTTTGGTGAGATGTGTAGTGATATGTTAGGAAATATTTGTAGGATAGTTGAACCATTTGCAATTATGAATATTTCCAAGTCTCTTATCTGACAGTTGCTTATCTTTCACAGTCTTGCAGTGGTAGCAAGGAAGAGGCCTGTCCACTACAACACGGTCCTTTCTGCTCTGTTAGATTTTCATCCAAATCTTGAGACGGTTAAAGGATGCCATGCTGCAAGCGTTCAGTATTCCATTAGAACTGCCTTGCTGGGATTTCTTAGATGTACTTTCTCACCTATGATCGAGGTAGAGCGTTCATTCTTTATTGTTTTCTTCCTCAACTCTACCCCTTTTTCGCTGAATAACACTTGAAATCATTATTAAACATCGATTCTAAGTATCTTTATGCAATGAAAATATTGTTGCAGATTGGTTGTTTTTGCCATCTAATTCTCACTGTAGTCTCAACTGGAAATCCAGAGCTCAATTAATCGTTTCTTGCCTTCTATTTTTCCGTTCATTAGCATAGAGGTCCAGCAGAGTTTATAGCCATAGTGATCTATCTGTGTTGCATATAAATGCTAGAAATAAAAGACTTTCTCTAAGAAAATTCAGTCGTATTTCATGGAGTCAAGCCCTCTCAAGTCAGAGAAACTCCTTAAGTGTTTCAGCTTTCTGGTCAAATTATCAACTGTTTATGTTGATATCTTGTTCCTCTACTTTAGGAACGGTGCCTTGCCTCTTTAAGATGGATATGCCATTCATTTTTTTTTAACAAAAAAGGTTTTCAATAGATACAAGAAAAAGTTATGTTATTTAGTGTCATTTCGTGGAGAATGGCCTTGTTAATTAGAAACAGAGTTGAAAAGTGTTGATCAGATCATATATCGAGGGTATCATATTGATTTCTTTTTATTTGCTAATTTTTGTTACTGAGATAGTTTTATTTTCTTTGCATTTTAGTCAAGAGACAAGCTCCTTAGAGCTTTTCGAGCAATGAATGCCGTAGATGTTGCTGATCAAGTTCTCCGGCAAGTTGATAAATTGGTTAGAATTAATGAGCGTGCTGCACGTGAAAGTTGGTCAGGCAAGGTAATAGTTATTTTCTCAGTCTTTGTTTCCTACTCTTCTATAGCTCTACATCAGCTTTGATCACTGACCAGTAACATCTCATGATGAACCTGCTTTTCAGAATAACCAGGCTAATCATCAAAATTCCTGGGACTTGTCAAAGAAACGAATAATGCCCCAGGGTGAAGATGATACAATCAATGGAGAGGTTGCTTCGAAGCGCTTACGCTATAATACTAACATCCATTTGACTCCACAAGTTCAAACAAGGGATTCTGCACATGGAGCTATCTATACCAATGGCATTTCCTCTGTTAATCATCCTTCGGATAGTGAGTTGACTCCAGTGGAACAAATGGTTTCAATGATTGGTGCTTTGCTTGCTGAAGGAGATAGAGGAGCTGCATCACTTGAAATTCTCATTTCTAAGCTTCATCCAGATATGCTTGCTGATATTGTAATAACAAGCATGAAACACTTGCCTAGTAGCCCCCCTACATTGACAAGTTCACTGGCTACTCCAGTAGATATTGTGGTATCCTCTTCAATAAATTCCATCAATTCTCCTACTCCCCCGGCACAACTTCCTGTTGATCCAATCCTTCCTGCTGGATCATCATTTTCCGATGGGCCTAGCTTGAATAGTGCAATTGCTGACCCTAGACGCGACCCAAGAAGGGTACAAACTTCTGTTTACTGCGTAATTCTTTGTTTTAGTGTTATTAATCCAAGATAACTTACACATAGCTGTGCAGGATCCCCGTCGCATGGATCCAAGGCGTTTAAATTCATCCACGGGACCATCACTGCCTGTAGGTGAGGGTAAAGAATCAGTTCTGCTACAGATGGACATCTCTACCTTATCGAGTAAGCCACTTTCAGTTCCTGCTGTCACGGCAGGGGCTGGTGGTTCAATACATCCAACAACAGTAGAGCATAGCGAAAAGATGGTGACAGGAAGTTCAGTAATCAGAATAAATAATCATCCTGATTGCAGAGACGACTTGTTGACTGTTTCCAAAGAGAGCCTTTACCCCTCAAAGGGCGAATCATCTTTAGATGTTCCACTGTCTCCTTGCAGGGTTGATGAACGCATCGGAGAAACAAGGTTTTCAGGTTCTGAAACAAATTTTGATTTGGATATGGTCTCTGTCCCAAATTTTGATCAACATTCGCCTCCATCATCAGTCCCAGACTTTGACCGACATCTGCCTTCAGCATCAACCATTAGCGCACCAGAGGAAAGCTACCGAGAATTGCCATCTGTTCCATTGTATGTTGAACTTACTACAGAACAAAGCATAACTGTTAGAAAGTTGGCTATCGAACGGATACTTGAATCAAATAGACATGTCTATGGGTTTGATTATAACAAGATTCGCATGGCATTAATTGCCCGATTGATTGCTACGGTGAGTGCCTTTTTGGTACTTGTTACTTGTGGTTTTGCTGTCGACTCGAGCTACCACTTTCATCATGGCTTTGCTCTAAAGAATCGTTATTTCAAACTCTCTCTCTTCAATTTTTTTGCTTACAAGCGTAATTCTTATTAAAAAAATACTCTTGTTCCAGATCGATGCTGGCAATGATGTTGCAACCATACTTAAAGAACATATTAGTGTGGATCATCGAGAATTCAAGGTACTTGTATGCTATTATTTGGCTGCAGTGCTCCTCAACCTCAGCCATCACTCTTTTATTTAGGTTTTGAATTTTCAGTTTCTTTCCCTTATGTGGAACAGTCACAAAATATTGTAGCGTCTTTAAGGGCACAAACAGTGCACTGTTGCAGTGCGAGTATATGTGTTTGCATGAAGTTTTCCTCTCCAACTCCCAGTGACTGATCTGTTTGCTTCTTTGTTTCTAGGGGCACGACCTTGTTTTACATGTTCTGTACCATCTGCATTCAATGGCAATTCTGGACACAGATGAATCCTCTCCCTATGATACTGTTTATGAAAATTTTCTCATAGCAGTGGTGAGTTATTTAACTTTTTCCCATTTTTTGTTTCTGAATCGCGCTTATTAAGATACTTACTGTAGGCAAGATTATTTCTGGATGCTCTCCCTGCTTCCGATAAGTCCTTCAGCCGACTTTTTGGAGAAGCACCACATTTACCTGATTCTGCCATAAAGCTACTTGATGAACTCTGCTCCACTCATCATGACGCAATTGATAGTGAGCGTGTTACCCAAGGGCTTGGTGCGGTTTGGAGCTTAATTTTAGTGCGTCCAAATGAGCGAAAAGCATGCCTAGCTATAGCATTGAAGGTAAAAAACTGTAGCCCAATTTTATTATTTCTGTTTCGTACAAGCCCTGTCTCAGTGATGGAGAACATGGTAATTCAAAAGTGTGAAAGTGACTAACTAGCTCCTTCCACAGAACTTATGTCTCGTCATATTGGCTTAGAAATTCCCAATTGAAACCTCCTGTTGACTAGTCCTACAAAACAGTTGAAACATATTAATTTTGTTGCTAGAATTCGGTCAAGTTAAGCTTTATTACATATTTATATCTGTAACATGTGGAAGACCTCCTGTGCCTTGTTGTAAATTTTTTCCATCAGGGCAGGCGCTGAAGTTTACACTGTATACTTCAGATTTATGAAAATATGATAAGAACATTATGGATTTGGTTGCTTGAAGAATGTGTAGAAAATTGCAATTATATAAGCAGTGTGTTTTGATCTCTAATCCCCAGAAAGTACTGTATGAGCTAATATTTTCCACATTAAAAGAATGTTGTGCTCTGGACTTTCCTTTTGTCTTCATACTCAAATTCATGTTCATTTGGTCCTATCCATTTTCCTTGTTCCTCACGCATGTTTTAATCCTGTTATGGCAGTGTTCTGTTCATTCTGAAGAAGACATCCGTGCAAAAGCCATCCGACTTGTGAGGAAATTCAGCCCAGATAGCAATATGGTTTTTATTTCCTACTGGTATAGTCATTCTAATTTATTTTTCACAAATGCATGCACAGGTCACAAACAAACTATATCACCTGCCATATATATCCGAGCATGTTGAGCAATTTGCAACAGATATGTTACTGACTGCTGTGAACTCTGAGACAAATCTCTCGCAGACTGGACCTATTGCAGAAGGAATAACAGAGGTAATAGCATATAGTCTAGTCTGGTAGCTCAGTGAAAATAATTCTTGAAAGGCAGTAAAGCTCCAAAAGCCAATAATAGTTCTCTAGGGACGTTAAGCTAAGTTCTCTTTGAGTTATATATATATATAAAGGCTTGTTACTTGAACATAATTTTTTAGAAGTCAGTTACTTTCTGTACCTGTTCTCGTAAGCCTCTGAGTTTTTCCTCTTGAGCTTTACCGACTTGATGCAATGGGCGCACTTAAGTTTATGAACCTTGACTTTTTATGGGTTGATTAGCTGACACTTATTTTCAGGCTAAAAGCCAGACAACTTGGAGAAGTGACTCTCTATGGTCTGGAACTTCTGACATTCACTCTCAGAAGGATCTGCAAACTTCTCGTGACGTTTCTGCTTTATCATTTTCTGAAGCTCAGAGGCTAATTTCTCTGTTCTTTGCTTTATGTAAAAAGGTCTGTGTAGTGTTTGGAGTTGCTCCTAATTCAAAGTATTCTCTAGCCTTAAATATTGTCAGTGGATCTGAGAGATACTTTAATTTTTTCAGAAACCTAGTCTCCTTCGCCTTATCTTTGAAGTTTACGGGAGAGCTCCAAAAGCAGTAAACCAGGTGAGTTAGCCCCCTGTTCAACCAGGTGAGAGCTCCAAAATTCAAATTGACCAATTTTGGTAATTTTCTGAAATGATTCAGGCTTTTCATCGACAAATACCTATGCTGATACGAGAATTAGGTTCATCTTATATGGAACTGCTCCAAATAATATCTGATCCTCCTAAGGGAAGTGAAAATTTACTGACACTGGTAAGTGGCTTCTGTGTAACCTTGTAGTAAATTCACAACGGCCTCCAAAGTATTTTTCTAATTTTAGTCATATTCGTTGTATCTTTTTTTATGTCAAGGTGTTGCAAATATTGACACAAGAATTGGGACCTTCGACTGATTTGATTGCTACTGTAAAGCATCTATACGAAACAAAGCTAAAGGTTCAAATTGTTCAGAAGAGCTCTCTCGTATCTTTTATTGTGTAAAAGTTTATGAAAATCAAGCAAAGCCTTACAAAATAATTTGTGTTTTGCAGGATGTTTCAATTCTTATTCCATTGCTGCCTTCACTCACTAAAGACGAGGTTCTTTTCTACTTTTTTTTCATGTATTCTGGTTTTTCCACTATTCTTTTACCCTGAAGGGAGACAAGAGGCTTGTAAACTTTTTATTGTCACTTTTCCCTACTTATCTTGCCTAAGTGAAAATGTGGAAATACATAAGAACTAGTAACCATGTATTGTAATGGCTTATCAATGATAGAAATTCCTTACGTTATGATGGACATTCTTTTTTGATGTAACAGGTTTTGCCCATCTTTCCTGCCCTTCTTAATCTTTCGCCAGATAAATTCCAGCTTGCACTTGCTCATATATTACAGGTAGACATATTATCACGATCAATCCTGTAGTTGTTTTGTTACTGATGATACTATGCACAGAAGGTTGGCCTTGGCATTGTTATCTTTTATGAGATTAGATCTGTTATCTTAGATATGTTAGAATAATGTTGCATAGAATTGTTTACTTGAATTCTTTTGGTGATCTTTTTTTGTCTGAGAAGTGGTGCTTTCTCTGTTCGATTTTATATAATTCCTTCCACTGTGACAACTTCTCAGATCCTTTTTGTTATATCTATGATAGGGTTCCGCTCACACAGGCCCTGCCCTAACACCTGCCGAGGTACTGATTGCTATTCATGATATTGTTCCTGAGAAGGATGGGCCACCACTGAAGAAGGTATTTCCTGATATTCCATCCGGTTTGAAAGTAGTTTTGAAGGGCCTTGTTGCCTGCACTTGTTTGTTCGATCAGTATTTACTTCCTCTCTTGTTGGCAGAGTCTCATGTGTCTATGTGTTTTGTTCTCAGATAACAGATGCATGTTCAGCATGCTTTGAACAACGCACTGTATTCACGCAACAAGTCTTAGCAAAGGCCCTCGGTCAGATGGTATGTCAAGGGTGCATATATTGTGGAAAACAACTACTGATTTAGATATTTACATCGGTGATGCTTTTTGGTTTCAGGTTGATAGAACACCTCTGCCTTTACTTTTCATGAGAACAGTAATTCAGGCAATCGACGCTTATCCAACACTGGTAAGTGTCATACCGTTAAGAGTCAAGACAACGGTTAAAAGACCAAAAGCTCTTTGTTAAAACTGAACCAAAGTAACAGAAACAGAATTTGAAAAACCCTACGAGAACTGCCTTCTTCCCTCGACCTAACAACACTATGAACCTTAAAGCTCTCACTAGCTTTGGATGAGTCTCACAAACAAGACATTATTCTTATTAATAATAAAACTTAAAAGTAAAACACTCTTGGAAAAGAAAATGGAAATCCTAAATAGTGGAGAAGTGACTGGCAAAAAAAAGAAGACAAACACATTTTTCTTTAGTATTTGGTTTAAGCTACAGGTCAATCTCTAATTTTTTGGTCAGATATAAAGTAATTTATAATTTGGTGTCCAGGTTGATTTTGTCATGGAAATCCTTTCCAAGTTGGTGAGTAAGCAGGTGAGTAATTTTAAGATCAAACACAAGGATCAGTTTTTAGATTTCTTTAGTGTCTGGTGTGGTTCTGAGATGATGAAATGTCTTTAACGTGTCATTCTGTGTCGCATGAATGCAGATCTGGAGACTGCCAAAATTGTGGCCTGGCTTCTTGAAATGTGTATCTCAGACACAGCCACATTCTTTCCCTGTTTTATTGGAGGTACAAGAAACGTAGTAGAAGAATGAATATATGAGCTTGGTGGTAATCACGAATAACTCTTTGGTATTGTTTTTGCAGTTACCAATGCCTCAACTTGAAAATATCATGAAGAAGTTTCCTGATCTAAGGCCTTCCCTTACTGCTTATGCTAATCAGCCAACTATCAGAGCTTCCCTACCAAAGTAGACTCTCTAAATTAAACTGACACTTTGTTATTCAATCTTTTTAAGTAAGAAAATGTCGGATACTGAATCTTGATGCGTGTTTTACCAGTTCAGCTCTTTCTGTTCTTGGGCTTGACAACGGGCAAGATTCGCGGTCACAAATGCACCCTTCAGATGCAACATCTTCTATTCATGGGGCAGCCTTAACGTAACACCCATTCTCTCTCTCTGCAAGAATATCGACAAGTTTGGAGTGTTTAGAGGAGACAAAGGGCACAGCTATATTTAAATCCAGTGTCACTAGCTCAAGACTGGCTACCACCACACATATATCTGACTACTAACTACATGTGTGGCTGTGTTTGCGATTCGTAGCAAGACCCGTCTAGTCACCCATTGTGTGTGGTCATTGATATTTTCGAGTTTTTTTCCCCTAAATTTTTTATTTTGTATATTATTATGAAACTTGACTGTGCCCGTGGGATTGTGTATTGAGAGAGCAGAAAGGTTTCACATGTAATGGATGTAGTAGTAGAATCGCATAAGCGTTGTTTCATATAGAGAGAAGATTATATAGACAGTTCATACATATAATCTAAATTCTTTTAAACTGATGACGACGAAATAAATTGGAGGCTAAGGTATATATGATTGTATTGTTGGAGTGCATTCGAAAAAACCATGCTTAATTGTTTTCTTCTAATGTTTTTCACAAACAATACTTTGAGAATTCAACCTAGAATATACCGTAAGCCTTCATATAGCATTCAAACCTTGTATGCACGGTCGAGTCGACATTTTGAAACTGGTGATCAAATTAACTTTATAATCAAGTGAATAATGTGGCAAAATGCGATTTTTCAGTTTTGAAGTCAACTACAAATTTTACAGGGGGCAATTTCCAAAAATACCACTTTTTAAGTTTTTTTTTCAAAGATATCACCTTGAAGTTTTTTTCCCAAAAATACCACTTTTTTTTTCTAAAGTTCCAAAAAATACCACTTGTTTTTAAGGTTTAGAATTTAATTTTTTTGGGTTTGGGTTAACTATTCCAAAATTAGGGTATAGTTTTAGGGGGTAGGGTTTGAGTTTGGGGTTTAGAGTAAAAAAGTGGTATTTTTGGAATTTTAGAAAAAATGTGGTATTTTTGGAAAAAAAACTTTAAAGAGTGGTATACGAGGGAATTCCTCTTTTACAATTATGTCAAAATAATTTTATAGCTTTTGGTGCCAAAACAAGACTATTGAAAACTAAAAATTATATTCCTAGATTAGAGAACAGTCCAAAAACCGATCACCATCTAATAGAGATTAAGAGCCTGAATGCTTTAAAGGTAGTGGGTGCGGATGCGGTTGCGGAAGTTTGTGAAAATGGGTGATAGCGATTTTAAAGTTATTAAGTGATTTATATGACTAGAGCATCGATTGCCAATAATAACTTTTAATGCGGACCTTGAATGGTTCAGTATGCAAAACAAACATTTATATCGTTATAGTTTAATTTCTATCTCACATAGTATTAATGTCCACGCTGGCTCCCTTGCGAAAGGACTTCGAGCACGTGACTTTTATTTTATTTTCAATTAGAGTTGTTCATTAGAGAAACCATGCAACTGGAACCGCTTTATTTAAATATGTGGTAATTGAAGAAAAAAAATAACATCGATTCATGATATTCTTACAGAGTAATGAATGAATATATACAAAATGGGCAAATGGGACAATAATGAAAAACGACTGCACGTAGGCCATATAACACATGACCACATTACTTATTACACTTCATAAAAAATCTGATAAAAAGAGTATCATTACTATATAACCCGAACAGGAGGAATACTCTGCTCGTTCTTGAAGAAATTTTCAGGATCATACTTGGCTTTAATATCCATCAATCTCTTCAAATTCCCCAAGAAATACTTCGATCCATATATTATAGCTTCATCAACGTTTGTCACACCACTAGGATTGCTTCCAACATCCATGTCTCTGTAGTTAAAGAAAGCCTTTCTAGGGTTACTTGACACGTACGGTTCAGCAACCTCGTAAAGCTCCCTCATTTGACTTAAACTAAGCTCTGTGGCGTTTGCGTTCTGCCATGTCGTAAAGTATTGAATCTTGAACAAGTTTCCTTTCCGGTGAGGAAACGCGGTGGCAGTCGAAGGAATCCGGTCCATCACTCCACCGTAAGGGTTAAATTGCATCCACACAATATTATTGTTGAATTTCAACATTGTCTTCCAAAGCTTCTCCATTCCTTCTTTAGGGATTGGTTTTTTGACGTAATCCGATTTGCTTTTAAAGAAGTCTCCTGGACTCGACGGCCTTTCTAGAAGAATGCTCGTTGGTGTACCAGCCGGGTAATCAGACCAAAACAACGTCGTGTCAAGCCAGCTCATTTCTTGACAATCTTCACGTTTTAGCCCTAATTCAGGGAAGTTCTCGTTCATTATCGCCATAAGCTCGTCCGTTTGACCTAAGAACTGAGCGTAGAATACAACCGCGATGGTTCTCTCGCCGCGTCTTGTTCCATTTACGGCCTGAGGCATTGCTCTCACGAAAAGACTCTCAGGAAATTTGGTAGAGACAAGCTGCCACTTGTAGAGAACATCAGTGCCTCCTTGTTCTAATGTTTTGTTAACTTTAAACACTGTTAGAATCTTTGGAACCTCAACGAGGTTGATTTTCCAAGAGAGGACAACTCCGAAACTTCCACCTCCACCACCACGAATCGCCCAAAATAGATCTTCTCCCATGGTAGCTCGATTCAAGAGCTTGCCATTGACATCAACTAATTGAGCGTCAACGACATGATCCACAGTAATACCGTACTTTCTCATTAGATTTCCGTACCCTCCACCACTGATGTGTCCTCCAGCTCCTACGGTAGCGCAAACACCGGCCGGGAAGGCTAGCGTTTTGCTTACGTCATTGATCTTTGTGTAGAGCTCTCCCAAGGTTGCACCAGCTTGAATCCATGCTTTCTTGTTTGACACGTCAACTTTAATTGACCTAAGATTGTACATATCAAGAATAACAAATGGGACAGAGGACATGTAAGAAAGACCCTCGTAGTCATGACCGCCGCTTCGGATACGGATCTGGATACCGTTGGACTTTGCGCAGCCCACAGTGGCTTGAACATGAGATACATGTTTTGCCGCTACGATGGCTAGTAACGTTTGGTAGTTAGGGCTCGTGAATCTCTTGTTTTTCGTGTAGGACACGTAAGAAGACAAGAAGGTGGTGGTGTTATCGGGAGTGAAGATGGTATCGTTGATTGGATTCTCCAGGTTAGTACGGTAGCGAAGACATCTGAGAAATGTTTCAGAATTTGGTTTCGTTACTGCTGCTTCTGAAATCGAAACAAGAAGAACAAGAAATAAAATAGAGAGTGCTTCTTTCATTTTTTTTGTTTTTGTTTTTGCTTTTGCTTTGTTGTGATTTGTCTTAGTACTCCTATCAGGATCTTAATTTATAGAAGAAAAAAAAGTCTACAGAGAAAATTTATCAAAAAAACTGCATAGACAATTAATTTAAAATTGACTTTTTTGTCATTTAGGTTTACATTTGGTTTTTTTTTGTCTTCCAAAAATGTAGGTATGTTTTGAATAAGCTTATGACATTTTTTGTTTTTGGGATAAAGATAAAAGATCACTTTATGGAAATTGCAACATAAATAAATATTCCTTCCGTTTTATATTAGTTGTCATTCTACGTTTTTTGTTTTATTTCAAATTAGTTGTCGTTCTACATTTTCAATGAACAATTATTATTAATTTTCTATTTTTACCCATACTATTTTAGCTTATTAATTACATATATCAAATAAAAACAACATTAGTTAGGGGTAAAACAGAATTTTTAAATATTTTCTTAATTGATGTGAAATCACCTAGAACGACAACTAATATGAAACGGAGGAAGTATAAATTATGGTAATCAAGTATATGAGGACTCTTTTTTTTTTGCTAAATTATATGAGGACTCTTTCTCATGGTCGAGAACACAAACTGAATTGCATTTTCATCTATTACATTTCTGATTTCTCCATTCCACATATTTCGAGATAGTTAAGGTTACTCTTTTTTGAGAAAGTAGTTAAGGTGACTCATCATTCATATTTGCAAGAAACCTATATTTTTATTGAACCAGTCATGATTAAATTTTGTTGAATTTTATGTAAATATACTTCTAGACCAATGAACTGAATTTTCCTCCCTCTCTTTTTCAATCATTTTTTATCCATTGTTGAATTCAAATTTCGTAGGTTACGTTTGATAACGTATTATTGTAAGAAAGAAATCTTGAAAGACTTTTTATTTTCATTTTCTTGATAACACGCAATAGACTTTTTCAAATAGCAGAAACGTTGATTATTATTTTTTCCTCAACATTAGATACATAAATGGTTATTACATGTATATTTTAAAGAGACAATTTACTAGAAAATCAAAACAAGGAGTATAATTGGAAAAGTAACCAAGTTGGTGGTGGTTGTGGATAACCACGAGCTATAAAAACGTGGATGAATTGACAAAAGTAACCTTGGTCTCTCGCCGTTCATGTGCTTTAGGCGGGAAAATGGTTTAGGAGGCTCTATAGGAAGAGTAGGCTGACGTATTGCAACTCCACTTGCATATTACAGCTGGCAAATCCACTTGCATATTCTTCTCCTGTGGCACGTGTATTATAGCTAGGAAGGAATGATATAATATAGCAGATTTAAAGTAGGATTCAATTTGCCAAATAGGTACGACGTTGCTGTTAGTTTATAATTGAGTTTGGTTACATACTAATTAATTATGAATTAAGTTAGTATGTTATATCAAAAGGAATTAGTTGTTAATCGTGACTTTTAGATTAAGTAGTTGTTTAGTTTAAGAGTCACAAGTAGGAAAAGACACAACTCATTGTGTTGAAGAGACACAACTCTTCACTTGTATCTCTTAGTTTTGTATATAAATGTTTGTAATGTGTTCATGTACATTTGTCGAGAGTAAAGAGAAATTTCCAAGATTTGAGTTTTGGTTCTCTTATTCTCTTTCAAGATGGTATCATGAGCCTTGTTGATTCAAAAGGCCATAAATTCCGCAAATTTCAAGCAAAAAAAAAAAACAGAGATCGTTCATCAATTGATTGTCATGTTCAATGGAGAGCGTGTATTAAGATGAAAGTGACGAGAGAATTGTGGGCGGTGGTGGAAAGCGGTTCCGATTCAACCGACACGGAAGAGGCACTCGAAGTAGTGCGATTGGGAAATCAGTGGAAAGAAATATCAATGAAGATCAAAGATGCAACTCTTGCAAATTGTCGTCACAGATCAAAGATATGTCATCGCATAGCATCATGAATCACTTCAAAGGTAATTGGAATGCATCGAAGTCAGAAATCAAGGAACTTCTCAAGTACGATTGATCAAATTGCAATCGTTGAGAAGGGAATATGAGAACTTGAAGATAAACGATGGTGGCGCGCGTGACTCTGAAGGAAGAAAAGTGGAGCCAGAAGAAAACCTTGTGGAGAAGATGATCGTGGAGAAGATGATACGTGACCGATTGTAACTTTGTGAATTGGGCTCTCATGTGTAGATGTTGGGCTTGATAATGGTTAAATGGGCCAGACCAATAATGAAGAGGAGGCCAATTCTCATAGGGTTACACGGTTGCTTCTTGTTTAAAGAAAGGCATTAGCAAAAGAATGCAAGAGGTGGTGTTTAGTTTGTGTGAAAAACTAGAACACGGAGAAAGTTGATGTTGGAAGAAACTGAGAGTGATCAATGGTGATCAAAAAAAAAAAAAAAAAAAAAGATGGTGACAAGAGAGAGCACCATCAACCTTCGCAAACACATACACAAACCGTACCTTTAAGAATAAGGCTCTATAAGCGATGAAGAAGATAGAAATTTTTTCTCAAAAGGCAATGGAGACAACGGTTATGGAGATGGAGTTTGTGGAAGGAGAATTCTGGAACTTTCGACAAAGATTTGGTGAAGCACAAGAATGCGAAGAAGCCATTAGTCGATGAAGTTGAGAATTCGAATGGTTTTTCATCTTAAACAAGATGGAGAAAGCTGAGGCTGGTGATCGAAGGAAGACACCAAGCAAGGAAAGATATGCTTACCTAAGAGGAAAAAGAAAGCATGAGAAGACGTGGATGAGAGATTCACACTAAGAAGGCGGTTACACGAATAACTCGAGAAGACGTGAGAAGAGACTCACGCAAAGAAGGCGGTTACACATATAACCGGAGAAAACGTGGATAAGCGTTTCACGTATGAGACGTCAAGGAGACGTAAGGAAAGCCCACGAGAGGCTTTGAAGAAGACGTGTAGAAGATTCACGTATGAAGTGTCAAAGTGAGGTGAGGAAAGCTCGCTAGAGATTTGATGGAGGCATGGAGAAGGCTCACGGAGCAAAGCACGAAAAAAAGGAATAAGAAAATTTCTTGTGTATGGTGAATCAAAAGTCACCAAAGGAGAAGATGTCAAGAGTCGTGACATTTGAAGAAAAACAAAATAAGAGAAAGGTGGAAATGCCAAGTGACATGAGATTATGAAGAAGAAGAAGATGAACCACAATCACGTGACGAGGCATTTGAGATTAAAGCATGAGTGATGCAGCCTTGTAGGTGAAGAAGAAAGACGAAGATGTCAACAATTCAAAGAAAACATGAACATCGAGTTAAACCGAAACTCAATTAAGGGGGAATGTTAGTTTATAATTGAGTTTGGTTACATGCTAATTAATTATGAATTAAGTTAGTATGTTATATCAAAAGGGATTAGTTGTGAATCGTGACTTTTAGATTAAGTAGTTGTTTAGTTTAAGAGTCACAAGTAGGAAAAGACACAACTCATTGTGTTGAAGAGACACAACTCTTCACTTGTGTCTCTTAGTTTTGTATATAAATGTTTGTAATGTGTTCATGTACATTTGTCGAGAATTAAAGAGAAGTTCATATATTTGTGTTTTTGTTCTCTTGTTCTCTTCCAAGAGTTGCGAGCTAAATGGCCATAAAAATCTTTCACTCATTGGTTTTAAGTTATAAGCTTCCTAGAAGCCTTACCAAAGTAGTGATCACCTAATCTTTATGTTCATTATGTTGTGGACAATTAAAAATGGTCATAGTAGTAATCAAATAATCTTTATGTTTATTGTATGGTGGACAATGAAAAATGGTCATAACGTTTTTCGATTATTTTATGCTAATTGTGTTATTCAAATAAATCTCTTATATTCCATATTTAACTTGTATGTTCTTAAATTGTGTATCCACATAATAAACAATATAATCTGGACAATACAAGCATTGTTATAACATGTTTACATGAATCTTGCATATTCCAAATAATAATAGGGACAATGCATAACCATGTAAAACTATAATAATCGGTTAGAATATGGTTCCAAAATTATATGGAAGCTACTGTCTCCAACGTGACTTGATGTGGCTTAGGTCGTCACAATACTTGAGTTAGAGATACCTTGTAAACAAATTATGATTTGTCTACACAAAGTTGTTTATGTAGGCTAAGTGAATTTCTTTCTGTACTTCAAGAGCTCATCATTCTGAAAAACAAAATGATTGTTTATTCTTCAATACATGAGGAGGTGCAACTACCATTGATATATGACCACTCATACTTGACCATCAACACATGATCATTCATACGTGACCATCTTTACGTGACCATTTATATCACCATAAAGGTTTATTTTTTGTCACTAATCTAAGACTAGCATTGCCGTTTTAACCCAAAAGCAACAACATTTCCTAACAAATTATAACAACAACAACAAATCCATAAGCTAAAGACACAAAATAGAGCATGAATACAAACGATCAAACTGTAGAAACAACCCATTGCTCAAGACTCATCAATTTAAGATAATTTCATTAGAAACACCAAGAGATCTTATAGAGAGTATGATTACAGAAAATCCAAACCAATAACAAAGAGGTTAGAGACAAAAAAGCAGAGAGTCGGGACAATCAATGAAATCAAATGGACATAGCAAATTCATGGAAATCAAATCCAAATCCTATGAAAAAAAATCATATCCAAATTCTATGAAATTCATTGCTTCAAACCCCAGAGATTTGACAAAAATAAAAGATTGAAATCGATTTTTGTTTTCGAATTCGTGGTCTCATCGTCGACGACGTGAATTTGAAAAGCATCGAGAATTTTCTCATTTGCTGCATCGTCTCAATGGGAGAGAGAAAGGAAAGAAAAATAGATAATAAATAATAAAGAGATAATTTCAGAATATTGATGTTAGTTTGTTGTTTAGTTTTAGTAAAAGGATAAAACAGTCAATAACCACACAAAAAGTATGACATCCTCCATAAGTATCTATTTATGAAATAACTCTTCCAAAAAGTACATCTACATGTAAATTTCTCTATAATTGTTGTACCGTGATAAAAAAAGTTGTTGTATCATATAAAAATACAGATAGCGGTTTAATAGAAGGCTAAACATATATTTTCATGAAGTTAGCAGGTGAATACAAAAGTTAGACGTGTATATATATGAAGTTACCCGATTAAATAAAATGTTAGACGTGTATATATATGAAGTTGCCCGATTAAATAAAATGTTGGATATATATCTATAAAGTTACCGGTTAACTAAAATATTAGACGTATATTTACATGTAGTTACCGGGTTAAGTAGAAAGTTGGACGTATATCTACATGACATTACCAGGTTAAATAAAAAATTAGACGTGTATCTACATAAAGTTATCGGGTCAAGTAGAAAGTTGGACGTATATCTACGTGCATTTACCGGATAAATTTACGTGTATCTACGGTTATAATTTAAACGGTAAGCGAATATATCGTCTGTTGTAATCACAAGTTAGAAATCTAACTTGTTCGTAAACGTACAACAACCACAGTCAATTTTAAGTTGATGAAAAATGACTGAACAGTTACATCATGAAAAACATAGTAAGTGAAAAAGGGGATCCAAAATGATTATTGCCGCATAATGTAAACAGGCATGAACACAACTTCTCGCCACCACCAACTTTAGTATACGATTTGGCAATACTTACCGAGGGACATTGTCCTCTTAACATCCTAGTAGTCATCAATCACTAGCTCCACAAACATGTCAACATTCTCATCATTTGTCTACGCTTCATCAAACGGTACATCAATCTCTTCAGATGATGCTCTAGACGTGAACCTGTCCAAAAAAAAAAAATCCTGGTATACGTAATTTTATCCGGTTAATGAAACAATTAACCAAGTAATAGATGCTTTATCCGGTTTGAAAACCATGTAAACGATGTCCTAAACCATGTAACCAAGTAATAGATGCTTTATCCGGTTACTTACCAACGTACGGAATTATGGTACAGAATGATCTCGTGCTTTTTCCCACTTTTAGTTGTCACCAGAGAATGATGACTTCTGATGTTTGGTTATGGAACTTGTTAGATGACTACAGAAAAGACGAGTTAGTTCTGAGTCTCGAACCTAGACGTGTAATTAAATGGTTTGGTTAGAGATTTGACCTACAAATCTTTAACTAGAGGACTCGTTTATACAAGGGCTGAGAATCTGAACCTTGCATTCCTCCAGCACTTTGAAGACATTATGAATCTCAAGAACAATTCAGATCTGAGATCCAAACGCAAACGCAAACGCAACCGCAAAATTAAAAAGCTATGTTGAAGAATTTACCTGCAAATCAAAAACTCACGAACTTCGATTCTACGAAATATTGCGGGTTTTGACTGCCTTCTTTACTTGGTCTCGGCGAATATTCTGTGTGGAAACCCTTCGACATCCATTCCTACTCAAAAGGTTGAAGTTCTGAAATTAGCGAGAAGATAACCAAAGGAAAGGAGTAGTTTTGTTTTCGTTTTTACCTGTCGAATTTCTATGCTTCACCCTCGTCGTAGTTATCGGAAATGGTTTTTCCGTTCTCAAGAGAGAGAACTAAAATATCTAGGGGAAATATAAAATAATCTAATTCCCACACTTGTACACGTTTCTTATCCACTTGCTTTTCTAAATTTATTATTTGAATTACAACTCTCCAAGGGGCAAAGTGGGATTACGGAAAAGACAAACAGTGCATCGTTATAAAACTAAATATGGTTTTTGGGGTGAGTACTGAGTGCAAATTCTCTAATTCAAAAGTGTCTTTTTATCGTATTATTATAGGTACTTCCAATGCATATACAAATAAAATCTCTTAATTGGCCAAATAACATATCCACTATTCACATTTTTTAATTACCAAAATAATCTTATTTTTCCACAAATTTTTTTCTTTTTTCTTCTTCTTTCCTCTTTTTTCTTCTCTTTCTCTCGTTCCTTCTCTGTGAAAAATCAAACAAACAAACAGATCTGATAATTTTACGGTTAAGTTTAATGAAAACGGTTGATCGAAACATTGACTGAGATGGTGATTCATGGTGATTAAATTTTAATGGAGGCGGTCGATAGAAATAGCGGCGGTTAGAATTAATGGAAACGGTCGATCGAAGCAGTGACGGATCTGGTGATTTATGGCGGCTAAGGTTAATGGAAGCGGTCAATCAAAACATCATCTGATGATTCATGGCGGTTGGGGTTAATAGAAACGATCGATCGAAAAACAGCGACGGATCCACTAATTTATTTGTTAGCTAAGAGAGAGGAAATGGGCAAATTGTAATTAACCTCTAACCACTTGTGTCATTTACTTAATTTTCAACACATTTAAGTTATTCTCTTAATTTGAATATTATCTATGTATATCCACCTAAATCACCCTATTATTATTTTATATGTACAATTAAATTGTGGCTACCGCAATATTTAAGTGGGGGTTGTTGTTTTCTCTGCGTTTTTATTTCAGCAGAACACAAGATAGTACTTAAGTGGGAGCCGAGATATAGGCAGTGCGAGGGGAGGTCAAGTGGTGCACTGCCCATGGGCCCCACTTCCTCCCTTCATATTTAGGGGCCCACATTTTTTTTTTTTTTAAATAAATATAAATTAACAAAAAATTAAATAAAAAAGAAATAAAAAGGCCTATACTTTTTTTTCTAAAATATATTTTCCGTTTTTTACGAAAATATGTATTAAAACAAATTTTAGATAGCAAAAAATCTTTAAAAACTAAGTTTAAGGGTCCAAATTTTTTTTTTTGCCCTGGGGCCCATAAAAACTTTGAGCCGGTCCTGGATATAGGGCTCAAAAAAGCCTTCACCACATCGGGAAGTGTTGCACTTCCGTCGTCACTAATACTTGCTGCTGGTCTCCGCCTTGCAAAGTTATCTTGAGATCTCCGATGAACACTTTAAGATACAACTTTCATCCCTCGCACTTAACGCAATCTGTCATAGGGACGTTGTTCTTCGATAGTGATTCCCACCTCCTAGAGACGGAATTGCCCTACACTGTTACATGCTTCCTTGCCGTCAAAGTCCTCTCCGACGTCAACTTTGCCGATGGCATTCCGCTGATCCCAAAGCTTTCCATGTGACGCCCGTGAACCAATTTTGATAAAATGGAGGGGCTGTCGATCGACACACGAGGTGTCTGTCGATCGACAGGGCTCTTAGGGGCTGTCGATCGACACACCTTGTGTATGTCGATCGACAGGTGCCCGAATTAGTTGGTTTTCTGGTTCGATTTTAGTCGTTCAATTGGACCGGGCCGGTTTAGGTAAACCTTAGGGCTTCGTATTTAAGGGTTTTTTGCCGCATTTGAGCGAACCAAAGTCCCAAAAATCAGCAGCAAAGAGTTTGAGAGGAGTTCTCTTGTTCCTGATAGTTTTGTGGATTATGGTTTCGTTTCTGGAGAGTTTTGGAGGAGATTTCTTGTAGAGATTGTCGTGGATTCGTGTCTAGCCCCAATTCTATCAGATTCTATCCAAAAATCTAAGGTGAGTGCGTGACCATGGCTTCTGGGCCGGTGGATTCGTTAGGGTTGTTTGGTGGTAGGTTAAAATTGTTGATTGATCTTGTTTGTGTTGAATCTGTCTGTGAATTACGTGTGGATTGTTTGGATTGTGTTTATTCGTGCAGGTTTCGTGTTAACGCAGAGGAGGAATCGATCCGAGAGGATAATTATCGATTTCCCATGAATCTACGACGACCTGTCGATCGACAGCACTTGGGTGTGTCGATCGACAGGGTCACACGAGAGCTGTCGATCGACACCTAGAGGTTGTATCGATCGACAGGTGATCGAGGAGCTATCGATCGACACCTAGTGGTTGTATCGATCGACAGGGTCCTGTGGAGCTGTCGATCGACAGGTGTGAGCAGGGGTGTCGATCGACACCTAGTGGTAGTGTCGATCGATAGGCCGCCTGTTGGGCTGTGGTTGAGCCGTGTTGTTGTGTTTGTGTGATTGTTTGATGCGTGTTTGCCTGAGCGGATCCATCGCGTCTGAGTGCACAGTTGTAGATGGGAGGACCGTCTCACTGGGTATTTGTGATAATACTCACGCATCTCTTTTTTCCATGTGATGCAGGTAAAGGCAAATTGTGATCGTGGAATCGTGGCAACGAAGAGGGAGATGATCTAGGGTCTCGGTTTCGTGCTGTGTGTTGTTGTTTTTCCTTTCTATTTTAGATCCTGGTTAGGTTGCTGATTTAGTGAATTGGAATTTGTGTTGAACTGGTTTAGTATTTTAATGGAATGAATTGTTTGCTTTATTATTGTGTTATCCGCTGGTTGCTTGTGTTGTTGAGGATAGAATTTATGGGAATGCTAGTCTGAGACCAAGGGTTTATTGTTAAAAAAAAAAACGGGTCGGGTCGTTTCAGTTTGGTATCAGAGCCCTTACGGTTTTAGGACGGGCTAAAACTGCTAGGATTGAATTTGGTGAATTTCAATTCTGTGAGTTTGGGGGTTCTAGATCATCTTCCTTCGAGCCTTCAAAGAGATTCCACGGTAAGTGTGTTTTATTGTTATTCTTTAGTGCTTAGCTTGTGTACTGTAGTAGTGCATGGTGTTAGCTAGAGGCACTAGAGAATGTGGCCGTGGGGGGCCGGGGTGACTGTGGAGGTCAGGATTGTGGTCGGGGACCAGTGAGTGAGTCGACAAGGGATGCGGCTCATGGTTCCACGGTTGAGACTGTGACAGATCTGTAGACGTATCAAGAGGGTCTGAGTATTAGTGCGAGTGCTAGTGGGAGTGCCTGTGTGAGAGCCGGTGGGATGGCTGTTGGGCCAGGGCTGGTACTTGAGCTAGTGCTATATTCGCTCGATGTTCGGGTGGGCCCGCATGAGGAGTCTAGGTGACGAGTTGATCGTCTGACAGATCTGTTGCAGTAGGTGTTGTGGCGGGCACTAGTGGGTGAGTTGCCGGGAGTGCGGCTCAGAGTGTTGCGCAGGTGGCTGAGAGTGATCCGTAGACGCTCCAAGACGGCTTGAGCGCCATTTAGACTGCCAGCGTGCAGCCAAGTGGGAGCGCCAGTGTGAGGGCTGGTGGGGATAGTGTGGTCCCAGGTTGGCTGCCGGGGGCCGTGTGGGTTGGTAGTGCGGGTGCGCTCGCGGGTGGGCTCAGGGTCGAGTTGATCGTCTGGCGGATTGGCTTCAGCTGGGTTGGGAGCGGTTACCGAGTGCGGTGCCAGTTGGGCTCCGCTAATGCCACGAGTGGCAGAGGTGCGGCAGAGGGCTGCGGATGGTCGTAGGGTTCCGTCTTATCTGCGGATAAGGGAACAAGTGCAAGAGAATTGGTGTAGGATTCTTTGCGAGTGGCGTGTTACAGCGAGGAGGGTTCAGGCAGTGTTGGCCTGGGCGGACTTTTGGGCATAGTGTGATGCCAAGTTCTTTCCTCGAGAGGCTGCGGATCGTTTAGAGACGAGGTGTTTGGAACTCGATCTGTGAGGAAGATCAGTTCGTGAGTATGTTTTGGAGTTTATCGACTCATGGTTTGGGGCAGGTTCATGCTGGTAGGAGCATGGAGGGCGAGGAGGCCCGGGATAAGAGGTTCTTGAGAGGACTTCGATCAAATAGAAGACACGGTGCAGAGTGTCTAAGTATGCTGCGAGAGCATAGTTGTTTGAGACTGCTGGAGGCATCGTCGAGACTCGAGAGAGCAGGCTGTGGTAGTTAGCCCAGTTGTTCAGTCTGTTAAGCCTCAGTAGGTGATACCTGGCAATGCGGCAAACTTGTGCAGGGACAAAGGAGGAAGTGGGAGAATACTTCCGGGTGGAGATAGAGTGGCCAAGGATGCTTCGGGTGTGGAAGCATGGGTCATAGTTGGCGAGTTTGTTAGGTTTCTTAGCACATGGGAGTTGTGTGGAGACCTTTGTAGCGGGCAGTGGTGATTCCACGGGTTGTTCGATTCTGGAGCATGATTGCTTCATCTCTTCAGAGTGGCGCTGGTGAGCGGGTTAGACCGGTAATGGTTACGGAAGGGAAGTTTCTAGTTACTCATGGCCGGGCGAGAGGCGTGGAGTTTCTAGTGACTGGTGAGTGGATGACAGCGGACTTGGTGTACAGCCTAGTTGAACTGTATGATTGCATCATAGATTAGCTTGATCAATACAGAGTTCATCTGGAGTGTCACCGGAGTCGTGTTGTGTTGGAGCGTAGTAGGAGAAGGTTGGTTTGTCAGGGAGTGAGACCGACTTCTAATCTCTTGAGTGCAGGCTGAGGCTATGACTGAGAGGTTGCAAGGCTTACTCGGAGACTATTTTGCTGGCGGAGTCTGTAGGTGAGGTTGCAGTGAGGGATATTCGGGTTGTCCAGGAGCGTGAGGATGTCTTTCGGTCGCTGCGGGGATTGTCGTCATCGCGGTCGGAATCTCGCACGATTGAGTTAGAGCCTGGGACGATGCCATTATCTAAGGCACCTTACAGGATGGCTCCAGCAAAGTTAGAAGAATTGGTGATGTTGGTGATGAGGAATTGTGTTAGTTTCCGGTTGTGCTTCGATTATCGAGGGCTAACCGAGTCATTATGAGGAACAAGTTTCGTCTTCCGAGAATTGATAAGTTGTTGGATCAATTGTGAGGGGCTACTTGGTTCTTCAAGGATGAATTGGCATCTGGTTAACACCAGATTCTATTGATGAGGTGGTTGTCAGGAAAATGGCTTTCTTGACGAGTGCACCAGCTGCATTTATGAGGTTGATGAGCGAAGCCTTTCAGTGGTATCTGAATGAGTTCGTGATTAACTTTATCGGTGTCATCTGGGTGTATTCGAAGAGTCTGGAGGAACATGAGGTTTATTTGAGGAGAGTTCTGGAGAAGTTGCGGAAACAGGAGCTGGTTTGATAGGATGAGCAAGTGCAGTTTCTAACAAGTGGGAATGGGTTTTCAGGGTCTTACTGTTTCTGCAGGAGAGTTTCTGTGGATCCAGTTAAGATGCAATCGAGCTGAGATTTTGCCTAGACCGAGGAATGAGACTCAGGAGTTGCATCAAAAGGCCTTGAGAGTACGGCTCATTCCATGACCAAGTGGTTAGTGGAGTATGTTCCTTTTCGGTGGTCTTTGGTTTAGGAGGCGGAAGTGATGGGAGAAGTTGTAGCGGATTGAGTTTTCCTTTAGTTTACCGTCGGGGTGAATTTAGCTAGAGGCGGATGCTCTTAGTCGGAAGAGGTATGATTCATCTCAGGAGCGGGATGTGGAGAATTTGGTGAGCACGCTTAGTACTTTGAGGTTGTGTGTTACTTCAGAGGAACCGTTGGGGTTAGCGGCGGCAGATCAAGCGGATCTATTGAGCAGGATGCGAGTAGCTCAGGAGAAGGATCCGGTGTTGTTTGATCTCTCCAAGGCTACTGGTTCCGAATATCAGGTTTCTGCCAATGGGACTATCTTAGTGCATGGACGAGTCTGTGTTCCTAAGGATGAGGACTTGAGGCAGGAAATCCTGAGAGAAGCTTATGCGAGTAAGTTTTCAATTCATCCGGGGGCGACTAAGATGTATCGGGATCTGAAACGGTATTATCATTGGGTCGGAATGAAGCGAGATGTGGCAGATTGGGTTGCAGCTTGCAATGTGTGTCAGTTGGTGAAGGCCGAGCACCAAGTTCCTAGTGGCTTATTGCAGAGTCTACCCATTCCAGAGTGGAAGTGGGACATGATCACTATGGATTTCGTGGTAGGGTTGCCTGTTTCTCGGACCTATGACGCGATTTGGGGGATTGTGGATCGTCTGACTAAGTCAGCACATTTTCTGGCCATTAAGAAGACAGATAGAGCTGAGGTCTTGGCTAAGAAATATGTGAAGGAAACTGTGAGGTTGCATGGTGTGCCGGCGAGTATTGTGTCGGATCGAGATCTAAGGTTTGCGTCAGTGTTCTGGAGAGCGTTTCAGGCTGAGATGGGCACTAAGGTGCACATGAGTACAGCTAATCATCCGCAGACGAATGGACAGTCCGAAAGGACGATTCAGACACTGGAAGATCTGTTAAGATGTGCGTGCTAGATTGGGGTGGTCATTGGGCGGATCACTTGAGTTTGGTGGAGTTCGCATATAACAACAGTTTTCAGGCGAGTATCGGAATGGCTCCTTTTGAGGCGTTGTATGGGAGGCCATGTCGTACTCCGCTATGTTTTACCCATGTGAGGGAGAGGAGCATCTTTGGGGCTGATTTTGTTCAGGAGACGACGGAGAAGATCCGTGTTGTGAAGCTGAACATGAAAGAGGCTCAGGATCGGCAGAAGAGTTATGCCGATAGGAGAAGGAAAGAGTTGGAGTTTGCAGTCGGAGATCGAGTGTATCTCAAGATGGTGATGATGCGGGGTCTGAACAGGTCCATATCCGAGGATAAGCTGAGTACGAGGTACATGGGTCCGTTCCAGGTTGTGGAACGTGTGGGACCAGTTGCTTATCGGTTGGAGCTGCCTCCGATTATGGAGAAATTCCATGATGTGTTTCATGTTTCGAAACTTAGGAGATGCTTGCATGCTTCTGAGGAGGTAGCAGTGACGGTTCCTGCGGATCTTCAGCCGATTCCTGCGGATCCTCAGCCAAATCTGACTGTTGGGATGAGGCCGGTTAGGATTCTTGAGAGAAGTATCAAGGTTCTGCGCCGGAAGAGAGTGCCGTTATTGAGAGTCTTGTGGGACTGTGACGGTATTCAGGAGGAGACTTGGGAACCAGAGGCAAAGATGAAAACGAAGTTGAAGAAGTGGTTCGAGAAGCAAGCCGAGGAGTGTCCCAGTTTCGGTTTTGAGTTGTAGTCACCGTGTGTGGTGAAGTTTTTGGTTGTGGATTTTGTATTTTCATTAATGTTGTAATGATTATGACATTTTCCAGTGAATAAGAAAGTGTTTTTCTTATGTGTTTTTACTTTGAGAGTCAGGTGTTTGTGGTTAGAGAACCCCGAAATGGAAGTTTTATTGCGAATAGAATTTGCATGTTTCGGAGGGAATTCTAGCGGTTTGTGTGAGTATGTGTGAGAGAGTCTCGGAATAGAAGTTTTACGGTGATTAGAACTGTCTAGTTCCAGAGAGACTCTGAGGGGACATCCGGGGTAATGGATGGTGCGGGTGATCTGTGATGATCACGATTGTGATGGTATTCCGGGAGGGGAATATCATGTGAGACCTTAAGAGGTAGTTCCGGTCAGAGGTGCATTATAGACGTTAGGAATTGATTGCATGGCTCAGAGATAGACATCGGTCTTTCTTGGAGATTAGTCTCCGGCAGATCTTGAGAGATGCGTCTCTCCGGGGGACAGTGGGTTCCCCGCATACCGATCGTTCGTCAGGACTGCGAGGACTGAGAGCGTGAGGGTATGGGGATAGTTTGGGAGGTTGCGACCTCTGGCAGATCTTTGCATACCGAGAGCTTGATAGACTGTGTGTCTTGATGGATTGAGGTGTGGAGATGATTGAGTATCGAACACCGTCAGGACTGCCCGGACTGAGGTGGGTTGATACTAGACACCTAGAGCTGAGGGGTGACGATCCCGAAGGCCAGATGGTGGCTATGAGTTATGAGCTATGGGCAATCAATGTCTGAGACGGGTCTATGTGCATAGGACGGATGTGAACCTCGAGAGGGTCTGGGAGATGTGGTCTCCGGGGGTAGTGTTAGAGGATTCGAGGACGTATCCAATTTTAGTGGGGGAGAATTGTGACGCCCGTGAACCATTTTTGATAAAATGGAGGGGTTGTCGATCGACACACGAGGTGTCTGTCGATCGACACACCTTATGTATGTCGATCGACAGGTGCCCGAATTGGTTGGTTTTCTGGTTCGATTTTATTCGTACAATTGGACCGGGCCGGTTTGGGTAAACCTTAGGGCTTCGTATTTAAGGGTTTTTTGCCGCATTTGAGCGAACCAAAGTCCCAAAAATCAGCAGCAAAGAGTTTGAGAGGAGTTCTCTTGTTCCCGATAGTTTTGTGGATTAGGGTTTCGTTTCTGGAGAGTTTTGGAGGAGATTTCTTGGAGAGATTGTCGTGGATTCGTGTCTAGCCCCAATTCTATCAGATTCTATCCGAAAATCTAAGGTGAGTGCGTGACCATGGCTTCTAGACCGGTGGATTCGTTAGGGTTATTTGGTGGTAGGTTGAAATTGTTGATTGATCTTGTTTGTGTTGAATCTGTCTGTGAATTACGTGTGGATTGTTTGGATTGTGTTTATTCGTGCAGGTTTCGTGTTAACGCAGAGGAGGAATCGATCCGAGAGGATAATTATCGATTTCCCATGAATCTGCGACGGCCTGTCGATCGACAGCACTTGGGTGTGTCGATCGACAGGGCCACACGAGAGCTGTCGATCGACACCTAGAGGTTGTGTCGATCGACAGGTGATCGAGGAGCTATCGATCAACACCTAGTGGTTGTGTCGATCGACAGGGTCCTGTGGAGCTGTCGATCGACAGACACCGTGGGTGTGTCGATCGACAGGTGTGAGCAGGGGTGTCGATCGACACCTAGTGGTAGTGTCGATCGACAGGCCGCCTGTTGGGCTGTGGTTGAGCCGTGTTGTTGTGTTTGTGTGATTGTTTGATGCGTGTTTGCCTGAGCGGATCATCGCGTCTGAGTGCGCAGTCGTAGATGGGAGGACCGTCTCACTGGGTATTTGTGATAATACTCACGCATCTCTTTTTTCCATGTGATGCAGGTAAAGGCAAATTGTGATCGTGGAATCATGGCAACGAAGAGGGAGATGATCTAGGGTCTCGGTTTCGTGCTGTGTGTTGTTGTTTTTCCTTTCTGTTTTAGATCCTGGTTAGGTTGCTGATTTAGTGAATTGGAATTTGTGTTGAACTGGTTTAGTATTTTAATGGAATGAATTGTTTGCTTTATTATTGTGTTATCCACTGGTTGCTTGTGTTGTTGCTTGGTTGTTGATGATAGCATTTATGGGAATGCTAGTCCGAGACCAAGGGTTTATTGTTAAAAAAAAAAAACGGGTCGGGTCGTTTCACTCCATGTTGCCAAAGCCTACGAACAAGTTTTGTTGTTGGGCTTGGCCCATGGTGCCAATTCCAGTCCCATATATGTTGTTGAGCCTCGTATCTTATCTGTTGAAGGCAGAACAAAGTTATCTGGATTCTTAAATCCTTTAGTTTCTAATGATTCCGATTTCTCTTTTGTTACGAGAAGATCAAAGTTTTATAGATTCTTAAATTATGTATATACCTCCATGTGGGAGAGAACTCACTTATCTCTTGTCTAATTGAGAGTAAGATCCTTTTCGGATTCAAAACCGAGTAATTTCCGTTTGAAAAACCTTTCAACATCACGATTCAATGTGACTAAATCTATGCTTTCCGGCTTAACCACGAGCTTTACACTGACGCATCAAAAAAAAAAAATTTGATTCGCTGTCGTATAATTATCTTATTTTTCATGCTTTAAGTTTTAATGATTTCATGTATTGTGGTATGAACGGAAGTAAGATCGAAATTTTAGTTTAATGAAAAAAAATGTGTTGTACAAAAAAATAAGAGGAAAAATATAGTCGAATTAACATGTTTTCCACCAATTTGTTTATACCGTCTTCTCTCCATTTTTGGTGAGTAACAATTCTAGAGGAATTAGCCTTGTTTTCTGATTGGTATGCATTATAGTAGAATTGAGAGTATAAAGGTAGAATTAATAAACGAGAGTAAAAATTACTCTTAGAAGAAATATGTTTCCTCCTCACTTTTATAGAAGAAAAATTTACTCTGTATCTCTCCTACTTTATTATTTTTCAGCATAAATCAAAATAAATTCCTTTTCACTTGATTGGTACAAAGCGGGAAGAAAAACAAATACGTTCTTTTATTTTCTGCTAATATAGACAAACAATCATATGCCCAAAATGGTACATATTTAGAGGTATTAAAAAGAAGAGTCAATTCCACTCAGTTTTGTTTCTTTATTGTGTCAACCATTTGCAGCATGAAATAATTGAGCAAATTTGAAAAAAACATTTTTTTTCTACTATTTTTCGATAGAATTAGAAGAACTTATGTTTTTATTTCCACTCAATTAATATTCCACTCATATTTATTCGATTAATTTCACTAACGAATATCATTTGGACCCTACATTAGAGGAGGAATACTCTGCTCGTTCTTAAAGAAATTCTCCGGATCATACTTAGCTTTAATTTCCATCAATCTCTTCAAATTCCCCAAGAAATACTTGAATCCATATATCTTAGCTTCATCAACGTTTGTCTCACCACTAGGATTGCTTCCAATATCGATGTCTCTATAATTAAAGAACGCTTTTCTAGGGTTACTTGACACGTACGGTTCCGCAACCTCGTAGAGCTCCTTCATCATACTCAAGCTAGCTTCTGTGCCGTTTGAGTCTAACCATACCGTAGAGTACTGAACCTTAAACAAGTTTCCTTTGCGGTGAGGAAACGCAGTCGCATTGGATGCAATCCGATCCATCACTCCACCGTAAGGATTAAATTGCATCCACACAATATTGTCAAATTTCAACATTTTCTTCCAAAGCTTCTCTAATCCTTCTTTAGGGATTGGTTTTTTGACGTAATCCGATTTGCTTTTGAAGAACCCTGGATTCGTTGGTCTTTCTAGAAGAACGCTCTTCGATGTACCGATAGGGTAATCAGCCCAAAACAACGTCGTGTTGAACCAACTCATTTCATGACAATCTTTACGTCTTAGCCCTAATTCAGGCAATCTTTGGTTCATTAACGCCATTAACCTATCGGCTGGACCTAAGAACTGAGCGTAGAACACAACCGCGATGGTTCTCTCGCCGTGTTTTGTCCCATTTACGACTTGAGGCCATGCTCTCATGAAAAGATCTTCAGGGAATTTTGTAGAGACAAGTTGCCACTTGTAGAGAACATCAGTGCCTCCTTGTTCTAAAGTTTTGTTAACCCTAAATACTGTTAGAATCTTTGGAACTTTGACTAGGTTGATTTTCCAAGAGATGATAACTCCGAAACTTCCACCTCCACCACCGCGAATCGCCCAAAATAGATCTTCTCCCATAGTAGCTCGATTCAAGATCTTGCCGTTGACATCAACTAATCTAGCGTCAACGACATGATCCACCGTGATCCCGTACTTTCTCATCAGATTTCCGTACCCTCCACCGCTTATATGTCCTCCTGCTCCTACGGTAGGGCAAACGCCAGCCGGAAAGGCTAGTGTTTGGCTCGCTTCGTTGATCTTTACGTAGAGCTCTCCCAAGGTAGCACCAGCTTGAACCCAAGCTTTCTTGTTAGACACGTCAACAGTAATTGACCTAAGATTGTACATATCGAGAATAACAAATGGCACAGACGACCTATAAGAAAGGCCTTCAAGGTCATGACCGCCGCTTCGGGTTCGGAGTTGTATACCGTTGGACTTTGCGCAGACCACCGTGGCTTGAACATGAGATACATGTTTCGCCGCTACGATGGCTAGTAGTTTTTTGTAGTTAGGGGTCGAGTACCTCTTGTTTTTTGTGTAGGACAAGTAAGAAGACAAGAAGGTGGTTGTGTTTTCCGCGGTGAAGATGGCATCGGTGATCGGATTCTCCTGACTAGTCCGATAGAGAAGGCATTCGATGAAGTTTGCAGAATTTGGTTTCGTTATTGCTGCTTCTAAAACCGTAAACAAGAGAACCAGACACAAAACAGGAACTGCTTCTTTCATTTGGTTTTAGTGTAAAATGTCTAACGTCTCTATTAGGATTTTTAGTTTATAGTGTAAAAATCTAGAGATACAATTAATATAAAATTGACTTTTATTGTGTCGTATAGGTTTACTTTGACTTTGAATTTTCTTGTGTCAACATCATGTAGGTGTTTGTTTTGAACAACCTAATGGAAATTAATGACAAACGTATTTAGAATTTACCTTGCAGAGGATTCGTTTTCATGATTTAACAATATAAATATTGATTTCCTGATTTTTCAATAAAAGGTTACGATGATTATCCAAAAGATATTTAAGGAATATATATGTACTATTTTCTTTTTCTCAGTCGTTGAATTCGATTGTTAATAGGTAACGTACGTTTGTATAACTGTATTGTTGTAACTTGCTAAATGATTTTAGATGGCCGAAATTTTTGAAATAGACTTCTTTTTTTCCGATAACGTTCAACATACTTTTGTAATAGCTTGAAATAGACTTTTCTTTTCTTAAAAAAAAAAAACAATAGAGATGTTTATTTTACTTTAGCCTCAAAGATGTTAACACACATGTCTATGGATAATTGGATATGGTTCTTTAGGGACCTCCTTTAGAAACCGTTTTTTCTGGGCAATGATCTCTAACAGGCAAACGGAAATATGGGACGGAATTTTATGGGAACGGTACGAGAACGAGATTTTTGGGATAGAAAAATATGTCCCATTTAGAATTTGGGACGGTAACGGGATAGGACGGGATGGGACGGAAACGGTACGGGAATTCCCATCAAATAACTTGTCTAATAAATTCAATTAAAACAATAATAAAAATTGCAAATATGTATTCATCTTGCTTTTTCAAATCATCAAAAGCATGTTCATATTTAAGATAAAAAGAAATACATTGTATTTTATAAACATTAAAATTTGAAATAGAAAAACGATAGTCTAATCAAAATGAATCCAAAATTTAAAGTAAACTATATAAATATCTTAAATCAAAGCATAAAATTCAATAATATGAAAATTCGAAAAGTAGCCAAGTAGGTAGCTAATCCTCTCGTATCATTCTTCATTCACGGCAAATGATTGTTTCTAAACCTCAACACAAGAATAAAAACAAACAAATAAAACTAGTTGTTGGTTAATAAAATTAATATGGTAATGTTAAAAAAATCAACGGATGGTGCTAAAAAGGTGAGACTATGTATTAATATGACATAATATATTATATGATTCTATAATAAATACATAAATATATATAATTTAATTTGTATAAATCTATATAAACGAGATTACGGGAAATCCCGTTCCCGTCCCGTTCCATCCCGTTCCCAATTGGGAATTGAAAATTTGTCCCATATAGGAATACGGGACCTATATGGTACGGGAATTTGGGAACGGTTATGGGACAGGACGGGACGGTATGGAACGGGAATTATGCCCACCCCTACTGACCGGTGGTTTGAGCTTGGGTTAATGTTTAAAGGTGATTTAATTGTTTTATATATAATATAAAATGAAAACTAAAAACAAAAAGCTGGAATAGCTCAGTTGGTTAGAGCGTGTGGCTGTTAACCACAAGGTCGGAGGTTCGACCCCTCCTTCTAGCGGTGCTGTTTTTCTTATGATTCCCTCTGCTCAGTTTCCTTTTCTGCCCAGGAATGTAATTCAAAGTTTCTGCAATCTTTGCGATTTTTTTTTAACTAAAACTTCAATTGTAAACACAAACATATTACAAAGAGCCACATTTTGCTTTTGGTCATACCGATTTAAATCTTCAGGTAAACAGCGTCTCTCTTTCCCCAGCCGAGGCCATTAGGAGCCCTACAGCAACAGTGAACATCACTAGCATTCCAACAAGCAAAGCATATGTACGCGGAGATGATCTCTTATACTCCCCAAACAGATATATCCCCCAAAAAGTCGACACCAAAGGAAGTGCCTGCTCATGATCATGAATCAAGATTCATCAAAACAACACAAACCAAAGATAACAACAACTTTCTAGTTATAAGTGTGTTTGTGTGTGTGACCTGAACAGCATCTGCAGCTGCATATCCTGCGGCTTGTCCACCCATGAACTGAAGACCGTTACCAAACCCACAAAGCAATCCAGCGAGAAGCGCCCAACCTCTTCCGTTCCAGTCACTCAGGTAATCCCTGAAGGAAGATCTTGGTGAGTCGAGAAGTGGTTTGTATAAGAAACTAATGTTAAGAGCTATGGCGACTATAAAGCAAGATAATGAGAAGTAGAATAACGCGGTGTAGACAATCAGTTTAGGAACGCCTTGTTTTAGAGTGTGCCATTGATCGTTCGTTGCAAGGTTGAATAGTGGTGAGAACAATGAGAAACAAAGGCCTGCAAAGAAAGTTATTCCCAAACCAACAACCATGCTCTTTCCAAACACCTGAATCCAAGAGAAACAAATACACAGAGGTTGATTTAGTTTGTTGCTTCCAAACTCATGAGAGAAACATGGAACTCAAGAGAAAGATCCTACTTTGATAGCTCTTGTGTTCTCAAGTGCTATAAGAAAAGCTCCAGACCCTTCCTTTACATTCTCCATCTCTTCTTCTACTATAAAACGCAATGATTAAGTGATCTTCTAAACACTATCACAAAGTGTAATTTTGAGACTCAAACTTTACCTCCAAATAGTCTCTGGCACTCCTCCTCGGTCACAGTTTTACAATCGTTAGAGACTCTTCCGAGTTTCGCTTCTACATCAGCAGAATTCGAAGAGTGAACAGCAGAACCAAGACAAACAGCTACCAAGAAGCAACCGACACCAGAGAAAAGAACATCTGCTCTGTTCAATCCGTTATCCAAAAAGTAATTGATACTGGTGCCTACAACACAATACGCAATCAACCGTGAGTCATTCAGCGGATTTCTAAAGTTTCCATTGCAACAAAGCAAACAAATGATCCACCTATAACAACGGTGATGCTCGCGGTTGTCACTTCTGTAACAGACAAACCAACAAAAGCTAAAGCATACTGAGTAGCAACGTTCCCAATACTCAAACACACCCCACCAGCCATTGCAAACAACACTGATGGCCAATTATCCTGAATCTGTAGCAACCGCAGCAGCAACAAAAGGAATTATATATAACTAAACCAATCTGAATATAGTACCATAGAAAGAAACTCCATAGCTCAGGATTCTTCAAATTCTCTAACCTGAGTGAGTTGAGTGATGAAAGTTGGTGCCTCGAGTGTACTTTCACCAATCTGAGCAAACAAAAAGGCGATGAAGATTGCAGACAAGAAGTTTGTGATGGAATAATCAAGATAAGTGTGTTGTGGAAGACGACCACGACGTTCAAGAAGAGCCATAAGAGCAGGCCAAGTGCCTAAGCAGAGTAGAGAAAGCATCATACATGCAATTGCTCCTCCTTTGCTCTCTACAACATATATTCCCAATCCATCACCCACCATCATCATTCACCAATAAAATTCCTGTTTCATGATTATAAATTAGTCATGATACCACACAAATAAACCTCGAATTAGAACCCTAGTCAGATATAGCAACTACAGAATTAAAGCTTGAAACTTTAATATATATACCAAACAAACAAACAAAAAATGGTTTGAAATTGAGCGAAAGCAAGTTTGGAACTCGATGGGTATCTGATTATTTCCACCATTAGCAGTATTTCGGATTAGCCCAATCGTAGAATAATTGAAACGAAAAGAAAAATCCAGACTTTTCTAAAAAGCAGAGTTAAAGTTTGTACCTTTGTATAGAGCAAGAGATGAAATATTTGCGGAGACGGAGCTTATACAAACAAAACTGTTTCTTCTTCAAAACTGTTTGATGCGACAGCCGGAGAGAGAGAGAGGGAATCTTTATATGAATCTTTATAACATTTATGAATCATGAATAGAATCTTTTAACATTTCTAAGCATTTTTATCAATGTTTTGAAATCCAGACCGGCCCGGTCTATCTGTGACCGGGATACTATTTCGGTCCGGATAAATTTTAAAAATCGGAAAGTTAAAAACCCAAAAATAATCGGAAAAATTTGATAACCCGACGGTTGAACGAATATCAAATCAGTTCCAAAATCGTCGGTTCAAGCAGGAGCAATATCAAAACATTGAAAATTCAAGTTCTAACAAGATGTATGATTGATTACTCAAAAATAACCTTTAAACTAAGAAATATGTGGAAACTTTTTTGCCCAGTGGTTGACTAAGGACTTTAAAGCTTCTACACCAAAAAGTCTAGGATTCGAATCTCATAAGATGTAGTTTATTTATACTTGCAGATTAATGGAGAGAAGCTTGCAGGAGTTCTTCAGCTTGGAGTAGGATAAAACCGTTTGGCGTGGCGTAGATCAAGACGGAATGCATGCTCGTTGTAAAATCGTCGATGTAATAGTTTCTTAATTTGTAATAAAAAATAAAAAATCTAGACGTTTAAAAAAAAAACTAAGCAATATAAAGCAAATAGATTCGGCAAACAATGGTTTTTTTTTTTTTTGAAATGAATGTTAAATTTATTCACACCAAAAACCGTTTGTTACATTGAAAGTATCTTAGAATTTAAAGCAAAAAAGATAATCGAGTCTCAAACCACATACTTAGACTATCATCATAAGCATGGTCTCCTATGATCCGAATGGAGCTAAGCCGGTTCCGCATATCTCTATCAATTCTTTTGATCATTGTTGTGGGTGAGTTTGATTGTTCTCCATGCCGCCGTCCATTCACTACAAGAAAATAAGGCTATTTCAAACGGCATTTGCGACGGATATTTTCCCGTCGGAACATTATGACTAAATACAGACGGATTTATGACCGTTTTTACATGGCAAAAAGCCTGTTGTAAATCGCTTAGACATTTCCGACGGACAATATTACCGTTAGAAATGTGTCGGAAATATGATCGGAATTCCGTTGGAAACTATTACCGTTAGAAATGTGTCGGAAATATGATCGGAATTCTGTTGGAAATGTAATTTTCTTTTTTAACTACTGTCATTAGATATCCGTTGGAAATGTTTAACGACTTTCCGACGGAATTTAAAATTTAAACTAATAACTTCGCGGTAAATGTTTGAATTTCAGGGGGATTTCCGACGGCTTCCATTTCCAACGACATTTATCCTAAGAAATCCGTAGGAAACAAAATCAATAAACTTACCAACCTTATTCTTCTTCTCATCATTCTTAAACTCTATTCTCTCTCTAAACATTTTTTTTCTCATCCTTCTCTCTAAATTCTTACGAAAATATGTATGTTTTCTTGTTCTTTATCAATTGTAATTGTTTTTTTAGATATATAATTTGATATATTATTGGTTTATGAATGTGATTTTGTTAGATTAGGTGGTTTAGTAGGGTTATGGTGAATTTGCGAGGTTAAATAGTGAGATTTTTGATGCTTTATTGTTAGTTTATTAATTTAGTATAAAATATCAAATGTAAATGATTTTTGACATTATAACATCGGTTTTGTGCATACCAATCAAGTTTTTGTATATACTTAGAATTCGTGTTTTTTATATATTTACTATAAATTATATTAGAAAAACATGATATAATAATATTACATTAAAACATGTCAAAGGTTTTCATTATGTCCTATTCGCATATAAATTCAATTTCATATAATTTACATAGATTATATTTTTAATTTTATTTATTTATATTATGTTGGTATTGCTTTTATGACTTATATACAAAAAAAAACCTTCCACAACCATTTTTTTATATTGTACAGGTCTATCAATGATTTTCGTGATGCTCTTGGTTTGAGGCGTACACATACATTCCAGCGTTACGTATCACGTCAACTAACGGTTGAAGAGCTAGTGCAAGAACCAGGCCGAGAGCTTATCCCAAAACTCCATTATTCTTGCGAGGGAACATCGTCATGGTAAAACTTATATATATAAGTTTAAATTTAAATATATATATATATATTTAATATTCAAATTTAATTTTTTTACGAATTATATATCTATTATTTATCACCTTTGTAGGTTTGGGATTCATCCGGGCATCAATAAATCATTTCAAAATATGGTGCATGGATTCCTCCGCCATCCATATCGGACATGGAATGATTTTCCAGAAGAAGAAAAAGAAATGTGGTTCCGTTGTTTCACGGTAACAAATAAAATTATTATATTTTAATAAAGTACATAGTAATTATAACAATTACATAACTAATGTTTGTTTTTACTTGTAGCAAGATTTCACTTGGGAACCTCAACACACAAATTATGTTCGTGTGGAATTCGACAATATGGCTGCGTTACAGTATTTGGACAACATGAAGGATTGGAAGCAGAAGTGGATCGACGGCGAACAAAAGCCGGAAGAATTGAATGATGATGTTTGGATTGGATTGCAGAGATATTGGAATAACTGAAGACAACACTTATAACAGTGTTTTCCTAGCAATATTATATTCTCGAATGTATTTTATTTTGAAATTATATTTTTGTCTCTAAATTACTTTGAATTTATAAAAATCTAGAATTTTAATTTCCGAATGTATTGCATTTAAATTATTTTTATATAAAGAATGATGATGTCAAGATAAATAAAAAATTTAAAATAAAATATTTTCAACGAAGTTCTGACTGCAAGTCCAGTCGGTTGGAAATCAGTGGGATTCTATTTAAAATATTAATTTTCCAACGGATTTCCGACAATATTATCCGTTGTTGCCGTAGGTATACAGTCTGAAATTTACCACTTTCCGTCGGAAATGGGTAGGGAATATATAACCGTTTGTATCTGTCAGGGAAGCGTTCAAATGTTTAAATGTCGGTCCGACATCCGTTGGAAATTCTCGAAATCTTACAAATATATTTGCAGTCCCTCACCTCATTCACAAAACAAACACTACAACAGATATAAATGGAACTTTCAAATAGAGATCAATATTTTCGAGCATGGATGGACAAACCTCCACATGATCCAACGACGGGTCTACTTACGGATGAGTTCTACGATGGAGTCCAACAATTTATGGGACTTGCACAAAACCAAGCAAGAACCATTGAAGAAGGTAAAATGTTATGTCCTTGTTCTCAATGTCGGAATCGTAGATCGAAAACAGTTAGTAGAGTCCCCGCTCATTTATATAGACATGGATTTATGCCGGGGTACAAGATATGGTATTCACATGGAGAAGATGATTCACTAGTGAATTATGCTAGTTCTAGTACGAATAGGTTAGAGGAACCAAGAACGGAAATAGGTGAAACTATAGATATGGACCATATGGTTAACGAAGCGTTTCGCGAAAATATACCGTCCTTCTTTGATGATGGAGATAGAGTAGAAGAACCAAACTTAGAAACCCGGAGGTACTTTGATATGTTAGATGCATCAAAAGATTCATTATATGCGGGTTGTATGGATGAGATAGCTGATTATGTGAAAGATATTCTCCCTGAAGATAATCTTCACCCGGGTTCATATTATGACATCCAGAAACTTGTTTCTGGACTTGGTATGTCGTATGAAATGATAGATGTATGCGTGAACAATTGTATGATATACTGGAGAGAGGATGCAGATCGCTTGAAATGTCGTTTTTGTCGCCACCATCGATTTCAAGATACAAGTGGAAGAGTTCGGGTCCCTTATAAGAGGATGTGGTATTTGCCATTAACAGAAAGGTTGAAGAGGTTATATAAATCAAAGCGCACGACTGGTCCTATGAGATGGCATGCAGAGCATACATGTAATGGAGAAATTGCGCATCCTTCAGATGCAGAAGCATGGAAACATTTCCAATCATTGTATCCAACATTTGCAGAGGAGCCACGGAATGTATACCTTGGTTTATCTATGGATGGTTTCAATCCTTTTGGGAAGCATGGAAGGAAGTATTCATTGTGGCCTGTCATCGTGACACCTTATAATCTACCTCCATCTTTGTGCATGAAACGAGAGTTCCTATTTCTCACAATCCTTGTTCCTGGACCAGAACACCCGAAGCGTTCGCTTGATGTTTTCTTACAACCATTAATTCATGAGTTGCAAGAGTTATGGGAGCATGGTGTTCGAACGTATGATATTTCATGTCACCAAAATTTCACGATGAAAGCAGTGCTTATGTGGACCATAAGCGATTTCCCAGCATATGGAATGTTATCTGGTTGGACAATGCACGGAAATTTGTCGTGTCCACTCTGTCAAGATAACACCGATGCATTCCAATTACCGCATGGAAGAAAGGCGTGTTGGTTTGACTGTCATAGATGTTTTCTACCGAACAGTCATCCGTATCGTCAGAGCACCACACTGTTTAAAAAGGGAAAGAAAGTGTTGAAAGGTCCACCTCCCCATTTAAATGGTGATTATCATATGACCCAATTTAGTGAATTTGGAGTTCTGAAGACGGCTTAGTGCGGTGGTAATGGGCATGATCCGCCTGACGGTTATGGGTACGCACATAATTGGCACAAGCAGAGTATTTTTTGGGATTTGCCATATTGGAAGTATCACCTCTTAAGATATTGTCTTGATGTCATGCACATCCAGAAAAACATCCTTGACAACATCACGAATACCGTGTTTAATGTGCAAGGAAAGACGAAAGATAATTTGAAGTCTAGACAAGATTTGCCAGATATTTGTTCTCGGAAGGAACTACATGTAATGGCAAATGGAAAAGCACTTGTCCCTGCTTTCAGGCTTGATAATTCAGGAAAGAAGGAGTTCTTTGACTGGATTATGCGTGATGTTCGATTCCCAAACGGCTATGCGTCTAATCTTCGTAACTGTGTTGATATTGGGGATGGGAAGTTTTCTGGATTGAAGAGTCATGACTGTCATGTTATAATGCAACGCATACTTCCATTTGCATTTCACGATTTACTTCCAAAAAATGTCCATCGCGCAATTGCAGGTAAATTAAGTGTTTTATTTCAGTACATAGTGCCAATAATTCCATAGACACTTCATAATTATGATATTTTTAATGATATATGCAGCGGTAGGCGCGTTTTTTAGAGATTTATGCGCGAGATCTCTTACCGTCGATGGGATACGGAATTTAGAGGAAAGGATACTCGTGATCCTCAGCAATATGGAGAAGATATTTCCGCCATCTTTTTTTGATGTAATGGAACATCTTCCTATTCATCTCCCTCGAGAAGTAGCTCTTGGTGGACCAGTTCAATATCGGTGGATGTATCCTTTCGAGCGTTACATGTTCCACCTGAAGAAGAAGGTCAAAAATTTAAGCAAAGTTGAAGGTTCAATTGTTGCTCAGAGCATCAACGAGGAAACATCTTACTTTGCGGGAAACTACTTTCATTCAAAAGTCCAAACAAAGAGTCGAAAACTTGCTCGTTATGATGATCGCGGAGAAACACCATTTTACCCAGCTTATGTACCCAATATGTTTGCACAAGTTGGACGACTTAGTGGGAAAGCAAAATCGAGAAGGCTGTCAAAACAGGAGGAGAAACACTTGCATATGTACATTCTCAGGAATTGCGAAGAAGTCATGCCATACGAGAGGTAATTTTTATTACTAAATTTCATTAAACTTTTCAATACAAAAATATAAGATTATTGAAGATATGTTTTTCTCTTGTAGCATTTACATGGACCAAATACGCAATGCAAATCCGCTCTACACAGAAGATGAACTCAATGACCTAAAAGAGAGTGAATTTAACCAATGGTTACCATTCTATGTACGTAACCGTTACTAAATAAATCATAAATGAGTTTTGTCAGTAATTACCATTTTCGTATACTAAATATTTTGTTTTTTCATGTAGATATCATATTGGAAATCGCAAGGCCACCAATTTCCAACGTGGTTAGAGGAGTTGTCGAACGAGCTAACATTAGTGGCAACGTCATATCCGATGTACTGCACCCGCGGATATGCTTTTAAAATTCAAAAGGAAAGCAACACAAGGTTCACTTCTAATTCTGGAATTTCTTCACATTCCGGTGATATTGTATACTATGGTGTCTTGCGTGAGATATTAGAGGTTCATTACCCCGGCCTACTCGATTTGAGATGCATTGTGTTCTACTGTGATTAGTATGATCCTTTTACCGGTGTTCGACATGACGAGTTTGGTGTTACATCAGTGCATTCGAGGAAGACCCTTCAGAAATATGATCCATTCATCCTTGCATCACAAGCATATCAAGTTTCATATATTCGTTACCCTCGAGTTCGAAACAAACAAGATCCATGGATTACAGTTACATCGATTAACCCGAGAGGAAGAGTAGATGGGGTTTTAGATACTGAACCTTTGCAACAAAATTTCATGGGACATACTGCTTCTATTGATCATTCATTGGATGTAGACCTTGTCGTTGATTTCACCGAAGACACAGAGGATGTTGTATTTGAGGATTCAGAGGAAGAGGTGGACGAGTTTGAGGAAGACACAGAGTCAGCAACTTCAGAAGATTCATCGGATTCAAACTAATTAATTATATATGTAGTATTTGTAATATACATGTTTTAAGAATGTTTTTGTGTAATATATAGTTATGAAAAGATTTTGTAATTTTCCAATTCAAAAGTTGATTCTTTTATACTAATTAGCAATGTTTTTAAAACCGGACCGGACCGGCAGTTGAACCGGGTTCACCCGCGAACCGGTCACATGTCCGGTTTGGGTCAACATAAAAACCCAAATGTAGTTCAACCGGCTACCAAACCGGATCGAACCGGCAAAAAACCGGGAACCGCGACCCGGTTGACCCGAATCAAATCGGGTTCAATTGTTTTGTAAATTAATAAAAGCTCATTTTCTTTTAATTAATATGTGTATAAAAAAATAGGGTTTATAGGACTAATGAAATAATAATAAAGGTTTAACATTTTCCATATAATTATAAAACTTTTACATTGTTAGACAAATAAGATCAATTATATATGTAAGTATCAATTTTTAATTTTATTTTGTTATTTTTCTTGAACTTTTTTTTTTTAGTTTTTTTAAGTATTTATAATAAACTAAATATTATTTTTGATACTTGCATAATTATGTATATACATAAAAAGATCAAATTCTATATACCAATATTTTTAAAATATTTTTGAACCCGGTTGGACCATATTAACCTACGACCCAAAAAAATTCTGGTTCAATCGCCGGTCCGGTTTTAAAAACATTGCTAATTAGTATAATTCACTAATTTTTTTTTTTTCAAAAAGTTAAAGAGAAAGGGCTCAACCGGATTCGAACCCATGACCTATTGATCTGTAGTCAATTGCTTTACCACCGAGCTATTGACCCTTTCTGTTATATTTCACTCAATTTTATGACTAAATACATGTTTCTTATACTAATCGAATTCCGACGGATTTAATTAATTAATGGACAAAATAAAATTAATTAATATAAAACAATAAAGATCTACTTACCTTAATTTCTCCTCTCAACCCTAATCGTCGCTTCTCCTCTCTTCTCCTCTGTGTATTGAACCACCACCGATCAAATCATCTCCACCATCTTAACTTCTTCTCTTCTCCTCTATTTGTTCTTGTGTTTACCGAAAGCCATAGCTGCATATACTCTTTTCTCTCCTCTGTGTATTCAACCCTAATCAGCCTTAACTTCTTCTCTTCTCCTCTGTGTATTCAACCACCACCGATCAAATCATCTCCACCATCTTAACTTCTTCTCTTCTCCTCTGTTTGTTCTTGTGTTTACCGGAAGCCATAGCCACGTATACTCTTATCTTTACCTCATTGAAATCATGTAAGTGCTTTTCATACTTATACTCAACGTCCACGTTTTTCTTGTGCCGTGACGTTTCATACTTATTAGCTACAAATTTTTAAAACTAGAAATGACTATAAGACAAAGGAATTTAAGATTTGTGGGCTTAGCCAAGTATAAACCAGATATGACTATGAACTTTTTCTTTCTTGTGTGTGTGTGTGAATGTAATTTAGCTAAACAATATCCAGAGCAAGAGAACACAATCCATAATATCTGACTACTACATAGTTCCTTGGACTGAGCCAATTTGTTTTATGAACACGAAATGGCTAAATCAGTGTATATGCCTTGTTTAGGTTTCTCGTCTCTTAGCAATATAGTTTACAGTGAATCTAGTTTAATGTCACAATCCGAATCTGTTCTTTTGTTCATGAACTAGAGTTTCGAAGATTTTGCCTCATTTAATTATGAATTTAGCTTCGTTTCTAGGACGTATAGAGTTTAACTACTGCTACTTTGTTGCTGAGTGCAAGCTTTGATTATATGCCTTTCATTTCTGGGGTACATTGATAAGCTTATAACTTATTATTTGTTGGAACAAAACTCGTTTTTACACACTCTTTTAATATTAATTTTCAGGTCATATAATGATTTCCAATGATGTCGTGGAGATCGTAGACATACGATCAGCCAAGACACGCAACTAAATTCGAGTCCTTCTCACATTCCAGATACTGAGAGTTATGTCGCGCAGCAAACACTTACGGTTGAACAGTTGGTGCAACAACCAGGTCGAGACCTAATTCCAAAGCTCCACCCACTTTGTGAAGGAGATGCAACTTGGTAGAATGTTTAAATTTTTTGTTTTTCTATTAACAGTATTACTAAGTTTGTTTTTATTTACTAACACAGTTTTTGATTTGTTTCTAGGTTTGGTCGTAGGAATGGAATTACAAAGTCATTTCTGAAGATGTTAAAAGGCCAACTTAAACATCCATATCTAACGTGGAATGCTTTCCCAACTGATGAGAAGGAGACATGGTTCAAAACGTTTACTGTAAGTAATTAACAAAAAGTTTAATAAAGAAATGATTCTCTCACGTACTAATATTAATAATCTTTTCAATACGTAGCAAGATTACGATTGGCATCATCAGTTAACTGCACAAGTTCGTGTTGAGTTCTATAAGATGGCAGTCGATAGTTATTCCGGTCACATTAACTGGTGGAAAGGTAAATGGGGAAAAGGAAAGAAAAAGCCAAGTGATTTGGACCCTGATGTTTGGACCAGATTGCAGCCTTATTGGGCTGCTGAGGAGACAAAAAAAAACCACAAAAACCAACTCAGAGAATCGAAAGAAAAATCCTCTAGGCACTCACAACTCCGGAGCAACGAGTTTCAAAGCGCGTAAAGATGAAATGGTAAGTTCAATTGCAATTTCGTAGTATATTTTTTGTTAATAATTATTTCATACGTACTCATCAGTCCAAACTCTTTGTATTTCATCACAAGGTAAATGGTCTATACACTATATACAGTTAATCGATACATTACTAGGCAGAATCATATTAATTTGATATGAACAATCTATCTATATTCGACCAAAAATAAGAAAAATATATTTATTTTACCATATGCCACATGAACTAACTGATTGGGTTAAGTAAATTGGTAAGTTCAATTGCAATTTTGTAGTATCTTTTTCACTTTCGATTACTGAAATAATATTTGTGTATTTTTTTTTCAGACCAGAGAATCCGGAGGTGTGCCTCCAAGTTTGGAGGAGTTAATTATACGTACACACACCAACAAGAAAACCAAGACTATAGACTACCCCAATATTGCTCAAGTCCTCGAGAAAGTAACGAAGAGGAAGGAAGAACACATGACACAATTGTCTCAAGGTTTAGATGGTTCAATTTCAACGGTCGACATGGAGTTGTCCCAAGAGGAAATTGACAAAATAGTTCTTGAGGTTTGTCATTTTTATGAATAACACTTATGTATTATGATTTTTGTGATTTCTTAGGCTGTTTTTTTATTTGTGTATAGGGAACGCCACTACGCAAGGGTCGTCGTCCAGGATTAGGCAATCTAGTATCCACTATTGGGAGTAGATCTTCGTTGCCGAGGGATCCCGTACTTTCCCAAGAAATTGAAACACTAAAAGAAGCGATTGGGCAAAGAGACAACATGATCGATGAATTGAAATCCGAAAATGCTGCGAATAAAGATGCTCTCGCTGAGTTAAAAGCTTTCATGAGGTCGAAGTATAGAGATTGCCCGCTATGATATTGTGTTATATTTATGTTTGTTGTTTTGTTAAACAAAACTTATGTATGACGTTTATGATAATTTTGTTTAACTTTAGAATTCGAATTAAAATATTTGTATATATATATTTTCGTTTACAACATTTTTTCTATTTGAAAACATTTGTTGCTATTTCTAAATTACTAATTCCGTTGAAAATCAGTAGGAAATGTAAAGAAATAATACTCTGAAATCCGTGGAAACAACTCGTTGGAAAATGGTTGGAAAATTCCGACGGCTCTTTACAACGGTCTTTGCGGTTAAAAATCCGTTAAAAATTATGAACCCGTAGGAAAATAATCGGAATAAAATATAACGAAATTCCAAAGCGGATAACGGTTGGAATTACGACCGATTTCCGACCAAATTTCTGTTTCCAACGACCTAGAACAGACGGACGATTTGGTTGGAAATCAGTCGTAAACAGCTCTTTACAACGGATTTCCAACCAAATCGTCCGTCTGTATTAGGCTATTTTCTTGTAGTGATTGCTTTCCCTCCATATGTGGTAGACTGTTAGCTGAAGCAGGTACCGCAACATAAAGAGTTCGAGCTTGTGCATTGTCTGACTTGTGGCGAGTTGTAGAAGTTGAGTCCAATCGGTTGTGTAGTATGCTCCAAGCAACCAATGAGCGAGGTTGTACCAAATTTCAGAGGTGAACCTGCAATCGAAAAACAAATGGTTTCGGTCTTCATTTCCTTGCAAGCAGAGAACACATAGCCGAGAGGTTGTTGTGTTCCACATTGCCATGCGGTCAGCCGTTGAGAGACGGTTAAGCGTAGCAAGCCAAACGATAAATGAGTATTTAGGTGTTGCATGTGTAAACAAAATGCCCTTCGACCAGGTTGTGGTAGGAGAATATTTGACGAATCTGAAGCCAAGTTTCCTTGGAGGAGAACCGTTTTTTGAACTTTCTGTTCGAGCCACGCCATAGGGCTGTATCATTGTCCCCTGTTCTAGCCAGTCGAAGCTTATGCACTTCACCTTCGATTTGGTTAAGAAAATCAGATCTGTGGCGTCTTCTTCGTAGTGTATTCATAGCATGTTCTACAGAGGCGTTTACAGGTAATCCCAAGTCGATGTATCCTCGCGGACCTGTGGTGGTTTGAATTCGACCTAAATTGGACCAATCATCAAACCAAAAAGAAGTTGTACTCCCATTGAAAACTTTCACCTTATGGAAATCTTTTGCCTTATCTCGATATTTAAGGAGTTTCTTCCACATCCATGATCCCATTGAGGATTGCTCCCGTGCTAACCAGAATGAGCCATGACGTAGAAGTGTGTTCTTTATCCATCTAACCTACAAAGACGGTTGATTAGAGAGAATTCGCCATATAAGTTTAAGACAACTTACTTTGTTCGCATCAACAAATGATTTGAATCCAAGTTCTCCTTCCTCTTTCGGTCTACATACCTCTTTCCATGCCACTTTAGCTTTCCTAGGATTTAATTCGGGACCCGACCACAAAAATGCCGCGCACAATTTCTCAATTTCCTCTAGACAACCCTTTGGTAACCGATATGCCGATAGCCAATAATTAACCATACTTGCGATAACAGAGGTTAAGAGTTGAAATCTACCTGCATACGATAAATACCGTGCTGTCCAAGAATTGATTCGATCTCTGATTTTTTCAAGTAGTGCATCCACGTCTCCTTTTGTTAACCGCTTAGTCAATAGTGGTAATCCCAAATATCTCACTGGAAGATGACCTAAACTAAACGGAAACTGGTCCAACAATGGTTTATTTGTTGTAAGAAAGAAACCAAAAGATTGTAAAAAATTGAAATGGTTGGATCCAAGTGTTCAAGACTAAGTCAATGGTATGAGAGTTAAAGAACACGATCGTAGAATTTGAGCTCCACAATAGAGAAGTTTTGGATGTTAAAGTGGCGGACGAGAATTGGGATTTGATGTTATATGATTAAGCCAACTAAAGAAAATGTAAACAAGCTAACTAAGTAGTTTATGTCACACAATTTAAACAAGCTAAGTAAGTAGAGATGTTGACAAGATATGAAGGAGTTTATGTTTGACAATTTGAACAAGCTAAGTAAGTAGAGAGCTCAGGTTCATCATGAACCGTTCATGTGTTCTTCCATAACTTAAAAGTTAAGTTTACATTTTTGTTACTTTTAAAGAAACAAAAGGAACTCTATATATCATTATCCCTTACTACGGAAATAATTAACATGAATTGTAACATGTGTTATTTCACATTTTTTTCTTTGTTTTCCTTGTACTATTTCTTTGTCTTTTAGAAAACTTCTCTATTTCTTTTGCTTTTAATGGAAGTTCACCAACAAAAAAAAGCTCTTTATTAGGTTTTCTATAATCCAAAATACTACAAATAAAGTTAAAAAAAAAAATACCATAGAAGAGAGTCGCAATCCTAACGAGAGATTCAAATTCCAACTCTAGAAAGAGAGAGGGAACAAAAGGTTGGAAGAAAGAGAGCTTTTCACCTACGCAAACACATGGTTGACAAAATCTCCATAGCCAAAAAATCCATTTGCTGAGATGTTCTGGTCACCTAAACTCCCAAGGCCACGGCTGCGATGGTGGTTAGCACGATGATTGTCGTGGTTCGGACAGAGAGCTCCTCTCCACCGCTTGGATCGAAACCACTGCTCCCGGAGGGTCCCATAGCATTTTCAGGGAATGTAGACGGTGTAGAAGATGAATTCGGCATTACAATGGAGGGAGTGCCGATGGATGGAGTTCCGTTGGTTGAATTCCCGGTGGTTGAATTTCCGCTGGGTGGAGCTAGGATGATCGGAGTACCAGTGGAGCTGCAAAAGAGTTACTCTATGAGCACACTATCAAGAAAATCTTGACATTAATAGATATGTTATTAAACTATTCAAAGAATTATGAGTTATGACTAATTCTCTCGGATATTATCGCCTCTGTTTTTAACTAAGCTCTAAGGCAAGATGAAGTGAAACATACCCGGAACTAGATAAACAGCTTGAAGAAGAATCTGCAAGAACACAAAAAGAAGAAAAAAAAAATCAACATTTTGATGAAAAGAAGTGATGGGTTTTGATAAGGAGAGAAGAATACTGGAAGGAGGGGAGGTGGGGATGAAAGCCGCGCCGTTAAAGTCACACGTTGCACCAGTGGAAGCTTTCGACTGATAAAAGCTGTTAACGGCGACATCACAGTGATTCTTGACGGTGTTTGGTTGGAAACAAGCTCCGGTCTGTTGAATCATCGTACAGTCAGCACCTGATCCACACGCGTAGTCTATCACCTTCTGAAGTGCCAGGTCGCTCCCGTCCTTGCACACACAAATCGCCGCGTCTGTTCGATGATGATTACCGAGACAAATCAGAATATGCAAAAGATTAGCATTAGCAGAAGTCAAGAATATGTACCTAGTAAAGATTAGCATTACATGGAAAACGAAACCCATAACTTACTTGAATATGTAACCATGGAGAAGAGAAGAAACAGAGGAAACAAAACCGCCATAGCTGGTACTGAAGTAGAAATCTATGTTATGCTCGTTGAGAAGGTGAAATCGAAACTTGTTACAGTGTCAAAGATGTGAGTTTGTGTGTTTGGCAGAGAGAGAGAGAGATTCTTATTTGATGGTCGAATATTTTGCTTATTTATAACAGTTTTTTGGATATTATTAAGCAATGTACACTAAGTTAAAACTTTTCGAGACTTGTTGTGTAATGACTTGTAAATGTTAGATTTTTAGTATGCAAGCAAAGGAACAACAGAGAAAGGTGAAAAGCATGCTTGTCGTCTAGTTATTGTGTGACTTGTCGACGCATATTAAAAATATTGTAGTGCGGCTTTACGTGAATAAAAAAGATAACTTTGTTTATTTACTATTTTATTTTTTTGCTAAACAAGTTTATTTACTAATTTGCCACCTCAATTTACGTAAATGAGATGCATTTTCTTTACATTTTTCATAACATTTGGTTTATGTTAGGAGAATCTACGATTTAGCTAGATTCTAACTTTCCCCAAAGACAACAAGAAATGCACACGTTTACAAAGTGAAAGTTGTTCTTCTCTTTTGACTTGGTAAAGGTTAGTGTAAATGTGATTATAATATGTTTCTTCAAAATTTGTGTTTTAAAATATAAATAAAACAATATAAATTTTATTTTCTTAATATTGGGTGATCAATTATATTCTGCAATTTCTTGATGATTAGCTAAATTATTATATTAAATAATACTTTTAAGATATAAAAAAATATTTTTAGTTTGTGCACTTTTAACCAAAACATCTAATATTATAAAACGTAGAAATATTATAATAAAAAGTTATATACTATGATTTAAAAGCGAAGTATGTAGTATGATTTCTGGAGCACTAAACCAAGAACAATTTATAGAAAATAGAGAAAAGAACACAAAAAATGGAAATAGTAGACTTCTGTAAGGCATAAAACTAGTGTAAACGTCTTGTAACAAAAACTAAAAGTAAGGTACTTCAAGGCTAAGGTAGCGAGGGAGCCATGTGCAAGATAACCTTTTCCTACACGTGTGATTGTGTCACAAGTCACGCTTTTACGTTAATAATCTGAGATTTTCATGATTGATTTTAAGATGACCAGAAGTTGCAACAAACGTTAGTTTAACTTATTGGTAATTGAAAAGTGTTTCTGGTAATCATTCCAAAAATCCTAGCTACAACGACTTAAGAATTGGATACTATATATATATATACACTTAACAAAGAAAAAGGTTCAAAAGATAGGTTAGTGAATGATCAATGATGTCTTAATCAGAATACATGGCTATGAACGTTTGGGAGAAAAACAATATAGCAAGGACCCTTGGAACATAATATGACCAAAGCCACTAGCGAATCTTGCCATCTCGAATAAAGCAAAGACAAATAAAATCGATTTAACAGAAATATCCAAATGGTCATAAAATCGGTTTAATCAAAAGATCCAAATGGTCATAAAAAGATCCACTCACGAAAGATAGAGATTGTTAAAGAAAAGGAACATTCATAAAAGACACTGTCACGTTGATAAAGACACGCGTTTATTTGCGTTAGTTTTACTGTACAATTTGTACATATTCGGTCCTAAAGATGATGCTGCAGCCTAAAAATTAGCATCAAAGATGAAGCAAAACAAGTAGCAGTCAAGAACCGAAAGCATTAGCAATCACAAATCATCTATAACGCAAATCAAAGGGGGATTCATAAGATCATAAACTAAAAAATCAGACAAAATTCAAAAGCACACACATTCAGAAAACAGACAAAAAAAACATGCACATTCAAACACATTTACAAGTTAGCTACTCATTCTTCAATTTCATACTCATATCCTCAAACTGTTTTTTTCCCGAAATATCTCATATCCTCAAACTTCTTTACGGATATTATATTTCTTACTCTTCTGTGCAACATTGGTTGTTCCCTAACTATATTTTTCCCTTATGATTTTGACTATAAGTTTTCAAACCTTTTTCTTTCTTTTAGTGAGTCACTAGAATAGTACCCGCGTTTTAAGCGGGATAATATATTTATTAAGTAAATCTTAGTCAAATAATCAATTGTATTTATAGCTAGATTTATTATACATAATTTAAAATCAATGTAACAAATTTCTGAATTTACAACATTTTTTTATAAAATATGATCCGCCCTTGAAATAACTGAAACAAACATAATAGATTTTTTAAAGATACGGTATATGATTCAAAGATACAAAAACGGAAAATTGTGTATATAATAAAAAATTTGTCGCTTATTTCCGATCTTATAAATTAATTATTATTTTAGTATTTATTTAGTAGTTAATTCATGTTTCAAAACTGTTTGGTAATATGCATTATAATAGTCAAATTAGTATTGTGTGTTAAAATAGTATTTATGTAGTGAGATTTTATATGTATAAATTTTAATAATATTAGTTACGTTAATTAGATGAGTAAAGTTATTTAAGTTTTGTTTGAATATATAAATTAATGTATTTGGAGTGTTTGGATAGGAATATAGTAGTAGTTAATAATAGTTATAGTTTGTTTGGGTATAGAGATTATGTTATTTTTGGAGTGTTTGGATATGAGTATAGTAGGAGTTAGTAATTTTAATTAATTAAATCAAAAAGATTAGAAAAAATGAGAGATTGACACATAAGGTCAAAATGCTTATCCTTTAATATATAGAAGATGTAGCATGTTGAATGTTAAATTAAGTAATAGTTCTTTTATTAAATTAAACGTGATTTGAATAATTGAAATGTGATTATCAAATTTTTATTGTAAAAATGGAAACAACTCGAATAAAATCATTTGAGTGGGTTCGAATGATTAAAATTATAAATTCTGGAAGATTTACCATAATGTTTTTGCTACGGTATACATTTCACTCGGCATTGTATCACATTTGGAGAGAACGGAATAGACGTCGTCATGGAGAACCCCTAATTCACGTCTCTTCGATTTGTCAAGATGATCGACAAAATTATGCGCAATCTATTGAGTTTTATTCGCATCCTTGGCGACTTTAATTACGATAAGAGATGATCAAATGGTTTGCATCTCAATCTCCCTAACAAAATTCTCTACTACACTGATTGTTTAGCTTAGACTAAATTTTAAGCATGTCGAATTAAAGTAACATTGATTGTAAACAATGAATTATAATTTTACATTCATCCAATATGTATTCAATAATAGATGTTGCTCCAAGTCAACCAAATTAACGGGTTTGTATTAATGGGCTGGGCTTTAGATCTAAAACATTTCTAACACTCGAATAGTTGAAAACATTTCCAATACTCAAAATAGAACACTTAAAACAATGACATCACTTTCGTAAGATAATAACTAAAATGCCACTGTATCACAGACGAAAGATCATCACGACCGGAGTTTCTAAAACTCATCTGAAAACCCTAAAAAACACATAAACCCTAACAATGGCGTCTCATCTCTTTTCCCGATCTCGAATCTCTCTCCTCAAAACCCTAAAACCCAATCACTACCTACCCATCAGACCCATTTCCAGCACCACCTTCCTCTCTCAAGATCCTCACCTCGCAACCGAATCATCAACACCGCTTCCTCCGAATCCAGCAACGGGAAGTCCTCTCTACCAAGAGAACTGGCGTAGTCCGATCCCGAACTCTCCTTCCTTCACTCACTCTCTCGTACCTATGAATCAACCTCATCCCGCTACAATCAGAGCTCTCTCTGAAACCCTAGATATGAACTCGTTGTTGAATATGTTCGCTAATTATACTGCGTCGCAACGTTGGTTTGATATGAAGCAGTATTTTGAGATCTGGGTTCGTTCGCTTGATAAGAATGGGAAACCGAATAAGCCTGATGTTAATCTTTATAATCATTACCTTAGAGCTAATTTGATGATGGGTGCTACTGCTGCTGATATGCTTGATCTTGTTGCGTTAATGGATGATTTCTCTGTGGCACCTAACACAGCTTCTTATAATCTAATCTTGAAGGCTATGCACCAGGCTAGAGAGACTGAGACTGCTCAGAAACTCCTTGAACGGTTAGATCCATTGAGTTTTTTGTATACAGATTGATTTTGTTTACATACATTACTGTTCAGTGAGTGAGTGTTTATTAGCTATTGTAGTTTCAATGAGTAGATATCTTAGAATCAGTGCAAAAGGTTAGAAATTTACATGATTGAACAGAATGTTGAGTTTTTGTTATGTGTCATGACTCGATGTGGTGTTATCAGGATGTTGCAGTCGGGGAAAGAGTCTCTTCCGGATGATGAATCGTATGATTTGGTGATTGGAATGCTGTTTTTGAGTGGGAAGAATGAAGAAGCCATGAGACTTATGGACATGGCGTTAAAATCTGGTTATATGTTATCAACAGCAGTTTTTAGTGATTGTGTTCGTAGTTGTGTAGCTAAAGGTAGGACAGATACACTGGTCTCTATCATCGAGAGGTGTAAGGTACATACGAGTTTTTGTTGGGTTTGGTTGATATTTGAAGCTTTTTTTGTCACTTTTACTGAATGTAACTGTGTTTTTGTTTTGCAGGCTGTTGATCGGAACAAGTCCCTATGCCCTAGCTGGATATTGTGTACTTATATGGCAGAAGTTGCAATTCAAGAGGATAATAGCAAGTTAGCATTTAATGCGTTTGAATTCATGTTCAAGTGGATCACTAGGGGAGAAATGGCTAGGCCCATAGTTTTACTTTCTGTTGATGAAGGGTTGGTAGTGGCAGCTCTTGCAACTGCTGCTAGGACATGCAATTCAAATTTAGTAGATGGATCATGGATGATTCTGAAACGATCTCTGCGAGGGAAAAAGGCGGCCAACCCTGCATCTTACATTGCAAAGATAAATGCTTATGCATCGTTGGGGAATCTGCAGAAAGCTTTCATCGCGCTTCATGAATTTGAAACCGCATACGCAGACTCTGAAAAAGATGTTGTGGAGGAAATGCTTTCACCTTTTACATCCTTATACCCGCTGGTTGTGGCTTGCTCTAAGAAAGGTTTTGAGACATTGGATGAGGTATACCTCAACATCTTTTTAATGGTCGATATTCTGGGTATTCTCAGTTTTCTTCGCAACAAGAACTAACGTAGGGTCATTGGCTAATATACTAGTAGACGTAGGAAACTTGTAGAATTCATAGGACAATTCTGGAAAACCTGTTTATCGAAGTGGAACATCGTGGTCTGAATGTTTATATGGTACTAGGTAGATATAATGTTTTGTGTATCTTACCTTGCAATGGCACATAATCCACCAGGTATACTTCCAGTTGGAGACATTGAGTCAAGGTGATACTCCATATAAGTCTGTTGCTGCTCTAAACTGTATAATTCTTGGCTGCGCAAACACATGGGATTTGGATCGTGCTTATCAGACATTTGAGGCAATAAGTGCTTCTTTTGGGCTGACTCCTAACATTGATTCATACAATGCTTTAATATATGCATTTGGAAAGGTCAAGAAGGTACTGTTTCCATGTCACATCTCTTACTCTCTCTCTCTAATATTTTTTATTCCCATGGATGAACAATTAGGATTAAAGACTTGAGCTTGTTTGCGTTGCAGACTTCTGAAGCTTCAAGAGTATACGAGCATCTGGTTAGCTTAGGTGTTAAACCTGATCCCCGGACGTATACATTGCTGGTTGATGCTCATCTCATTAACCGGGATCCCAAATCAGCCCTGACCGTCATTGATGACATGGTAGACCAGATTGAAAACAAACTTAATCACTATGAGAGAAAGATCTGTGTTGTATATGGCTATTAGAAACTAATACATGTTTCAATGAAACAGATCAATGCAGGATTTGAACCCTCCAAGGAGACAATGAAAAAGATGAGAAGGCGATGTGTCAGGGAATTAGACAATGAAACCGATGCTCAAGTGGAGTCACTGGCTAGGAAGTTTCAGATAAGGATGGGATCAGAGAACCGGAGAAACATGCTTTTCAACATGGATTACTCCAGGGGACGCGCGTAATAAAACGAAAAATCCTGAAACTAATGGTTGGTAATTACAAACCCTCAATTTACACTGCAACAGAGGAAAATCAATTGTAACCATTTCATAAAATGTGTTTGGTCTTGTCTTACTTGTGCAGAGACTCTTGTGAGGAGCGAGGAATGAAGCTCAAGCTCATCGAGTTTTGAAGTTATAGACCATATGCTCAAGTGTTACATTGCTGTAAATTGCTTCATCAAGTTCTTTGAGTCTCTAATCTGATTTTTTTCCATTACAGAGCTCGTTATTTTTATTTTATTTTGGGTAAAACCAAAAGAGTTGGGTTTAGGATCTCTAGTCCTCAGGCAGAACGCTTCAGTGTTGACCAATAAAATGTCCCGAATATTTTGATTTTTACCTTATCTTATTCCACTAGATATGTAAGATTGGTTTTGGTATTTTACAAAAACCTTATTTATGTACATCTAGTCTAGTAATAATATAACACTCTTTTGAGTTCTTGTATCTAAAAATAGTTAGGCCCAATAAGAGTCGGCCCAATACACTCAGATCCAACCAGTTTCTGTATCACGATTCAGAAACAACTTTGTGAACATTTCTGCCAAGTTTATGAGATCAAAGACACAAAACCCTAAAAATTGAGGTGAAGAAAATGGGTGGAAGAACGGACGGAGATGGTGGAGGTAAAGAGAAAGAGGAAGAACAAGACGGCATGTCCGTACATTCTCCTTGTAAAGCTATACCTTCTTCCGCTTCCTCTCTCTCTAAGGTCTCTTTCTCTCTCTTTCTCTTTCTCTTTCTCTTTCTGTGCTATTTGCATCTCTTGTTAATGGTTTGTTTTTCTTGTGTTGGTTTCTCAGGAGCAGTCACAGGTTGAATTGGAGCTTAGGTTATTAGAAGCTCTTGAAATCTATCCTCCCGTTAAACTCCGAGGCAAGTTTCTCACTACGCATATCTCGTTTCTTTAGCTTTGCAAGAATCTATGTATCTGTAAATGTTTACTTTTCTATCATGGTGATCAGAAAGCATAAATTTTTTTACCAAATGGAATCATTTCCCTTGTATACAATAGATGATAAATGGATCGTCTCTTGTTCTCTGACATTGATCAGTTCTCTGGTTTCTTGGTTTCTACTAATGTGATTATGTTTTAATTGTGATGTGTAGGCATACATCGCCACTTTGTTCTTTATGGTCTCATGGAGTATCTTGGAAGAAGGTTTGTTCAGAGTTGCTTTCATACTTCAATCACTGAGTTCTGATCCATATTGATAATACTGAACCTTGAGCCTTCTCTATCCACAGCTTTGATCGACAGTTCACTGCAGATGAGGTTCTGCAGCTACTGGATTGTTTCTACAACATCGAGATGCTGGTGAGTAGTCATTACAAACAAACATTGATTGCCATGTTCTCCATAGATTTAGGGTCTAAGTTTGTTTCTGTTGTCACTTCATGGCCAGCTTTAGAGTTTGAGCTAATGGTTTGATCTTTTATCTCTGAATTTGTCTCAGAAATCAGATGATGAGGACATTGACATTCTGAATCACGAGGAGGACTTTACCTTACCGCAGAGTTACTTTGATAAGGAAGAACAATAGCCAAAGAAGAACAAGTAGAGATCTTTGTTAGGTTTTTCCTCAGCTCTTATAATAAGTCCTTTTTGTATATTTTGCAGTTTTAATGTTCATAAAACCATCAGCATTGATGATCTTTTTTTACTCTGTGGAAGAGTTTATAGCAACAAGCTTCTTTTGTTTTGCAGTTTTCACTCTTAACATTTAGAGCCAGAGTTGTGTTTGTTTCGTTTGTTTCGTTTGGCGATTTTTAATACATAACAGCAAAAACATATCTGATCAAATCATAATATAATTGCATAACATAAAATATTTCATATCATAAAACTGACAACAAAATAAAGAACAAAAAAGTAGTAGAAAAAAACAATATAGGAATGAATTCAATTGTCTCTGATCCCATCGTCTTGATGAAACCAAGCTACGGAATTAGCCTCCTTCTTCTGGGCATCAAATCTAACCTCATTCAACTTCCAAAACCTTTGATCAATTCTGAACCAAAACAAACCAACAAATACATGAGTTTAAAACCCAAGAGTACATACAAACTCATACTTCTATTTTACAACTTAATTACCTCAGTGGCTTCTGCAGGCTTAGCCTGTTCTTGCTTGGGTTCGTCGGTCTTGATGTTGTCTTCTCCTGAAAACAAAACCATTTCTTAGCTCATACAAAGCAGCAAGCTCGTTTGAATTATCATATCAGGATGTGTGAGTTTTAGAGAGACCTCCATCTTCAGGAAGATCAGAAGTCCAGAGGGTGAGGTTGTCTCTCAGGAGCTGCATAATCAAAGTGCTGTCCTTGTATGATTCCTCACTTAGAGTATCCAACTCCGCAATCGCCTCGTCAAAGGCTTGCTTTGCCAAATGACAAGCTCTGCAACAATTTTCCATAAGCCACATTATACCAAAGTTCGACGATGTAGGAATTAATGTTTTACAATACAAAAGAACGAAACCTTTCAGGAGAGTTCATGATCTCGTAGTAGAAAACAGAGAAGTTCAGAGCAAGGCCAAGACGAATCGGGTGTGTCGAAGGTAGCTCAGTGCTTGCAGCTTGTGTTGCAGCCTAATCAAAATTAGATCCATCACACCAATAATTTACAATTGTTCAAGAAAAAACATATATAGATAAAAACCTCATAGCCTTTGAGCGATTGTTCAGCGGCTTCCTTCCTCTCTTGCTCGGTCTTAAACTCAGCCAAGTAACGGTAATAATCTCCTTTCCTATAAATTTTCACAAATCAAATGGCAGATAATGATGATGATGATGCTAGAGAATTCAGTATTTGGTTTGTGTAATTACATCTTGTAATAGAAAACTGTGGCTTCGCCAGAGGTAGCGTGAGGGATGAGATGCTGATCAATGATGGAGAGAATATCTTGGCAGATATTAGCAAGCTCGTCTTCTACCTTTTGACGATAACCTTTGATATGTTTCACATTTGATTCATTGCCTTTAGATTCTTCCTTCTGTTCAATGGAAGACATTATCCTCCACGAAGCCCGTCTTGCTCCAATCACGTTCTTGTAACCAACAGACAACAGATTCCTCTCCTCTACCGTCAGCTCGCTGTTCACCCTCGCCACTTTCTTCATCGTCTCCACCATCTCTGCAACACCAAACCCAATACATTGTACTATGAATGTTTTGAGGACATAATATAAGAGATGGTTGAATGATTACGTACCGTCGTATCGCTCGGCTTGTTCGGAGAGTTTCGCCATGTAGACGAAAGTCTCTCTCTCTTTGTCGGATCCTGATGACATTTTTTGTTGTGTCGATAAACAAAGATGTTTTTTTTTTGTGGTTTTGTGAGATTAGTGGAAGAATAAAAATGATTGGAAGAGATAAGAAGGGAGGGAAAAAGGGGAAGAAATATATAACAAGAGGTTTGAAGAAGGTTCGTAAATGGCGGAAACAAGACTGAATCTCAACCTTTAGATCCGACGCGCCTTAAGAGTGTGTCTGCGCATTTCTTGCCTTTTTCTTCCCAGTTTTTTCTAACCAACTTAACGAACTTTTCGCACATATAATACGACACCGTAACCTGTTTTTCTTTGTTATGTAGTTTTAGATACGCTTCTCAACATCGATGGGGTTGTAGCTCAAATGGTAGAGCGCTCGCTTTGCATGCGAGAGGCACGGGGTTCGATCCCCCGCAGCTCCATCTATTTTACCCTAATTTTCTTTTTCTACTTCATATTTAATTTTTGGGTTTCTACAAATAAATCCTTGCGATTTTACTCTCAAGGTCAAAAACCCACATATCAACCTTTAACGTATAAGTTAACATAGTAATATAATCCTCGACCGTATATACTTATTTCAATCTATTTATCCCAAACATGTTTATTTATAAACCTATTATAAAGAATGATTTTCTCTTACAAGAAGATGCAATCGCTTATATACAAATTGAAATTTTTTATGTACGGCCGAGGGTTATATTGCGGGTAAACTCATATTTTAAGGGTTGATATGTAAGTTTTTAACCTGAATGTTGAAATCGCAAATCCTAACCAATTCAAAGGTTTATTTGCAGAAAACCTATAACTTTTTAAATAATAATAGAACAATTCTTGAGTTCACCCCCTCTCACATTCACCCCTTCTTTATTAGTCAATCACAATTAAAATAAAAAAACAAACTAATTTAAATCAAAAATTGAATTAATTATTGGTCCCACTAGTTATTCATTCACGTTAGTAAATGAGATTTATTACCTTATCATTTTTTCCTCTTTTTAATTAGCAAATCACATACTAAAATAAAATAATTAAATCCTAAATCCAAATATTAAACTCTTAATCCAAAATACTAATCCATAAACCCAAAATACTAAATTCTAAACCCCAAATACTAAACCCTAAACCCAACATACTAAACCCTAAACCCAAATATTAAACTCAAAATAGTATTCGAGGTTTAGGGTTTAGTATTTAGGATTTAGTATTTGGGGTTTAGGGTTTAGTATTTAAGGTTAAGGGTGTAATATTTGAGGTTTAAGGTTTAGTATTTAGGGTTTAGGGTTTAGTATTTGGGGTTTAGAGTTTAGTATTTGTGGTTTAGGGTTTAATATTTGAGATTTAGGGTTTAGTATTTAAGATTTAGGGTTTAGTATTTGAGATTTAGGGTTTAGTATTTTAGGTGTAGGGTTTAGTATTAAGGTTTAGTATTTAGGATTTAGGGTTTAGTATTTATTTAGTGTTTAAGTTTGGGGTTTAGTATTTGGATTTAGGGTTTAAAGTTTAATTATTTTATTTAAGTATGTGATGGAAAAAATGTAAGGAAACTTATTTATTCAAGTCAATGAGTAATTAATGGGCCCATCAATTAATTCAATTTTTGATTTAGTTTAATTCATTTTGTAACTTAATTGTGATTGGCTAATTCACCCAAGAATTGTTCATAATAATATATTCACTGCTTCTTTCTCCTTTTTTGCTTATGGCCATCGCCGTCGTTTGGATGGTTAACATCGGAATTCCGATTCGGCGATTCTTCCTTCTCCACCGCCGATTCACTACCGAGTTAACTCAACCAAAACTATTACAATCCACCATCACACCGGTAAACCAAGACCATCTCCTCCGCGTCTGTACAATCCTCTACCAACAGCAAAACTCTTCTGATTCACGACTCGTCTCTAAGCTTTCCTTCACCAGATTTCAACTCACTCACGAGTTTTTCCTCCAAGTCTGCAACAATTTCCCACTCTCATGGCGTCCGGTACATCGTTTTTTCCTCTACTCGCGAACTCACCACCCAGACTTCACCCATACTTCAACGACCTCTAATAAGATGCTTGGAATCATAGGGAAATCTAGAAACATGGATCTGTTCTGGGAATTAGCTCAAGAGACTGGGAAACTTGGATTAGCTAATGATAAGACGTTTCGTGTTGTGTTGAAAACACTTGCTTCTGCTAGAGAGTTGAAGAAATGTGTTACCTATTTCCATTTGATGAATGGTTTTGGTTATTTGTATAATGTGCAAACTATGAATAGAGGAGTGGAAACTCTGTGTAAAGAGAAGCTAATGGAAGAAGCTAAGTATGTTGTTACTAAGCTTAAAGAGATTATTAAACCTGACGAGGTTACTTATAGAACTATGATCCAAGGGTTTTGTGATGTTGGTGATTTGATTGAAGCTGTAAAGCTTTGGAATATGATGATTGATGAAGGATTTGAAGTTGATGTTGAAGCTGGTAAAAAGATTATGGAAACACTTCTTAAGAAAAACCAGTTTGATGAAGCTTCGAAGGTGTTTTATGTGATGGTTTCTAAAAGAGGTGGAGATTTGGATGGGTGTTTCTATAGGGTTATGATTGATTGGTTGTGTAACAATGGTAGGATTGATACTGCGCGTAAGGTGTTTGATGAAATGCGTGAAAGAGGTGTTGAGGTGGATAACTTGACGTGGGCGTCGATAATCTATGGACTATTGGCGAAACGAAGAGTTGCAGAGGCGTATAAGACGGTCGAGGCGATTCGAAATCCGGATATTAGTATCTATCATGCGTTGATTAAAGGGATGTTGAAGATTAAACGGGCAAGCGAGGCAACTGAGGTTTTCAGGAAGATGATAGAGAGAGGGTGTGAGCCGATAATGCATACGTATCTTATGTTGCTGCAAGGACATTTGGGGAGAAGAGGAAGGAAAGGACCAGACCCGTTAGTGAATTTCGATACTATATTCGTTGGAGGTATGATTAAGGCGGGGAAACGGTTTGAAACTACAAAGTATGTTGAGAGAACGTTGAAGAGAGGGCTTGAAGTTCCTAGATTTGATTATAGTAAGTTCTTGCATTGTTATTCTAATGAGGAAGGTGTGGTTATGTTTGAAGAAATGGCGAAGAAACTTAGAGAAGTTAGCTTGTTTGATTTGGCTGACATATTCCAGAGGTATGGAGAGAAAATGACTACTCGAGAGAGAAGGAGAGATAGAGAAATTCAGTCATAAACACAATTCAGACCCCTGTAAATTCAAATTTTCAGTTTTTTCTGCAACTTGAAAGCTTTGTTTGGAAAGCAATGGTTGTTTGAAAATTTGATTACACGAGTGTGGCGTAGAATGTAGTGGTACAACATATATATGTAAAACAGTATATATTGTAAGATTGCAGACACTGTAATGCTAAAATTACAATTTTCTAACACCCAAAATCAGCAATTGATACTAGATGGGCAAAAACAAAAATGGTTTAGACCAATCTTCTTTTCACTACAAGTTAGGGATTTTTTTCTTCAGGGTCTGCAATCTTTTAATCCGCTTCTAAGAGTTTCTTCGTCCAGTTTGTGTCCTGTATTAGACTACAGGAATCAGCAAGTAGAGAGAAAAGAGTGTTGGGAGCAAATGTTAACTACAATGCAATTTGAAAAGAAAAAAAAACTACAATGCAAAAAGGAGATCTGACCTATAAATACTATTTTGTTCGTTCTGTTTTCTTCCTCGTTCCATTTTCGAGCTGGCACTATCTCATATATCTCTTTAACAGCCTGCACATATTCAATAACATAGAAGTAATGAGAGGGACATTCCAAGGATCACAAGGCCTCACTCCTATTTCAATTCATGAGTACATTACCTGCAAAATATGCAGCTGGTCTGAGTTTTGAATGCTCAACACAGCCTTGCAGCGATATATATCCATCTCCAACTTTTTATCCCACAGAATTCCCTCAAGCCATAAACGAACCTGTTCAAGAACAAACTGGTGTGTCACAAAGAACACTATTTCTTAACTAATAGTCCAAGAATGTACGATGAATTTGCTACCTTGTCGAGGTTTATAGGTTGCGGTTCACTGATGCATAGAGTCCTCACTCCACTATCATGAAGGTCTGTTGTGGTTAATGATTTATTTGCTTCTAGCAGGGATTCCAGACGACTAACGTGCTAATTGCAACAGTGAAGATGGAAAAGGTTCAATTGCTACAGACAAAATGAGTACTAATCGAGTAGGTATAAAATCAGATGAGAGAGACTTAACAGTTGAATCATATGCCTCGCAGTCTAATATATTGGACAAATCAACTTGGCACCTAACAGAACGAATGACACTGGCGAGCGAGTTAATGGAATGAATTTCCTTTTCCAAATCATCAGATTCCTCTTGAGAAATCAAATCAACCTTGTTCATTATTATTGTGTCCTACACAACGAATAAAAAATCACATCATGATGAGGTAAGATGTAAGATGTAAGATTCAGAAGGCAATACGTCATTGTTCTTGTTGGTTGGGACACAAGATGATTACCGCAAATGCTATTTGATTAAAAGCCTCGGGAAATGAGGATGAGTCACGGCGCTCATTGAGCTGAAAACGAAGATTCTTTGCATCCACGACCTGTTCAAGCAGCTAAGTCAGTCAAAGCATTAGGAACAAGATGCCTAAACACTAAATTACTAGAACCAGAGAGAAAGCGAGTAAGCTGCCACATATATGCTACAAAGAGGTAACCAAAAAAGAAAGATTAGGAGTCGTATAAAGAGCAGCTTCAAGCTTAACAAAGGAGAAGTGAATCAAACTAACAGTTCACAACTCACAGTAACAATGCAGTCAAGCTTGACTTCTGATTCTAATTGGTCATCCAACCAAAGAATAGAAGCCAATGGAGCAGGATTTGCTAAGCCTGTTGTCTCCAGCAATATATGATCAAGCCTGCATTTAGAGAAAGCAAAAGTCATTATCTTCTTAAAAATGTAGACAACAAATACAGCCATTAGGGAAGTTAAGAACCTGTCTTTTCTCTGTACAAGCTGCTCGAGAGCTTGAACAAGACTATGCTTAACAGTGCAGCAAATACATCCATTAGCAAGCTCGACCCATTCTTCAACAAGAGCACCTCCTTCTCCTTCGTTTATCATCGCTCTCTCAACTCCAATCTCTTCTCCAAACTCATTCAAAATCACTGCAATCTTCTTCCCGTGTTTCCCGTTCAGAATATAATTCACAAGCTGGGCAAATCAATCAACAAATCAAAAAACCAAAACCCATCTCGTAAATCAGAGAAAGAAGATAAGGATTGCTTACTGTGGACTTTCCGGCGCCGAGATAGCCAGTGATGACAGTGACACCAACGGAAACAGAGTCGCTTGGTTCCTCCACGGAGAGATTCTTCTTCCCAGGTTGGATTTGAACAGCCATGGGTGGTTCTTCATCATCATCCGCCATTTTCACTATCTCAAGGTTTCTTCAAACTTTCTCCACTCTTCCGGTGAGTCGCCGGTGTATGCAGAGACGACGCCCAAGCCCAAGCTTGTTTTTATGGGCCGAGCCCACATTAGCTGCGTTTTATCGGTTCAATTTCGGTCGGTTTGACTCGGTTCGATTTGTTTCAGTTATTGTTAACATTTGCTAATGAATTTTGTATTTTTTTAAAAACATTTCATTAAACCAGAATCAAATCGGAGATAACCGATACAAGGTTTTATGGTGTGTTCTTTTGCATATATTGTTTATTGTGTTGTTTTTTTTCTTTTTTTGCTAAAAATGTTTATTGTGTTGTTATAGATTGGTATCATACGAAACACTATTAATTGGTGTTCAAATTTGACAAGCACATCAACGTTTTTTCTAACGTGAACATACGCTAATTTCCTACCTACTACTACTCTTTTTTCTTTTAGTGCGTCGATTAAATGCTTTTTTTTTGTTTTTCACTCAATTAGAGTAGCCAAAAATTAGAAACACGTCTTCAACTTGTTCCACTAGAAACCTCTTGTAAATCCTTTTTTAGTAAGCCAAGTCATAAACATTACTCAGTAGAAGTGTTTTGGTTTGGTAGGGTTACTAAGCAAAACTCCAAAGCTTTTTGATGACTTTGACTATTTCATGGCGTGGCTGAATATAAACATGAATATATAATAAAGCAATAGACGTGATCGTGGCGGAGCCAGAATAATTACTTATAGGGGTCATAAGAATTTTTTTATCTAAAACAATTTTTTTTTAAAGAATACAATAAACTATCATCACAAATATACATCTATTAGATGCAACCTACATTCATGTTTTTAAAATCGTTTCACCGGTATTTCACTTGTCACGACATCAATTACACTAGCAACTCGACAAAGTAATAATTCGATAAATCAATAAATGTTTTTGGTTCCAAATTATGTTTTTGGTATACTTTATAACTTTTATAAATTAAGAAATATCGTTGGCACAACAATGTTAATTTATAGAGTTTTCACTATATATGTTTTCAGTTTTAGAAAATCATTTATAAAATGTATCACTAATATGTTATCTTCATAATATCCATTGCAGGAAAAAACATCCTTTAACAGGAAGAATCAAACTAAAAAGAAAATTTAATACTTATTTGTTTTTAATAAAATTTAGTGGACCAATATCGACTGAAAAAAAAAAGAAAAAAAGGACAAAGATGAAATGTTTTTTTTATAACTTCAGATGAAATGTTAAACTAACAAATATTAGATAATCTGATTAACTCATTTAGTAGGCTTATTTTTTATTTTATACTATAATTACATTAACAAATTATACTTTTATTTTATTAAAAACTAACTAATCATACATAAATTATATTATGTTTTAGTTTTTACATTTACATACTTTTATGGTGTTTTAACGTACTAATAGTTTTTCTATTTTCTATTTATTATAATACTTTATATTTATTTTAAAATACCTTACATTTTTATGTGAATAACTGATAATCAATACCTCAAATTTGCATTTTCATTTTCATTTTGTGATTCATAAATTTATACAACAATGTCATAGGTATTGAGTGTAAAACTTAACGTGATCAATTAAAGAAAAGTATGATTCATTGCATTTTTGTTTGTTTATATTTTGCTTATAATTTGCTGATATTTTTCTTATGTTTTGCTTGAACATAGTTATTCTTTTATATAAAAAAAACAATTGTTAACATAAAGTAAAAATACATAATATATATAGATCATTGTTTAATTTAGAAAGGAATAATCACTTTTCAAATTCTTTCTACAATATTGTTAACACTAAATATATAATTAGTATGTGTATTAAAAAATCTCAAAGTGTCATGCCATGCGGATGCTTAAATCTACTATATGAAAGGGCTTGAGCACTCTGCCAAGGGAGAGAGAGCCACGTATTCAGAAAAAAACCCTTCAACATACCAATTCATTCACAAACGGTAAAAGAAACCGATGAATCGATCCGAATTCTCCACCTTAATTTTTTTTATAAATTCTATCGATCCATTTACCCGAAACCAAACTAAATCCATTGTTCTCCAAGTAATCACTCGTACATTCCATAAACCTTGCAATGGAATTTCCCGGTGGTGGACAGTTATTCGGCTCAGACGAAAAGCCAGAGGCACTACTCGGAGACATTTAATAGAACAGTTTCCTCTTACTTGTGCTTTGTCTTCTTTACTAGAAGGTAAAGTTTGAAACTTTAGTATCATGGTCTCTTATGTTGAAAATGGTTTAGTAATGAGAGTTTATTGTTTACTTGTAGAGCTTTGTATTGTTGGAAGAAGAAGATCTGTGTCTAGTCCTCGTAAAGTTATGTTGGAATTGAGTGATTATGTCAAAAACTTCAATTTGACAAGCCAACAGGTTTAAATTTCGATTAGATTGACGCGTAATTTCGCGTAGTTGAGTCTATGGTAGTGATTTTTTGAGGTTATGATGTTTGTTTTTGGAATATAGGATGCAGCGGAAGCGCTTCTTCATTTAATATCGTCATTGCAAGAAGAGATTGTACATTGTTATCGTCCTAGTGAAAGTAGTAATCTATCGGATATAGTGTTTTCGCGGAACTTGAGAATGTTAGCGCCTAGTGAAGGGGTTCATGGTTTGATGGAGCTTAAAAGATGGCATAAGCATTTACGTGGACCGTTTGATGGGATTCTTGGTAGTACGTTGATGTGTAGAACTTGTTCGTCTCAGGTAATAATAATTAGGATTAGATTACTCAATCTTCTCACTTGTAAAGAAGATCTTGATTTTTCGAGTTCTATTGTTTCTCGCAGATTTCGTTGGAGTTTCAGTTTTTTCATACTTTGCCTCTGTCTCCTTTACTCGATATTGGTGGTTCCAACATTGTACGTTAAGCAAGGTTTATTCTCTTATTGCTCATTGTTTTACTTTGTGTATGTAAAATCTCCGGAAGAAACCTTTAGTGTTTGCTTTTTTTGGGATGTTTTTTAGATGTTTGGATGCACTTTGGAGAATTGTTTGAAGAAGTTTCTTGACGCTGAGAAAGTCGAAAACTACTTCTGCAAAAAATGCTGGCATGGTGCTGCATTGAAATTTTTATCTGTGATAAGAGCAGCTGAGGTAATTCATCTCTCCGCTTTAATCGTTAATGTATATTTGCACGTCCTTCACATCAATCTATATGAACAGTTTGTATTTTAAATGGTCTAAATCAGGCTGATATCGAAAAGCTCAGGAACTGTGGCGGAGAAGACCAATGTGACTGTAAAACCTCTCTTCGTCTTGAAAGGATGCCTTGGTCAAATAGCTATTCCCATATACTGAAGCAACTTATCATAGCTCGTTTCCCAAAGGTATATACTTAGTCGTTGAATCTAAACTCGAAAGTAAAGTCTCTTTTGTTTTGAGTGCCACTTGACCCTCTCTATCTGAATTGTTACAGCTTCTATGCATTCAAGTGCAACGTGCTTCGTTAAACATGTATGGAGAATCAGTCAAACTATCGGTAGAGACTTTCTCGCCTCTCTTTCATGTCTCCATTTTCATATCCGGAGTTCTAGTTACTATTGGTTCTAATCTCAGTTTATCGATACAGGGACATATCGCATTCCCGCTTGTCCTGGACCTCTCCTGGTACACACCGTCTTCGATAGGATTAAACTTAGAAAAGACTCAGTACCAAAATCCAGAAGCATCAAGTGATCGCGGCATGTATAGACTTGTAACGGTGGTAGAACATTTTGGTAGAACCGGAAGCGGACATTATACTGTTTATAGAAGTGTGAAAGTTGCATCACAAGAGGAAGAAGAAGATTGTGATGACCATTGTGATGATTTGAGCTGGTTTAGTATATCTGATTCAGAAGTTTCTCGAGTTTCGGAGAGTGATGTTCTTGGTGCTGAAGCTAGCTTGCTCTTTTATGAGAAACTTTAATCAAGAAGAGATTAAAAACCATGAGTTTTTTGGTTATTCATTGGATTATCATAGAACTTTTGTGTCTTTTCTTTTGTAGGGAATTTAAGCGGTTTTAAAATGTGCTAAAGAAAATCTTGGATTTGGAAAAGATGAAAAACAAAAAACCAAAAATGATAATGTGTAATTGTATTCTCCAACACAAATAAATGAAAATCACTTTTTATAACTTCAATATAGTTGTAATCGGAGTAGCCAAAATGAAAACTTTGTAAATTTGCTAATGAGATTTCATTTAATTTCAGCAAGCCGACCCAAATTAGTTATCTTCACAACTAATCAAGTAAAATGTACTACTCCTTCCATTTCATATCAGTTGTCATTCTACGCTTTTTTCTGTACCAAATTAGTTGTCGTTTTATATTTTCAATGCAAATTTATGATTGATTTTCTATTTTTATCCATACTCTTTTACCTTATTAATTACATATATCCAATGAGAAACACATTAATTAGAGATAAAACAAAAAAATTAAATGTTTTTTTAGTTGACGTGAAATCACCTAAAATGACAACTAATATGCACGGAGGGAGTAATGATTTTGTACAAAAACTCACTCCTTGATTAAAGTTTCAACAAGTACGCTTTATTATAGACAGGTTTTGTTACAAGTTTCAGATATCAGCTTTAATAAACAAAAGCTTTCACATATTGTATTTTGCAGCACATAGACGTGTGTGGTTGTGAAAGATTTGCTTCGTGGTAGAGTTGAAGCTCGGAAAGTATTAAAATATATAGAGACAGAAACTGAAGAGAACCAAAGAACATATATACACTGCTGATTTTCTTTTGAAGAGAAGAGAGAGACCAAATCTTCTTCATTCCTGTAGTTACCTGTTCTGTAAGAAAAACAAAATCACACACAATGAGTTTATGCAAATAATACTCTCTTTGTTCCTAAAAGATAAAAACTTTATAAAAAAAAATTGTTCCAAAAAAATAGAGTTTTTACTGTTTTCAATTTACTTTTACAAACTTCAAGCCAAATACTAAAACATTATTGGTTAAACTTTATTGAAAACTGTATTTCGTAGAAATTTAATACGTTATCTTAATAAGTGTGCATAACCTTAAACATCTATTTTTAAGGAACGGAAGGAGTAGATATGTAAGGACCCAAGAATGTTACTAGATATGAAATCTGAAAACAATGGTTCCAGATTTTTTTGTAATTACCTGTGGATTTATTATTGTTCAGTCTTTTGAAGCTTAGTTTTCTCGTCTTCTAAAGGCTCCATTATTTCTTGCAAATCTTTTACTAGAGCACCGAAGCTTACACTCTCTCCATTAGTAAACTTTTGAGACGAAGATAAGCCGAAATCAAATGGTCCCCTTGAGTCAGCCTGCGTTTATGAAATCAGAATATTCAAAATCTAAATGGCTAAACATATCTTAAACTTTATTAGTCTTCGTGCAGTTAGAACATGTGGTTTCTATTTAGGTAAATATGTGCTTAGAGAATGTGAAGCAGAGACCATACACTTAGAAGAACTCTCACTTACCCACTTAATTCTTGAAAATCCAAGGCTGCTGTCTTGATTAAACACCGTGGAACAAGAACCGAACAGCGGTTTTGCGCGCTTTGATTCATCTTTCTGTTGCTCTTTCTCAGCTTCTCCACTTACCTGCCAAATATTCAAGTCACGGAATCATGTTCTAAATTTTTGCCAATAGAAATGCATACTAAAAAGAAATAAAAACAGCCCATAACATGGAAAATGTTTAACCTGCTCAAGAACCGGCTGTGAGGTTGTAGTACGCTTTCGGAATGAAAAGGCATGGCATGTATCTTCGGCATCGAGAATAGACGAATGAGACGGCTCAGGAGTAGGAGGAGCAGGACATGGAGCTTGCGGCGGTTCTGTTTGATTCACGAGGAAAGCATCTAATGAATCAGAGATTAGAGGTAATGGTTTTTGTGTCTTAGCTCTCTTGGACTCCCGTGTTTTGCTACATTCACTAAACCTTCCTTCTCCGAGTGATGATGCTTCAGAAAGTAACCCTCCAAAGCTTACACTTGGCTGATCATTATTCTTAGTATGAGCTGGTTCTTGTTCACGGTTAATATCGATTCTGTGTTGTAAGGATGCCTCGGAAAACAGACCCCCGATGCTTATATTTGTAAGACCGTCTTCCCAGAGAGTTGCGTTAGCGTTCCCTGCGTTTAAATTTTTACTATGATCCCCAAATTTCCCTTTCAATGATACTTCTGAAAGCAAACCGCCAATACTCAGGTTTGTTAATCCATCATCCCATGAAAACAATGTCGGGCCAGATCCATCGTTTGTTTTATTCTCCTGGTTAAACAAAAGTAATCATGAATCCATTATTCCTAGTATACATTGATATAAGATTTGAGTCCAAAACAAGGGTAAAGTGAAAACATTTGAATTAAGCATACCATTGGCTTTAGTTGTCCATCATGAGGTGTGTTTTCTGAGGAAGGATGGTGATTCACTTGATTTCCTGTAAAACCGGCGTTCTCTACTTTGTTACTAATGATGTTCTGAGGTTCTTCGTTTGGGAAACAAGTGATACTTGGAGTTGATGGAGATGGCGGTTCATCGGTTATATTATCAGTCTCAGAGGACCACCCATACCTAAACAAAAATAAAGACTCGTAAGAAGCAACTACGCTTAAAAATATTGCTTTTGAAAGGTACATAGATGCAAAAACCTTAAGCGGAAAACGGATGGAGATCCAAGAGCTGCGTAGACATCGCCTATAGTGGTGTTGCCGTTTGCTATCCATTTATGACCATAACCGAGTACTGATTTATCATATGGATACAACGTGGAACTTCCCTGAGCTATCTCTGAGCTACCCCACTTACTATTAATGTGTTGAAGTACTGAAGAAACCTTCTTCCTTGAGCTAAGAGTGAGTTCCAAATATGGGTGAAAGCCGTCCTTACAAAGTAACAAAACGAAACCAGTTAAAAATGTTCACCAAATGTATATACTTGAGTCCATGTCTAGTGGTCAGAGCTTAGGCTTTACCTTTTCTAATCCTTTGCATATACGCCCATCCAAAGGAAAGAGCTGCAACTTCATTTTTCCAGAAACTCGAGTTTCTTTGCTTGAATTGAGCTTGATGACAGGTACTTCTTGAGCTCCATCTTTGGTATGTATCAACTTTTGGCCGTGTGAAGATGGAGACTCATCTGAACATTTCAAAGGGGATTTCTCCTCTCTTCCACTGTTTTGTTTTCCTGATAGATGAAAACAAAAAAAAGCCAATTACAATGCCAACAAATCCTAAATAAGAATTTAAACTCTTGAGCTAAACTAAGAACATGCAACGATATTGTATTTGATTATCGACACTAAATCCTAGCTAAACGCATGAGATCAAGTGAATGAATCAATTGATTCTTGTATATAGAATCTGAACTAAACTAAGAACATAATTAAAAAGCACTCAAACAAGATTTTACCAGATTCATGAGATTTCTTAGTAATTGTCTTCATACACTTCTTAGCTCTGGTGAATTTTCCTTTCGCTTTAGTCTCTTTTGAGGACTCAGTTGCAGTTTCAGTCTTCTTTCTAGCCATTCTGTATCAAAACTAAGAGCTAAATCATTCCATTTTCATACTATTACACAGAGATTTGTAACAAAAAGAAGCTCCGATTATACAGATTCAAACACTAGAAATCCAAGTGCCTCGCAGATCTAGATTCATCCACGAATTCGGATTTGTGACAAGCAAACACACAAATACAGTTAGAACTATTCAATTACCTAGATCCAAACCCTAGAAATTCACAATTCGCGTTTCAAATTCCAAATTAGTTAGATTCGAATTTGAATTTGAGATAAACAAACAACGATTATAGTCAAATCATTCTCGATAATCAAACTCATTCTAATCGGAACCCTAGAAATCCAGCAAACCTCGAAAAATCAATCAGTCATAATCAAAATTCGAATCGGAACCAGCAAATCGAAGCTCGATTCACAATCTAGATCCAAAATTCTTCCGGTAACATCTCCAATCAATCAAACAATCGCGAAATTGAAAATCTGAGAGATTGACACGGTTCAAAATCACCGATCCAAAACGATAGAGCAAAAGCTTACCAGAAACTAGAGAAGACGAAGCTAAAACTTCGAGAAGAGATCGATGAATCAGACCTGGAAAATCTCCAAGAACAAGGCGGGAGTATTTTTGATGAAAATGTTTGGAAATCCCTCCATTAGCGTTGTTTTTCAAATGTTTCCCTCAAGGATAAAATCGACATTTATTATATGGGCCCGTTAGACTAACGTATTTTAAAATTAAATTTATAAATCATATTACAAAGAGAAAAACCCTGAAAGTTACCCGAACTAATTCTTTTCTGCTAGAAAAATACCCCAACTTTTTTCGTTCCCCAAATAATACCTGAACTAATTTGTTTTGTTTCTTTAATACCCATACTTTTGAATTTTGAAAGTTTTTAACATCTCCGTTAACAGATGTTAACATCCGTTAACGGAGATAAACTCTGTTAGTTTACTTAAAGCGTTGTTAACGGGAAAGAGAACACACACAATTGATTTTCCCCCAAATCGATTTTAGAATAAGAACCCTAATTTTTTTACTCTTTCTCTCTTCCTCTGTTTTGATCGACACTCCACACTCAAACTGCAGATTATGAAGATGGGTTTCTTTGTTTGAATCGAACACATAGTCGACTGAAGCCGAATAACAAAACGGTGGAGTGGTCGTGGTCGTCCTCGTGGTTCCAAAAACCGTGCCAAATTCACTGAAAAAGAACCTCCAACTCCTACAGACTCTGGATGTTATATATCTCCTTGGACAGGTACAGTTTTTGATGAATGGGGAGCTTCTGGATGACCTTGTTATGGATTGTGTTTCGGATGGTCTTGTTATGGATTGTGTTTTGGATGATCTTGTTATGGATTGTGTTTCGGATGGTCTTTTTATGTTTAGTTTTCTAGTGGATTTTGTATTTTGGATAATCTTGCTTGGTATTTTGGATGATCTTGCTATGAAATTTAAGTTTAAACATTAACCATAACTTAAACATTAAGCATAACCATAATTGAGAAACAAGTTGCCATTACATAACTTAATCTACTCAAGAACAACATAGAAAAACAATTCAAAGCACACATAAACGACTCATACTTCACTTTCTCACCATTTCAATCTCTCACGAAATACAACTCCAACTAGTTTTTCCCCATTGTAAGTATCATTGCTGTGACAACAATGAAACCTCCCCATGAGATAACAATGAATTGGCGCAGTAATTTCTCCCTTTCTTTCGAGATCGTAGCTTCGCACTCAAGCTTATTCTTCTCTGCTTCGAGGTTTTCCACCATGTTTGAATCAATTGCAAGTGTTCCGCATGTGTTCATAGCTTCGATTTTGTCCTTAAGCCTCTTAATTTCTTCTTTTTGATAACAAATTTGATCTCTAGCCTCCAATAAACTTACCTTTTGCCAACCATGTGATTTTTCTTCATCAACCCATCTAAAGAACCCATGAACATTACATCGAAAAAACCACCTTCCCGGATTATCATTTGTCCATGATTTCACCATTGTTGTTTGCCTCAGTCGACTATGTGTTCGATTCAAACAAAGAAACCCATCTTCATAATCTGCAGTTTGAGTGTGGAGTGTCGATCAAAACAGAGGAAGAGAGAAAGAGTAAAAAAATTAGGGTTCTTATTCTAAAATCGATTTGGGGGAAAATCAATTGTGTGTGTTCTCTTTCCCGTTAACAACGCTTTAAGTAAACTAACAGAGTTTATCTCCGTTAACGGAGGTTAACATCTGTTAACGGAGATGTTAAAAACTTTCAAAATTCAAAAGTATGGGTATTAAAGAAACAAAACAAATTAGTTCAGGTATTATTTGGGGAACGAAAAAAGTTGGGGTATTTTTCTAGCAGAAAAGAATTAGTTCGGGTATTTTTCAGGGTTTTTCTCTATTACAAACTATCTCAAAAGTAAAATTGTGGGATAGCGCACCATAATACACAAATCATTTTAATATAGTCTTGCTTTTTTCTTTTTATAAACCATGGATAATTTGGGTTTTTACCAACCGATTAATTTCCTAAGATATGTATTCGTCGAATAACTTATTCACCGAATTTTTTAATGGACGTAAAGTGTTGCATTTCTACGACGGATTATATGAAGATTGTTAAATAACTTTAGATTTGAGAAAAATTGAATCCTAACATAAACTCACAAAACAACTATTTCCTCAAATGGCTACCATTAATTAACCAACACCACTTGAATTTGATATAGTCTTTTTAAACCTAACTTATAAACGATTAACAATATTTATGAGATTATTGGCAACATAATTTAGATAGCATTTGTTGATTTTAAAAGGTTATAGATGTCATCAAATATACGAGATATCGATGGACCCATCGAATACGTTGTCAAGTAGATGGATCCTGGGAAGATACATAAATTATTTTGGGTTGGGTCTGTCCCCAAGGAGATAAAATTGTTATACTCTCTATATTTCATATTAGTTGTCATTCTACGTTTTTTTTTTATCAAATTAGCTGTCGTTTTACATTTTCAATGCAGATTTATGATTGATTTTTCATTTTTATTCATATTCTTTTAACTTATTAATTATATATATCAAATGAAAAACACATTAATTAGGAGTAAACAAAACTTTTAAATGTTTTCTTAATCAACGACAACTAAAATAAAACGGAAGAAGTAGTTTATAATAAAATTATAAATGCAGTCCTAAAAACACAAAAATAACCACAAAATTGTATCGGAATCTTTTAAGCTAATGGTTTAATACAACCGCATTGTGTTCTCCACATGATCTAGACAACTCCATAGTAAAGTAGGTATGTCCCTCTTTCTTCCCTCATGATAAGTACCTTTAAGGTGAACAAATCTCATGCTATTTCGCTTCGGATCATAATAAAAGACGCGTAACATGTTACCATTGTAGCAATTATTGCTAAAAACGATCTCACCACCTCGAGTAGCACCCTGGATGCGCCATCTTTCAAAACCCTCCATCGCGTAGAAGAAAATCCTGGACCATCCTTGTGTCCCCTTGTTAGCATTCTCCATCACCCAAATTTCCATGCCATTCTCGCAACACACGAATCCTAACTTCCCTTGGTAGTTTATTAGAGTCGTATTGTGATCCAGCAATGGTTTTGGAGCCGCCACATCATCATAAAACTTCTCAGACCTAACATCAAAACTTATCAATCTATATTCAGAAATAGTAGCATCATCCTCTCTATTACTATTTATTGCTCGGTAATAGATTACTCCGTTGATGCAAACTGCATATGCCATTGGGAAGTGAGACCTAACGCTTTCGACTTGTCTCCATGTGGTATCTCCCAATGTAAAAACTTGACAAGCCAAATCTTGATTAGGCTTGTCCATAGAGTTTAGTGATATGAACAATGCTTTGTATTTATTCTCGACAGGGTCGTATCCGAAGAAGCAAAATGACATGAATCGGGGTTTTGGCTCCGGTAAGTAAAAAGTCTGCCTTGTGGTAGGGTTATATATAGCTACCTGGTTACGAGTCCCCTCTGACCAACACCAAATCAGGCCGCGGACGTATTGCTGTATCTGTTCAGGGATTGAGTAGTGTATTGAAACTTGGTCATTATAGGCTAAGAAATATTCCTCGTGGTAGAATACAAAGTTGTCGTAGATGATATGGGCTTCACGAGGAGGCTGAGTCAAAGACCGAGTCACGATCGAGTCTATGAAATATCTGTTCATGCTGATAGTTGATAACCATAGCTTCGATACGCATAGGAACCTTACAAGAGATTTCGCCGGGAGTTTTTTTAGTATCTCCACCGTTAGATCGAAAGGGATATCGGTATGGCCACCGTGACGAAGTCGTGTGGGCGATGGTAAGGTCTCGTGGCTCTTCTCTTCGCGTCCTCTCTTCATCAGACAACCTTGATCTGTTTTGTTATATGTGAAACCCTAAGATAGATAATTAATGAGGAAGAAGAACGAGCTAGGGTTTATTTATAAATTCTAGATTACCCAATAAATTAATAAAGTTTGTCGATTCCAAGTTGGATTATGAAAAATATAACATAATTCGATAAGATAATAAAATAACAATTATTTTACAAGTTATATGTAAACACAAGTAAAAAAGAAGAAAACTGATCTTTTAAAAGTACTAGGTGATTACCCTCGCTACGCGAGGGTTTTTGCATTTATATATTTATATGTATTATTATCCATGTATGTGTCTATTCGTTTGTTTTTGTGTTATTGCTGTTTTTGACTCTGCTTTATTTGAATTTAGTTTTACAAGTAGTCAAATTGTGAACGATGCCTATACAGTCTTACTCGTTTGTTGTATATATATTGTTTTACTCGTTTGTTGTTTTACAACGTAATCATCATAGAAAATTGCATGTATATTAGTCCAAAGTATAAATCAACATTTGGATAAAGCTTCCTCACACAGTAATCATCACAGAGAACTGTCTCCTTGACAAAGATATTTGCTTAAATGAAATGCGGTGAAAATTCCGAAAATGTGTGCCCTGATTTTGAGTATAAGCATGAACTGGGACATAGCATATGTCGATTAGAGGATCCCTTCCAACAATGAGAAATGCTTCATCAGCCTTTTTCTTGATAACTTGATGATCCTCGATGAACTTTGGTATATTTTTAACCATCTCAATCTCTCACAAGATCTTGAGCACATCCTAGTGATGCCAAAAACATGAATTTTAAAGACCATGGAACGTGCAAATACATCAGAAGATGTATCATTGAAGACATGAGAATATATGCAGGAAACACATTCAAATAACATGTAGAAGCTACAATAACAAAATCTATTAAATGATTACTGAGGCGATTTAACTTAACGTCTCATCAACTATTGTTAGTAAACTGGTTTTTTTCCAGCAACCGCATCAACAATCTATCACTTACACATGAGAAACCCGTCATATATCAATCTTGGTCCTAATCTCAAATCTCTCTGACTAAACTATTATCAAGTCATAGATAGTAAAGGAATGAGTTATTAAGTCAAAATCAAATGATCGTTTACAAATGTCAAATGATCTAAAATTGAAGCGAGAAGTACATTTTAAAGATCATACTATATTAAGTTTGAGTACCTTAATTTTAAGTACGTTTTTGAACTCCACCTTAAGCTTTTCTTTAAGTTTTTAAAAATCTTATCTTTTTCTTTCAGCAACTCTTGGATCTTAGATAGCCTTTTTAATTTTCACATTCTCTAACATGGTAAACAAACATAATCCCTAAACAAAAATAACTTTACAGTTTTTTTTTTGCGAATCTAACCAAGTTTCATAATAACTGAAATAAACATCTTGCGATTTGAATAACCAAGTTGCTTTAATACTTGATTTTTATATTTTGCAACAGAGAACATCATTAGAAAATCACCTCGAATGCCCCTTGTTTTGGTAGATTAATCAAACAACAGTTATTTTTTTGTTTCTTCATATCAAGTAATGGGAATCTAATTCCCATGTTGCCACAAATCACAGAAACATACTACAACATTATTACTTAAACTATCACAAACCTGCAAATGTTTTCTCTTATGGACCAATGTCTTGGAATAAGATATTGCGATACAACTTCAAAAACACCAATACCTTTGGATCTGCTGAAGTAGCGTCCCATACCTGAAAGTGTTAAAAATAGAAGTTAGTAATAAATTACAACAATTAATGAAGTCTTATGAACAATAGTTGCATCTTGTTTAGGTGTATAAATTGGTTCCTCCTTTGGCTGCAGCTTTGCCTTAGCTTTAAGGACAACCTCGGTTTGAGAAGTTGTTGCCTTTGATGGTGGTGCCTCTGGAGCAATAAGAGGCTTCTCTTCGGGGTTCCTCATTTGTCTATCTCGGCTCAGCTGCCTATTATTAAGTGATACCAAGATCCTCTTCTTATAATCTTCTCTGAAATTATTTTTGCTGCACCAGAGGGAGATGAATTTCTCAAGCTCGGCATTGGAGAGCGCTTCAAGGCCGCTTATATTATTTTGTGCAGCCAAGTGTCTAGCTTTGTTTAACACAGTGCGGCCTTGGTAAAACCTGGATTCTGAATGAGAAAATAATTCAAAAATCGATGAGTATTTTAATTGTAAAAATCATTCTCCATCACAAGAAAATGCTCAACAGTACCGTCTCATCATGTTGCTTCCTCAAACAATGCATGTTTGAATAAGATTTGTCCTTCTTTTCAGTTACAACCTTGAGCTCATTCTCCAGTACATGAATCTCATCTTTAGGTGCTTTCAACTTCTCATTCAGCTGATCAATCCTTGCTGAAATTGCATGCCTCTTCTTCTTCAATACGTCGAAACCAGCACCCATTAACTCCAAAAAGCTCATACAAAACAATTGCAAATATTAGGTCAAAGAAATAGTGGGAGGAACCTTAAAAAGTGTAGCTCTAAGATCAACACCGAACATATGAGACTGTAAATGGTTCATCAGATCTTTCTGTTTGCAATGTCAATTTATAGATTTTAGTTCATAACAAAACCCAAAACAGGTAGAGAAATTTATAGAAAGATAATCAAAGACGTACTCTTTATGAAACATCACATAAATTTGAAAGTGGTTTAGAGCATCAATGAATTCTTACTGAGCATAGTAGAAAATAGTGTAAAACAACAAACCAAATGTAATACCCATCAAATGAGAGCGAAAAACAAAGTAACTGGCAAATATCTTGAAAACTATGTTAGATATAATATGATTAGATGTTGCAAATTTGAAATGGCTTAACGCATACCTGAGTCTTCCCTAACGTTGCAGACATTTTCATATGTTGATCGTTGAAGCTTATAATATTCCAATAGTTGAACGTCTCCTTGTCTGATTTTTCAGATGAGACTAAAGAGTTTTTGCGAGTGATTTGCCTGGAGATATTTTTTCTGTGAGTTTCAAATTTTGATGCATATTAGAGGATTAAGCTAGAACAACACTATTGGTTAAAATTAAATGGAAATCAAGCAGGGAAACATACATATGAGATGAGCTCTGGAACGCTTTTCTTCTATAAATGCCATAATCTAGAAAAATGTCCAAGATGCATTTTCGTTACCTTTTCCTTGACGTGGATCTCAACAGAATCAATGTGCCGTTAATCGAGCATAGGAGAAGAATCTTCAGTTCTATCCAAACTAAAACGAAAATTAGGAATAGTATATCAGGCGAGGGAAACAAATTATGACCAAGAAGCACAAATCAGCGACGAACCTTATCAAAATCAGCCTGCGACGTCCCAACATATTCGCTCATGTGTTGCGATTGAAGAATCTGAACATACACCTTCTATTATACAAGGAAGGCAAAGCGGAACTTTCTAGCTTTGTGAGCCAACATGTGTCTTCCTCCTTCAGTGGAGACGTTAGACTCAGTAGGGTTTGGTGTGGAAATTTGTTTTGGGTCGAGAGGCTAATGGAAGATTTAGTGGAAGGTGGGGGAGCGGTAGATAGAAAAAGATTGTGATTTCGATTTTGAGAATCTGAATCAGATGTTTTGTTTTGATGGGAAAGGAAGACGAATCATAAGCAACAGTTCATTGATAGAAGAAGAATCGACTGAGACAAATGGGAGCTGACAATAATTTTTTTGAGATGAAGCCATGCACACATTTTTAATGTCAAATTTGATTGAATTACGTTTCAGAAGCAGAAGAGTTTTTTTCGGTTGTACACGTGTCAAGTTGGTTTTAGCTGATGTGGCGGAAGGATGGAGATGCTCAAGCCCTTTCATATAGTAGATAGTTTAATAAAATAAAAAATCCAAGTAAATTTATTTTTATAAAATTATGAAAAGTTTTTTTTTTTTGATAAACGAATATTAATATCCATTTTATTGCGATAACAATCTAAATTTTAACTCATTGTTTCAAGTTATAATATGTTATTTTTGTAAATAGATTCATTAAATTCCTTAATATAACATCATTCAAAAACATTATTACCTGGAACCGATTTTTTCAATAAATTAATAATATTAATTTATCTAATTTGTTTTTTTCTTCAAAACATCAAGTTTATAAAGGTTTTACTGTAAATCTATAAATTAATAAAATACTATTGTCTCAATATTATTAATTTATAGAGTTTCTATTATATCTATGGCTTACCTAAATTCATGGTCTTCGTATTTATCTTCATAAGCTAAATATATAGTATATGCGTAGGACTTAATAAATATCCAGTTTCATGTATCTATCACATAACTTATAGTTTAAGTAATTATCCAATTTTATTTTGTTTAACAAAAGAAAAGAAACGTAAAAGGCTACGGCAACAGAAAATCATTAGTGGCCAACGCATGCATGCATACGTCGCCAAATAAAAACTAGTTTCCGTGTCTATTACAATTTATACACACACTCATGTTAAGAGAGGATGACAAAACACACAAGAGTCGTTTGGTCAAACCAAAACCAAAAACAAAAATATCAAAGTCGGTCATCAAATCGGACGGTTGATGATCAATTAATTAAAATACACTCGGTTGCAGAGGGTAAACTGAGTTATATTGGTTCTTGTAATAATAAGCTTTTGATATTATCCTCTCTTAAAGTGCAAATTTTATTCAGAACGAAGAAGGAGATTATTAGTTGATTAGTCGAAGGAGACGAATAGACGATCGCTAATGACGTTGGTCTAATTAAAGCGTGTGTTTTTTTGTTATACCTAACAATAACATATTGAAATGAATGTTAAATTTATTCACACCAAAAACCGTTTATTACATTGAAAGCATATTAGAAATTAAATCAAAAAGATTATCGAGTCTCAAACCACATACTTAAACTATCATCATAAGCATGGTCTCCTATGATCCGAATGGAGGTAAGCCGGTTCCGCATATCTCTATCAATTCTTTTGATCATTGTTGTGGGTAAATTGGATTGTTCTCCATTCCGCCATCCATTTCGTTCGCTCTATATGTGGTAGTCCATTTTGTTCCTTCTATATGTGGTAGACTGTTAGCTGAAACAGGTACCGCAACATAAAGAGTTCGAGCTTATTCATTGTGTGACTTGTGGCGAGTTATACCTAACATCATTATCTTTTTGTATGTGATATATCCATTAGCGTTGAAGCCTATAAGAAGGTGCTAGCTAGAAGAATTGTGAAGCTTTTGAATTGGAGATGTTAAATAGTAAAATTTTTTTGTTTTACATTTTCTTAAATTTATTGATGGACTGATATAGATTTAAAATATACTAAAATGGGTTTTTCTTCATATACAAACAAAAATGAAGATAAAACCCTTTCACGTCGCGTCTGTAATCTGAGCCAGTAAAACAAAAGCAGCTTATAAATTCTCCCAATGAGACAGTGGGGCATTCGAGCAAATCTTGGATGTGTTTCTCACCCTTTGATGCTTCTCTATGATTAGTCTTCAAGTGGATGTTTAGGAGAAATGGTGTTTCTTTTGTTGGTTGATCATAGAATGGTGTCTTGATTTTGAACTGATAGAAAAAGATTCACTTTTGGTCTTGCTATCAAGTTAGCTAAAGCCTCATGAAGCTGAGCAAGGCTAAGAAATTGTAGTAGGATATTCACAAAGAACAACGTACTACAGCTTTTCATGTTTCACAATTTGGTTTTGGCCTTTATAGGCTTTGGACTACAAAAAAAAAAACGCCTTGTGATATGGTCGGTATCAAGCTATCTCCGAATGGACTGATGCAACAAAACGGAATCACCATAGACAAGAGGATATAGTGTTTTTCGAGTTGTATGATTTGATTCTAGACCATGAATCACAAGAGGATATAGTCTCAATCTTGGCCACTTATCCTGCTATTCAACATCAGCAAATGGACATTTCAGGTTGTGAGGATCGACAAATGGCAACATGGACTTGTTCCAATGGATCATTGGATCATTTTCAGTCACTCATCAGTTTGGTTTTTGCTCCTCCACACTTTATATGAGGATGTACATGTGATGGTTGAGTTGTTGTATACATCACCAGCTGCTAGTGACAAAAACAATGCGTACGTGGTGGTTCATATGTCTTCTACGACAGAACAGATGCGAACTAAGATGAAGCAGAGGATGTTTTCCTTTAAATCATGGTGTTTCAAGTTCAAAACTTAGTCACTGACTAGAGAGGTCCAGAAGTCCCTCATAACATTGGTGGAGGATAGGTTATGGTTTGAAGAATCAAATGTAGTAGATGTTGCATAAATTCAGAGAATTGTTGATGTTCCTTCTGATGAAATGACTTTTTGCATGAGATTAACTTTGCTCAACTTTTTGGCAGGCACGTAGAGAGCTTAGTGATCCTGAGTTTTTGCTCTAATCGGTGCATTTGCTGGCTCATGACATACCTTGTATGCTTGAAATAGAAAACATCCGGATCAAACCTGAGATTTTAGTCACTGAACTTGGAGACCCTGGTCCGCATTTACCTTAGCCTTGCAAAGTACAATGTAGTTGTTACATAAAAACTTTTTACTCTCATAGTGTGTGAGTGATGTAACTAGCATTACTCATTGATCGGTGCTTTGTATCAGGTGCTCTGACTGGAGCAGTCCCAACTCCGCAAGATTAACTGTTCAGCTAATACTAGTGTGTTTCACACCTTTGGTTATATATATGTGTCTCCAAAATCCAATTATCTTATTGTTCTTCCTTGACCATTTTCGCATGAGGAAAAGGGTTCGGAGCAACAACGTAAGAATGATCAAGAGAGTTTGGTAGAGGTAGGGAAGGAAGAGGGAAAGAATCCAGCGTAGCTAGAAACTTTGCAAATTCCTCGTCTGAATCCAGAGGATCACTGTGGTGTTGTTGTTGTTGCCTGGTCGCATGAGCAAAAGGGTTCGGAGCAACAACGTAAGAATGATCAAGAGAGTTTGGTAGGGAAGGAGGAAGGAAAGAATCCACCGTAGCTAGATTCTTTGCAAATTCCTCGTCTGAATCCAGAGGATCACTGTGGTGTTGTTGTTGTTGTTGCCTGGTCACATGAGCAAAAGGGTTCGGAGCAAAAACGTAAGAATGATCAGAAAGATGGTCTTGGTTTGTTTCCATCGTTTCTTGAAGCTCACTTCTTGAAGAACCACCTAGTGTCGGAGGATGTTGATTCGGAGTATGGTGGTCTTCGTTGGCCGTCGCAGGATCAACACGGTGGTCTTCGTTGGCCGTCGCAGGATCAACACGGTGGTCTTCGTTGGTCATCGTTACTTGTATCTCTGTTTTCTTGGAGCCAAAATAAAAATAACGATTTTTGTAAAGAGAAAGAGAAAGTGAGTATTCAAAGAGAAAAAAATTAATTAAATAAACCGTGCTCTTAATGTGTCGTGGACCAATCATTTTGTTTTAAATAAAAAAATTGTAAATTTCTTTTCCTCTTGCTCGTTTTTCTAGGGCTTCGATTTTCAATTCGTCTCATTTCCGATCTGTTTCGTATCTATCGATAATGCCGAGAGGAAAAGCTAAGCAAAGAAGAGTGTCAATGGAGGAATTCAAATCGAAGAAGGTATCAATTGCTCATTTTCTGTAATCGGAATAGCAAAATTGATCCCAGATTTGTTTGTTTATACAATAGCTAGGATTGAATTGAAATTGGTGTTTTTGTTTTTGGATACATTTGTGTAGTTGAAAGATAGATTGTTGCAATTAGAGGATTCCGTGAATAGACTCGAACTACACAAAGGTCACCGTTGATATGAAATGAATAAGCATGACTGATCCATATTTTAGAATGAGAAGCATATTTAGTTGCTCTCGACTGGTTATAGATTTTTTTACATGTTTAAGTTTTGTCATTGAAAAAGTGTTTTATTAGCCTCTGCTGTCACTAAATGATCAGGTCATGAATAAGCAACAATAAACTTTTTAGATCTGCAGTCATGTAAACTCGCATCTGTTTTCGTCTCTGGATGTTAATAGCACTTGAGTCATCATTTTTCTGCTTGTGGACTGTTTTTGTAGGAAGGGACTCTAAGATGGTGTTTTGAAACTTATCTGTTATCATCAAGAACTCAAGGAGAAGTGATTTGATCTTCTGAGAACCAAATGCTTGCAAGCCATGATGCTCTTCGGACTCCTGAGGTATGTATTCATGACTGTATTTGCTATTAGGCAATTATCGTGTATGTACACATGAAGGTATTGGAACCTTATCATCTACGCAGTTTATGGTATTGAAACTTATCATTTACGCAGAGACTGTACAATGATACTTGTAAAGTTTGCAGGTAAATGGATAAAGACTCGGAGGCAACCAAAATTTGGAGAGACTCTGTGCATGTCTCTGCGTAATTATGGACATCAAGACCAAAATTCAGACTGCAGTGGGGATCCTCCGCAAGGAAAATATTACCATTGATCCAGAGGACCCAGATGCTCGTGCATACTTGTTGAAGTTGCAGGAATTTTTCTACAGGTTTGTTTCAGTCATCGTTTTCTATATGATCATGTCAAAGTTTCTCTCATATGTTAATATTTCAGAAGTTGATTTTGCTTTGTCACATAATTCATAACTCTTGACATTTCTTACGTTTCACAACAGAATGTTCCCTTGGACTCACATCCACCTAAGATTGTTGGCAGAATCGTTACTTTGATTTCAACAAATTAGCAGAGGTCAATACTTAACTACTTGGTTCATTTTGATAATTTTCCTTGTATCTGTGCAAATTTGATGTTGACTTCGTTTGTCTTTATTGTTCTGTTTCATTAGGTGGCCGTAACTGTTACTGTTAATCTCAACAAGATAATAGATGTGAATCACTATCCTGTGGAGACTGCAAAAACTTCAAACATGCGTCATAGGCCTCTCGGTATTGGTATACAAGGTCTTGCCGATGCATTTATCCTTCTTGGAATGCCGTTTGATTCACCTGAGGTATACTTGCTTTGCATAAGTTAATTAACCTTTCCAAGTAATCAATTTATGGTTTGTACTTTGATCCCGAGAGAAAGAGATCAGTTTATGGTTTTGAAACATACCTTTTACATTCTCTTGAAGAATGAGCAATGTTTGTTTCAATGATTAGATTTCGCACATACAAAAGCGGAGACTGTACAATGATACTTGTAAAGTTTGCAGGTAAATGGACAAAGACTCGAAGGCAACCAAAACCTGGAGAGATGATGCTTTCTGTGCATGTCTCTCCTTTAGGGGTCTCACAACATGAGAGCTATAAATAGTATGTTCCTAGATCACACACTTTTTCTGTTCTTGCTCTCTCCTATGAGATACAACCAACCAGAATATTTGTTCTTATGTGCAATACTTGATTTGCAGAGGAAAACAATTGAAAAGCTTCAAAAGGTTTAGACACTTTCAGATTTTAATTCTCATGTTTGCAGCATGTGATGGTGTACCTTGTGCGTATCTAGTCTATTCTGATTCCTTCATGAGATATGTTTGTTTTGTTTCTTCTATGATTACTTAAGTCTCTGAAATAGCACACAACAATGAAGCTTTGTTTATATATGAATCTTTCCGGTTACAATTTACCAAAACAACTGTTAGCTGAGGGTAGGCTCTTGTGTTTTAGTTGAGATATTAAGCCACTCTTTGCAGCTTACCGCATTTTCGGCATACTTGGTTTTCCTTCTACTGAGCTTTTTTCAGTCATCCTGAGATGGATCTGTGGGGATAATGATACTACTGTGGGTTTCACAAATATATGTACGGTTGATATTAGTAAAAACTTTGTATGTTTGTTATATTGCATCTTGTGTTGTCTCTGTCTCTCTCAAGTTTGTTGTTATAACATTTGATGTTTGTTTGCATTGCAAGAGGGTGTTGTCTCTGTCTCTCTCAAGCACATAGATGCTTCAAGAGATTCAAAGAGATCAAACTGATTTTAAAATAAGGACGGCCTTCTATTTATGTCAGAGCGAACGATCTTATCAAGAAGAATCTCTGGTGCACAGGTTCGTGATAAGCTTCTCTTTATATATATATATTGTTTCTTAACCAACACAATGTTCAATATATTTGTGATCGTCTGCAGTTCTATGTATCCCATATTAGAACTGTCTTGGTGTTATATTAGAAGGAAGTAGTGACAAAAAAAAATATATATATATTAGAAGGAAGCATTTCTGATTGTGTGTGGTCTGCTCTTATAAAGACTCTACCATGTCCTCACCAGAATGACGTTTCAGGTACTCCCGCATTCAACGTACGCTCAAGTATATATGTCTCAGGATCTTACCAAGTGAGTTTTCACTTCTTCTCATTATTGATTTTCTCTACATTGATATATTGTAAATGGAAAGGTTATGAACAACATATATGTGGTTTCTTTTATGTGGATGCTCATATTTTGCTCACTTTCATTGAATAAAACGAACTGGTTTTTAAAAATGGAATTATTTTACACGTCTTGGTTGATTTTCAAGATCTTCATACTCTGATTTTCATTTGTTTCTCCTTAGATGCATTTTCTGATTTTCATACTCTCTTCTTGATGTTTCTTACATGCAGGTTGAGAGGATATTCTCTACAAACAATTGTACGTGTTATTCATGATAGAAACAAAAAACTCATAAACAATACTCAACACCTAAGTGAGCGCAGTTTCCAGTTTGGTAGAATCGATTCCTCCTTTAGAAAGGTCAATCATGAGGCATTGAGGTATGTGTTTTCGTTTTGGGGTTTGATCTGTTCTCATACATTCTTTTGCTCTCTCTTGAACATGGCAGCTCTTGCGATTCATACTTCGGACGTTATATAGATAATTCACTGATTTTTAATCAGTTCCCTGTTCATTGTCATACATTTTGTTTGCATAATTGCGTTTAAAAGATTAGATTGCAGATCCATAGCCACAATTATCGTGTTCTACATCCATTCAAGATCAGGTAATTCACATAATCAATAAACCCTATACTTGCATCTTATAATAAACAAACCCTTTCTTGATTAGAACTACTTTAATATGTGTTTTGATTGGAATTTGGAAGGTTCCAAAAGCTCTGCCAATTTAGCATAGCTTTTTTCATGGTTTGTTTGCAGGTGGTGGTGGTGGTGGTGGTGATAATTATTTTTGTCAATGGAGCTCACTTTAGCAGGGACATAATAGCCGTCTCAAAGTCCATAGCGTCTTTAATATGATTGCATCCAATATATATGAGATACTTCCGGGCTCAACAATTTGTGCCTTCACTCTGTCGTATGAAGAAGAAAGAAAAAGAGAGTGTACTGGATCGGACAATGATGAGTTGATGGAAGAAAGCTTTGATGTTCCTTGGATTTGTCCACAAGCTACTTACACATTTGGCACATTTCTCATTCGATTACTAAGGTTTCCCTTCCTTCACTTCCTGAATTAAATTTGGTTATGTCTCTCATATTAGTTTCACTCTAGAAATGTTATTTCCTTCCGTAAATTAATTGGTGTTACTTCAGCAAGCTTTTGTTGATTGGATACACGTTTTCTTCTCAAATCTTCATCACCACTTCTATTTTTCTTCAGTTGGCCATGAAGGCTGAGAAATTTAAGAACAGAGGGCCATCTCCCTTTTACCTGATTTCAAGCGTGTTATTTTTGTAACCGATGCAGTTAGCGTCGCGACAAGAAAGCCTTCAATTCATGTTGCTTGTAAAGCAAGCATGCCGAGAGTATTGATATTTGTGGAGACGCAACGACTGTTTATGGCTTCGTTACTTTCGCTGAAAAATGCAGCGGCACTAAAAACGGTCACCGCAATCAACATCTGGCCCGCTGACGACTTACTCACTGCATACTTGAGTCTCAACTAGCTTATAATTGTAGTTTTTTTATAGCTGGCCGCTGACGTAGCTGTGCACTCCGGAACAGGATCTTCTATTATGCATCTTGTAATCACAAAATGCCATAAATCAAGGTATACTAATAGTGATTTGGGTTGATTGCTTAGGAATAATTGTCAGAATAGATAAGAAATTATATCATTATTGACCTACTATCTCTTATGATTACGTCTCTTTTAATGATTCTTTTGATTTACTATCATCGTATATAATAAGCTTCTCAGTTCTTGCATAGTTAACAGAGTAGACGAGGATACAAGGATTCTACACTTTTGTTGGGACACGTTCGGGTAGACTTGGGGGCAACAATCAATCTCTTGTTAAGGGAACGTTAAGTTTCTTATTGGCTTGTTTGGTCGTTCAAATTTTCTTCGAACATATGTGGAGAGATAACCGTTTGATTGTTCTCTGGTTGCTTTTTTTGGTGGTTCTACTGAAATTTTATGTTTAACTCTTCCAAATCTAATAATACCCATCTATAAATCTAATTTTATGTTTTGGTTTGTTTCTTTCTTTGCTTTCACATCGCTTTCTCAGTCATGCCCTCAACTACATCATGATTAGCTAGAGAAAATTCACATGAGGTCCTTATCTACTTTATCCAGACGCTTCTAAGAATGTTTCCAAATTACTTCAAACACGTATGCCAATACAAAAAAATCTCTCATGCTCAGGCTTATGAGTGATTAACTTCACTAAATAAGAAAGCGTCTTTTCGATACCCAAGAAAATATATTTTGTTCGTAGGAGTGGGAGTGACTGCACTTGGTATCGGGACAAACAGTAGTGGACTTGAGATAATTCATTATCAATCTCCTACGACATTACCACGTTATATATATGTAATTTGGAAAGCATTTTTCATTATAATTTTCAGGATGTTGTGCTATAATACAAATATCTCATGTACATGAGGCTTTTTGTACAAAATGGGCTTTCTGTTTAGCTTTGTTTAGCTTTTCTTTTGATTTTGAGAAACTACATATCCCAAGCATTTTGGTGGCCGAATAAAATTTTAATAGAAAGCTCTAAAATTGGACACTAAATTATAACATTTTTTTTTTTTTTTTTTTTTTTTTTTGTTCAAAACCTTGTTTTCATTCAAAACTTCAAATGATTACATGGATAGATACTAAATGCAGTACAAATAAAGGATAGAGCATTCATAAATGCAAATGATGGATAAATAAGATAGTACGACTGTAGATCCCATAGAGCTTGGAGACATGAGCTAGGTAGCTTCTTGACACAAGCGAGGTAATGGTGAGTCGAAAACACATCCAAGAATAGTTCGAGGAGTTGATTGGTCACTTGGCAATGCCGTTGTGACGTTGAAAAGGTGTCCATAACCTCACGTTTCGCCGGCGCAAAACGCGTTACATCTTCAAGCCCAAAACGGACCAATAGTAAGACGGTTAGGATACTCAAGCTGTTTCTTGACCTAAAGGCCACGAAACAAACATGATAACTTGATGGGAAGGTTTCCTCCATGTAGCAAAAGGGGGGACAAATTGATCTCTCCATAACGGAGGAAATTGACAACAAATATCTCTCTTTTGTGGAGGAATTTGAAGCAAAGAGACCCTCAAGGTCAGATAAGTTGCGCTTTGAAGCTCTAAAACACCAATCGGAATCTCTCCGATAAAACACAAGATCTTTCATTAATTCCTGAAGCAAAATCAAGCTGTGCACAAAATTATTTTGTGAATGCTGGATGGAAACGATTATGGGTTGCTTCAAATTGTAAGGAATGAAGGTGATAAGCAGAAGACCAAAACCGGACAAGAAGAATCGGGATTCCCGAACCTGACACTGTTGGAGTACAACCGGAACAAAGAGCATAAAGTCTTTGATATAATAAGTTCTTCGGGAATTACCCGAGATGATTTCTTCAACAGCAAACGAATCCGTTGAGAGCAAAACCACATAAAGATTGTCGAAACAACTATAGACATGGAGTCTAAGACATCGACCAATTGAGAATCTTGTAATCGTGGTTAAGCACATGCCATATATATTGAAAGTTGTAAACCTGGGCCAATGTGGGAAGAGAGATGGGCCAACACCAACATAAATGATTTGAGATGGGATGCAAGTTGGGCTAATGGGCTGCCAGCGAAATGGATCAGGCCCATGAAGGGAGACAAATAGGAAAATTAGGGCTAAGCCTATCGTCATCTTTGTCTTCACCAGCGCCGACTTTGTCTTCACCGACAACAACGACACACATGAAATCCATGGCATAGAGGCTTCTCCAAACATAAAATCTTCTACGATGACACCTTGAGAAGCCAACAAATAAGGACGAGGAGACAGAGGCAGTATCGTCGACGAAGACCGGTGAGAAATTTCTTCGGGGGCACCCGAGAGAGCTCTAGATCCAGTAGATCTAGGAGATATATTGAGACAAATCTCAGATTTGGAAGATGGAGAGCAAAAGAATTCAAAGGTCTTCTCTGTTGTCGAGTTCGAAACCAACATTGTGAGCAGAAGGTCGAGTAGAAGGAGACTCGCCGGAAACCGCCTTCTTTCTCTGTTACAGATCTCGAAAACGCCATTACGAGAAGAGAACAAGAGGGGGAGATTTGAAATTACGAAAAGTGAGAGACAACGGATCCAGTATGTGGAGATCTTAGAAAGAATACTTAAAGAGAACCAAACATCCCGACATTATGTTTGATAGTAACATTAACATGACTAATTCATGGTTGATAGTAAAATTATTTTTCCAATGTTACTTTCATGCTAATATATAAATAGTTTTGTCGAATAAAGTAAAATATTTTTCTCTATATGGTGATACATTGAATGATGTATCTTATAAATATCAATAATGGTTTTTATGTTAAGACTCTTCACTAGCAAAAACAACGGTGTAAGAGAAACAAACACATGCTATAAACATGGTGAACAAAATAATAAATGACGGGCACTAAAACTTCCACCTACCCGAGAGACCCAGTTACATCATTTACAGTTTCTGAATAAATAAACTAATGAAACTTGGTAAATTAACAAGCACTTACAATAAAGAAAGGCAATGTGTTAAATATTTTAGAACAAAAAAAGGGCATATACTACTTGAAATATATAAACCCGCACATCTCATAGCTACATAATGTGGGGTTTTTTTAACCCTTCTTTTTCTCTATACCTTTTAAGTCCCGTGGATTTTAAGCATTATACTCTTATGCATTTGTTTTTGTTAGTAGTTTTATGGCTGATTCTTTTGGCTAAAACCAAATATTTCGGTTATGTTTTTACTATCATCTTAGTGTGACGAATGGTCTGTGAAACATGGACTAACAAACAAGGATAATCAAATACTAATCATGTGGGAATCAACTTTCATATGTAATTTAAAACTATATTGCGTATGAAACTATTGTAACTTGGTCTAAAAACCAAACACCACAACAACAAAAATATAATGAACAACGTTTACAACGGAACTACATATAACTAATTTTGAAATACTAACCCTCGCGTAGCGAGGGTAATCACCTAGTATCTTCATAAGAAAAGAGAAATTTTTTCTTTTATATATATACTTGTGATGAATTTTTTTACTATGTTTTAGTTTTTAACATATTTAGTGGGCTACAATTGAATTAATGGATTACACTTAAACTAAAATTGGATAGGATCAATATTTTGTTTTGGTTGGGGTCAACATAAAATATTTAACTAAAGTGAAACCAAATTTTAAAAATTTATAGGTGTCAATTGACCCCCCTCATTACATACTACATCCGCCACCGTCACGTGATTAAGTTGAATTGCAAGCCATCAATCCAATAATTTTGACTGAAACTGAATAGATAAATTTGTATATATTTTTTTTTTTCATCTAAAGAGATCATTCATTAAACATGGAAGGCCATAGTTACAATTTACAAGCTCAAAAGAGCAGACCGTTAGAAACCAACAAGGGAAGCCAAGGCTAAAAAGCCTATCCAGGGAACCTACACATACTTAAGCTCAAAGAGACACTTAAATACCCAAAAATCAGATCACCCTTACAAAACAGAGGAAGCCCTTTTCTCAGCCTCAAAAATATCTTTAAGCCATAAGGGGTAACCCGTAGCCACATACGAATCAACCCTTTGATCCCTTGTAACACTAAGAGCTATGAGGAAAGCTCCTCTGTTCGTTGATCTTACTTCATTCTCAAAAAGCCAAAAGGAGAAAGCTTCGAGTTTAAATCCTACTTCACCGGCTTGGTAGAGGAAAGAGGGCCAAGCGTTTGGCCTAGTAATCGCTCCTACCAACTCCACGGCTTCTACACCGAAAATAATTCTATCTAGTCTATGGGACTTGACGCTATCCAAAGACCACAAAATGCTAAAAAGTTTTGCCTCCTCCAAAGAAACAGTCTGAGAGAAACCCCTGCGGCTATGGAGAAGAACCGAACCTGTTGAGTCACGTAACACCCAGGCTGCGCCACTTAGTTTTGTCTCTGCGCACCAAGAGAAACCTATGTTGCATTTGAGCCAAGGATCAGGTGGGCGCTTCCACTTCAGCTTGGTCCTGGCAGCAAGAGGTATCGTTTCTGGAGGAGAGGCTTGAGCATGGAACCAACCTTCAGACTCCATCATGATCTTTGCTACTGTGTCAGAGGCCAAAAAAACTTTTCCTTCAAAAAGCAAAGAGTTCCTGTTCTTCCATAAATACCATAGAACCCAAGGAAAACATCTTCTTAGCTCTTCCGGGATCCTTGGATTTGCTTGGTTTCTAAGCAGCGTATAGAAGTTCTCAAAAATAGATTCTCCATTAAACCCATCTTCAGGAAAGGGATATGAGGAAAGTGCCCATACTTGTCTAGCTAGAGGGCAAGTGAAGAACGCGTGATTGACTGACTCCCCATCATTCCCACAAATCTGGCACCTTAAATCCACCTTTATTCCTCGAGTAAGTAGGACATCTGACACTGGAGAAATACCACTGAGAACCCTCCAGAGGAACGCTTTGATCTTTGGGGCTGTTTTTAAGGTCCACACCGCAGCTTTCAGCTCATTGAGAGAAGGTTTCATCTCTGACTCCCTAATGAGGTTTGCCTTAGAAGATGTGAAGGCTGACCAATACCCTGATTTTACAGAGTAAGCCCCTCCTTTGTTATGCTTCCAGCTCCAAAAGTCCTCCTTCCAAACTACTGGTTGATGCTTCTTGATCAGATCAATATCCACGTCATAGAACAGATCATCCAGCTTTCTACTATCCCATCTTCTGCAGCTTACATCTATAAGGTCAGAGACCTTTAGGTTGAGATTGATGGTGTTATTTTTGATCAGAGGTGCCCTACCACCATTGCCAGTGATCCAGGGGTCAATCCAAACTAGTAAGGATTTCCCATTACCAACTCTTCTTTCGAGTCCATGAGCCAAGAGTTCTCTTCCAAAGAGAATGCTTCTCCAGGCATAGGATGGACGAGACCCTACCCCTGCCACCAGGAATTGAGAGTCATCAAAATATCTGGACTTGATAACTTTAGAGAACAAAGAGTTTGGGCATTGCAGAATTCTCCATGCTTGCTTTGCTAGCAAGGCTTGGTTGAAACACTGGAGATCCCTGAACCCCAAACCTCCTTTGTCTTTGTCCAGGCAGAGTTTTTCCCATCGCATCCAGTGAATCTTCTTCTTGTGTTCTTGTGAATTCCACCAGAAGCTAGCCATGGCCTTTGAGATGTTTTCACAAGTATATTGAGGAAGCTTGAAACAAGACATAGCATAGACAGGCAATGCTAATGCCACAGCTTTCAAAAGCACCTCCTTACCCCCTAGAGAAAGTGTCCTGTCAAACCATCCTGAGAGCCTCTTCTTTAGGTTCTCTTGGATATAAGCTAAAAGGTCCTTCTTAGAGCCACTGAAACATTCTGGCAGGCCCAAGTACTTTCCTGCCCCACCTTCTTTTTCAATTCCTGTTAGCCTCTTAACTCCTTCCTTAATCAGAGGATCAACCTGTTCCCCAAAGGTGATAGAAGACTTGACTGGATTGACAACTTGCCCAGTAGCTTCACCATACAGTTTCAGAATGTTGGTTAACTCCCTACACTGGTTCAAATTTGCTTGGCAGACAAAGAGACTGTCATCAGCAAATAACAGATGATGAACCGATGGACCAGTAGGGGAAAACTGAATCCCATTTAACAGACTCAACTTCTCAGCTCGATGTAACAAATGTGTTAGCCCTTCTGTACATAAAACAAAGAGGAAAGGAGAGAGAGGGTCTCCTTGCCTTAATCCTCTTGAAGGTGTGATCATCCCAAAAGGCTGGTTATTGATTAGAACTGAGAAAGTAACACTAGTAACACAAGACATGATCCATTGAATCCAAATTGAGTGAAAACCTAAGGCTGTTAGAAGGGCCTTCAAATAGCTCCACTCCACTCTGTCAAAGGCTTTGGACATATCAGTCTTAACGGCCATATACTCCCTTGAGAAGGTAGGGTGAGTTCTGAGAGAGTGGATAAGCTCATGTGCCACGATGATGTTGTCTGAGATGAGCCTGTCTGACACAAAGGCTGATTGAGTGTGAGAGACGATTGTGTTTAACAGAGGCTGCATTCTTTTAACCAAAATCTTTGAAAGAATTTTATACATAACCGTGCAGAGACTGATAGGCCGGAAGTCAGACATTCTGAAGGGCTTGTTTATCTTTGGAAGAAGGCAGATCTGCGTGTAGTTCCAGTCCTTTGGGAGAGTTCCTTCAGAAAAGAAATTTTTGACCTCGAAAGTGACTTGGGGACCAACCACTTCCCAATACTTTTGATAGAACATCCCAGTCATTCCATCTGCACCTGGAGCACTAGAAGGTTTGATTGAAAACACAGCTTCTCTCACCTCCTCACTTGTCACCGATTGAATAAGCCTATCGTTCATTGAACTGGTTACTTTTGGTTGAAAATCCTGGAACAGATTCTGAAAATCTTGGGGATAAGACGTTCTAAAGAGATCAGAGAAGTAAGCCATTGCTACCTCGCCCTTTGAAGCTTCAGATTTCTGCAAATTCCCCTGGGAATCCTCTAGCTTGTCAATCCTTTTGTTGTTTCTGGTAGCTTTAACTGTTTCGTGAAAGAACTTGGTGTTGCGATCCCCTTCCACCACCCATTTGTCCCGGCTCCTTTGACTCCAGTATTTCTCTTCCTCTCTGTAGGCTACAATGAGATCATGTTTGAGGGCTCTAGTCAGCTGAAAGGAGGGTCTATCTGCTGATTGTTGTTCTTCTAAAGCAGCCTGCAGATGGTGAATCTTTTCCAATGAATTCAAGCTATTTTGCTTCTTCCACTGACTCAGGGCCCTTCTTACCTCTCGCAAATTGCTTGAAACATCAGAACCCTTTGACCAAGCTTGCTGGATTGCCTCCTTAACAAGAGGCTTGTCAAGAAACCGCTTGTCAAAACGAAAACTACCACGATACAAGTCAGAAGAGGAGAGGAGCTTGATCAAAACTGGCCTATGATCTGAGCCTCTCTTTGCCAGAAAAACCTGATTACAAGCAGGATACAACTTGAGCCATTCCTTGTTAACAAACCCTCTATCCAGCTTGCATTGGATCCAGAGCTTGTGCCTCCAACCACCCCAACTGAAACTGTTTCCTGAGCTAGGGAGACTCAACATCTGACAATCTCTAATCATGCCTGAAAAGGCCTCAAAAGACTTATCCTTTTTCAGAGGACCTCCAAGCTTTTCACTATTATTGAGAATGTCATTGAAGTCTCCCACCATACACCAAGCCTCATTTCTGTTGCACCCCAACCTAGTTAGTCTTTCCCAAACTATATGTCTTAATTGCTGTGCAGGCTCTCCATACACACAGGATAAAAAGAAACTGACTTGACCAAAATGGACTTGCAAGTCCAAAAGGTTTTTGTCCGCAAACAGAAAATTAATAGAAATGCTATCCTTCCAGAACAAGGCTAAACCACCACTTCTCCCTCTTGGTTCCACTGTGTAGATCCTATCATACCCTAGCCATTCCTGAAGGTCCACCAAAAAGTCTCGCTTATGCATAGTCTCCATAAGAAAAAAAATGTCAGGGAAATGTTCTTTCCGCATTTCCCTGATCCTAGGAATTGTCAGGTCATCGTATCCACATAGACCTTGACAATTCCAGCTCAGGATGCTCATTAACACTTGGACAGTCCCTCATTTGGGACTGCCTCTGGTTTTTGGCGCCTAGCACCTGATTGACCATCTGCCAAATCTTCAACTGCGTGTCTCTTAGTACCTCTCCCAATCTCGGAACCCATACTCCAATCTTCCTGATTGATCACCAAACCAGCTTCTCTTGGCCTGAGCCTTCTTTTGCTCTTATAGGGTCTTTTTCGTGGTTTTTTCCCTTTTCCTTTGGTCCCGGAAGGGCCAGCCTCATAGAAGCCAGACCCTTTTTCCGTTGAGCCAATAGAAAAAGTGTCTAACCCTTGCATGCCAACCAAGTCTTCACTAGCCGTGAGCTTTGCAGCTGGACTCCAGACCATGGCTTTTCCATCCTTGACGGCATCAATGTTTGACAGAAAAGCCTGATTCGGCTTATCAGTCCAGTGGGAGGATGATTGAGCCGAGTCGTAATCAAAAACTGGACTCTTTTCCTTGTTGACATCATGGGAAATCAGAGGAACCTGCTCTAACCTGAGAACTGTTCTGCAAGCTACTGGATCTTTCTCCGCTTCCAACACAGTCTTCTTAGCTCGTTCTTCTCTGATTATCTTTGGGTCTCCATTATCCACCAATAGGTACTGACGAATGGTCTGTAACACCTCTTCAGCAATTCTGCGCCTCCCAGTTAAGGGGTCAACCCCCACTTGTTCCTCCGTTAGCACCCCATAGAGAGGATCAGACTCCTTAATAAAATTGAGTGGGGCTAACAGCTTCTGGACTTCCCCCCTAGCTTGTTTCTCCCTCTTCAGGTCATTAGCTTTCTTCAACAAGTCAGGACAGTTGTCCCTTTCATGAGTTAGCCTAAGACACTGAAAGCATCGTTTCTGTATCCTCTCATAATCAAAGAGCACATTAGCGATAACCCCCATAGGGAAGGTGATCTCTTTTGACCTTTTGAGAGGCCTGGATACATTGAATCTCACCTTAACTCTGACGAAATCCTGAGTTCTGACCTTTGTAGAGTCAAAGATGACTTCTTTCACTTGGCCTAACTTTTCACCCACCCATTCATAAGCTGCAGCTGTTTGGTTGTTCTCCGGAACTCCACGAATTCTTACCCAAAGAGGAATGAACTGCAAGTAGTCCGGTGGAGGGTTAGCCACCCATCTCTCCAAGACTAGGGTCCATTCATTGTAGGTATACACTCCTTTGTTTAGTATCTCTTCCAGGTCATGCTCGTGAGTGAAGAAAAACTGAAATTTCTCCTTCGAGAGAGCTACTCCTCTGACTCTCTCATACTTCTGCCATTTCCTAGGCAAATCTAGAATCAAGCTCGCCATCTTGATTCCACTTGGATTAAGCACTCTTCCTATCAGACTATTAACATTATCCTCAGCTGAAGAAAACTCTGGCAAGTCCGGCATGACGCAGGGCCCATCTTCATCTTCCTCAAGGTTCAAGTGAGCGAGGTTGGTAGCCGCATTTTCAATTACATTTGCCATTAAATTTGCCTTCAATCTTCAACGAGAGCTGAAACCAGATCTGAGAAAGAAGAAGAACTCAAGCAACAAACCCTAAAAACCCAAATCGATTTCTTGAGATATTTTTAGAAAGCACTATAACTGGAAGGATTGTCTTGGTGAAACTCGTTTTTCTTATCCTTAGCTCACTTTTTACTTAGAGTAAAGACTCTAGTTGAAAAGGAGAGACCTAAGCTCAAAAGAGAGATGTTGCCGTATGCTTAAAGTGACAAACTTGATAAATTTGTATATATATATATATACATATGTTTATGGTCGCAAAAAGTGAGCGTTTAAAGCAATTTTTATAATCATGCACACTCTTCTATGTACATGCAAATGACGCGATATATATATAAATAAATATATATATATCAATCTAGGAGAGTTTTAGAAGACTATGCTTATATGTACGCAAAATTATACCAAAATGTGATATAGTCATCTCATAATCGTGTGGGTGGATGAAGAAATATAGGCCTAGTTGAATTTAACAATCAATATTCCCGGAACCGCGTTGCTTCATGTTGGTCCTAGGGAACTGAAAATATTCACACGTTCGCTTAAGGACTTGAGAGAACCTATTATTTGACCAACCCAAGATGATACAAATAAATTATGGAAATCACATGGAATCTTTATTTTATTAGGCCGTTAAACCACGTTTTCCATTTACTTACGAGAGCCTAATCGGGTTTCTGTCCATTAAGGCCCACTATGATTTTTTACAGTGATGGTTTTTACACATCATCTTTTCTTCTGCTTCTGATGCAAATGTGGACATATTAATTCGTGGAACGCCAAAAGGACCACACCTCTCTCTGGTAATGTTAAATGCAACTATGATTGCCGGTTTACTAATTGGTTCGTTATCTAGTGGGTGGATTTTGTGAGATTTGGCAGGTTTCTTTTCTAAAGGAGGTAAGTGTTTTGGAAACATTTGTTTTACGACTCTTGAAACAGAGTCACAAGCATTAATCATGGCAATGCAACAAGCATGGGTGTCAAGATACCCCAAATTGATGTTCAAAGGAGATAATCGGACTGTCCTAACTACTTCAGAGACGCATTTTGCGTCCACAATTGGATTAGAGATGCTGTCTTTTGACAATCAAAATTTAATGATGTTCAATTTAGTTGGATACCAATAAAGTTACTGATTGACTAGCGTAGTTGGATACAAATAAAGATGTTGATCGACTAGCAAAGAGCCGATTCCTTTTCCTGTTTCTTTTTCAACTTTCTATTATGTAGTATGTACCCCAATTTCTTGTAACATTCCGCCATGAGGATCACATTTTACTATGATCCAAATAATCAAACGCAAGATGTTATATATAGATATATGTTTATTGGATAATACTTTTAGTCTATAAGGAAGATAGTCTTCCACAACTTTTTTTTTTCCTTGTTCGTTTTGGAGATTTTTCATAACTTCATTAGTAAAAAAAAATTAGAAGTACAAAACCATTGGAATAAAAAGAAAGATAATTATTTTTGTCAAATGAAATGTAATTATTATCATTGGATATTATAATTATATTTTTTTCAAATTAATAAATAACAAATTATTTTCCAACCTTAAAAAACTAAAGACAATTAAGAGAAAATTTGAAAAATATCATTTTTAGGATACCACTTTTCCATAGTATAATTATTTAATATATATATATTTTCAAAAATATGACATTTATAAATTTCATAATCTCTACAAATTTATTTATATATATATATATATATATATAAAAACCAGATTTGGAAACATGTTTAGAAGCTTTAAAGCCTTTTGTCAATGAAGCTTTAAATCAGTTTATAAATATGATTATTTTGAAAATTAACCTTAAACCATAATAATTTTAAAAGTGGTATTTCTCAACTTTCTCAATATGTGTAATCTTTTGAATAATTATGACTACCTTAACGACAATATAAGTATATGGTACAATTTAAATTCCACCAAAATGTAATAATATCTATTAGAATTAATAAATTGAACTTTTCTTATAGTAGTGAGATTGCCCTTTATGAGAATTGATTGTTTTTGTTTTTTTTTTGTCATCAAATTGATTGTTATTATACCATTTTTTTTGTTGGTCTGGGCTACAATTTGACTTTGTTGTCTATTTAAGAACTTCATTAGTAAAATCATTGAAATAAACAAAAACAATCGCATCAACAAGCAAAACAGAAAGTAGGGAAATTTTCACTTTGCTTCTATCTCTAATCATGCATGGTTTACCTTTGAATCTCCTAGACGAAATCCTCTTCAGATTAGATCCTAAATCTCTAGCGATGATGCGATGCACAAATAGATCTATCAACTCGCATATATCAGACTGTCCAAATTTTGAAATCGAATACTTTTCTCAGTTTAGATCCTATTTATTTTACATGTCATGCTATAACGGGAACGATGACAATTATTACAATCACGTCAACTGCCAGCTTTTCAGATCCTCATGTGTTTATACGTCACCGGGAAACGAAGTACAAATGTTTGGAAAGAGATGTTACATTTTCGGCTGCTGCTCCGGCCTTCTCCTTATATACATCGGTGGTCTCTTCGTCGCAAATCCACTCACAAAGCGGTTTCAATTACTAGATCACTCTGGGTCAAAGCTTCTCTCTGAACTAGTTGACAGTCCCATTGTCCGCTCCGAGAGAGAAATGTTTGTTGGTTTTGCGGTAAATCGAAATCAAACCACCAAAAGATTCAAGATCGTATGCATACTCGAGATGCAAACGATGTATGGATTTGAGATCAGCGACGGAGATTCTTGGAGGTTATCGAAAACGACCATCACGACCAGTTCAAAAAGTGATCTCACAATGGGAATGAAATCTGTTCACTTAGACGACACTCTTCACTGGCTAAGAAATGACGGAAGCATCATAGCTTTCAATCCCGAGACAGAGCAAGCACACTTTATTCCTTCCATATTTCACCGAGAACCTGAGATGAAACTGTTTTTTGCGTCCGACGATCAAATCAATCGCCTAACCTTAATATCGGGGACAAGAGAAGAAATCTCTGTTTACACACTACTCGACAATCTCAATTGGAGCCTCTTCAAGCGGATCAAGAACGTATCTATGGAGGAAAGTAAGCTTGAGTTCTGGCACGTGGTTGCCTACAGTGGCAAGCGTCTTGTGGTGAGGGAGAAGAGGACCCAAGTTGATCATTTACAAGATTTGGTTCATGTGTACGATCTGAGAGCTAATAGTTGGGGAGTTTTGGGGACAACTAATCCCTGGGTCGAAACCGATGTACACTTCTATAAGTTTACGCCCTCTTTGTTCTTTGTCGAGGAGGATGAGCAAAAAAAAGTGATTGTAGCTCCGAATGACCTACACATCGTTTATCTAACTAAGATTATGAGGCTCATTGATATATATAAGATTATTAATTATTTTTCGGGTCAATAGGTCAGAGAGAATATGTTATGACTTATGACTAGTGTTATTGCATGTGCTTTGCACAGGTTAGTTTTTTTCTTTTTCTGTTAACTATTATTTAAGACTAGGGTTGGACTCGCCCGATGGGCGAGTTTTGTTTCTTTTGATGTTCTTATGTTATTTTCCTATGTTTAGAAACTATATCATATATAACGTGTACTGCAAAGTATTTATGTTAGTATATATCTTTTATATTCATTAACATATTATAATATCATATGTCCAATCATTAATTTGAGTGTGAATTTTTTTTTTTTTTTGAAATTCTTCCAATTTGGTATTTGATTTTAAATAAATAATTTTTAGTTTCTAAAAACAGATTATTTTATTTTTAGTTGCTTCTATCTTAACCATATTTTAGTCATAATCGCGTAACATGCATACTAATATATTTACTTTTTCTTAAACACATTAAAAGTAATTTTTCCTAGATTTTAGTGTTAAAAGCATTGATTCAAATATTGAATTATCAAATAGGTAATTTTTTTGGATCATGGTGTATAACTGCGTACACTTTTACATAAAAATCATATATCATGCTCCCTATATTTTGTTGTATAATTCATGAATAACGCAACCATTCATTTTTTAACTTTATATATATCAAAACTCAAGATTATTTATTTATTTTAAATTATGGTATTGCAACGTTTTCAGTTTTTTCTTTTATACTTCCAAAAACTCAATTATATTGAATAAATTCTTTTTTTCTTTTGGACAAATCTTATATTCCAAATTTTTACTTTACTTTCTCCTGAATTTTTTTGATATCCTTTAGTGAAATCATATATCCTATTTCTCATTAAACCTTCAGCCTCATAGCAATCGGCGGAAGCTCAATTATGATACCTTAATAATCGAATCATTTAATCTATTTTTGTTTGATTATATCTCATGTCGTTTATTTACATTTTTATTTGTTGCTCTTATACGTAAACTCATAATGTTTTAATTATTTTCTAATAAATTTTATTATAAATGATATATATTCATTATTGTATTTTTAGTTTAGAAAATAAAATACTCAAATAATCCTAAAACATCGTTCGCGTGATAAATGAGTTTTATAATTTTATTAACTTAATGACAAAATTTTGATTTTACCATTTACAGTGTTTACCTCTTATCTTTCAAATAATGGTATTATAACACTTTCAAAATTGTCTTTCATCATTTCATAAAATTCAAATATAACATAATGGTAAAATTGTATATTCCAAATTTTCATCTTATTATCTCATCTTTACTAAGATGGTTCAATAGCTTTTTAGTGAAATAGTATATATTCTTTTTGTAGATTGACAACTCCTTAACAATTGTTTGACACTGAAATTATTTAGGTTTTTTTTCTTTGATTCTTTGATGTCGTTTATAATTTTATCCGTTTGTTCTTATATGTATATTTATTTTACATATTTCCAATTTCTTAAACTGATTATATATATAAAAAAAATTTAAGCAAGAAGGTCAACCCGTTGTTTAGAATTTACCATTATATTTATTTTACTTGTTTAACCCATTTTTTACTTACTTGTTTAAACTCTCTATATATTTACTGATTTTCATTTTTTTAATTTAATTAAAAAGTGTAATAGTTATTAGTAACAATAAATATACATAAACGACATCATCTTTAGTGAGATGGTTCAATATCCTTGTAATGAAACAATATATATTATTTCTCTTTAGATCAACAACATCTTAACAGTCGTTTGACATTCAAATTATTTAGATTTTTTTTATTTGATTCTTTTATGTTGTTTATATTTTTATTCATTTGTCTTATATGTATATTTAATGTACATATTTCCAATTTTTTAAACTGAATATATAAACTTGTATTGTTATCATAAAATCCATTATTGTTGAAATTATATTTACAACAATAAAATATTCAAATTAATTTTACATGTACTACTTTTAGCTATTTATTGACTTATTTTCGTATTTTATATTTAATTAGATTTTTTTTACCTATAAGTAACAATAAATGACATTTAAAATTACAATTAATTGTTTAAAAAATTTGTTGCCTATGTGGACACCTTAGATGAAGAGAGGAGTGTGCTATTATATATATGATTAGATTTTTTTTGCCTATAAGTAACAATAAATGACACTTAAAATTAAAATTAATTGTTTAAAAAATTTGTTGCCTATGTGGACACCTTAGATGAAGAGAGGAGTGTGCTATTATATATATGACTAGGGGCTTCTCCGGGCTACGCCCGGATTTTCTGATAAATCGTCAAACTTTTCTTTGTATTTTGAAATTTTTTAATTGGTTTCTTATAAGACCGATAGTCAAATTTAGTTGGTTTTATGATTTTCAATCTTTATAAGTAAATTTATGGAATTATTTGTTTTGGCTTCGTTATGATTTTCTTTGTTAACTAAAATATGGCACCAAAATTAGTAATCTAATATGGCAAAAAAAAGTAATCCAAAAAACTAACATTGCCATGTCAACGTGGACTATGTCCGGGTTTGTTAATTATAGATTTGTTTGCTAGTTTAAAACTCATAAATGTGGTATTGTAGTAATTTTGTGATGGTAGTATTTTAAATAATTATATTTTTATTAAGTAAAATGAGAAAACATATATTTAATGATAAGTTTATTTAAATTAAATTTCATATAATTTTTGGTATATGTTTATGTTTATTCTTTTTTTTTCCTTGGAAAAATCTTTAACTTATCAATGTTTTAGGAAGAAACATAATAATTTTAATTGTTAATGATAAACGAAAATATTTTTTTTTATAAATGTTGAAGGGAGACCGGTTTCCAAATTATCGATGAACCACTTAAAATATGCATGAAACTTTTGTGACATTTTGTAGTGTTCTTTTTCTAACAAATGAAGAATAAAAACGACTAATAATTCATTTTTATAGTGTTGTAGTGTTGTCAAAACGTCTATCTTATTTATAATATAATTATGAATTATACTCATCTTTAAAAAAAAAAGTATTTAACCAAATAAGATTAAATATACGGGATTATTTAGTTTATGATGTGTAAGTTAATTATTAAAAATGTTAATTTAACTTTTGGGTTTCGTTAGGAATTATAAATTACTTTTCATCGAGATTTTTTGGTGTAAGTTGTTTTATGTTTTGTGCATTTATTAACATGTGTTACATGAATTTTTTTGCGTTATTGTAATTTGACATTTTTAATATCCTTTGTAACTAAAAACATTTGACATCCAAACTCAAATGGAATACCTTTTTAGAAACAACAACTCGTAGTTTCATGTATATGCTACTATGAACATACATGACAAATATTATTCTGTTAAGGTTGGTAATTTTCGATCATTAACTCATTCATTTTTTGAACTTTCGGATCCAATATGATTAAGTAATTAAAGGTCATAAATGTTTAGGAACCACTTTTAGATGTTTATGTCCTTATGCTTATGTCTTAACCATATGCATCATTTCATACCCCGAGCAAGAGCAACTTGTCTCTCGTAGCATTACAAGCTTCTCTTTTTAATTCAATCTTAACGGCTTGAAATAAGAACTATGTCATTCGTAAGAAAGTGGAACCTAATTAGTATACACAATGATTACTTAAAGTGCAATTGTATATAACTATGTAACATGTTGCCTTTGCTTTCAGGCATTTAGCTCAACACATGAGATGAGAAAATCACAATAAATTTAAATTCACACCGAGGATTTTTATACTCAATTTTTCAGATCTCAAAAACATTTGACTTCTAAAACGTTTTCAAATTATAGAGGTTTACAGAACAACAAAGTAATTGTTGTGATTCAAGAATGTAACTCAAACCAACAAAGTAACTTCTTATTTCCTTGTCATTTTGCAATTTAAATAACATAAGCTCTTCCATCAACCTATTCAACGCTATATATAAAGATCCTCCTCCTTTCACCGCGTCTTCGCCATTTCCGCTAACTCCTTTGCCCGTATTCTCCTCTCTTCTCCAACCATTACTTTCCTTACCGCTTTCTCCACTTTCACTCTGCCAAAGAAATCTCCAACAGTTTTCATCATCTTCTTCACTCCCACACTCATCCCATTTTCTTATGTCACCAATTTCTCGTTGTAGAATTGCTTCACTCCCACGAGCCATGTCACCATTGGCAGGCCTGATGCTACGCCTTCTAGAAGCGAGTTAGATACTCACTGCGTCAAAAATCTGTCAATTGCTTGGTGGTCTAGTATCTGCATATGGCGTGCCCACTCGCGAATTATTAATCCTTTCCCTTTCATCTTATCTTCAAACCCTTCTGGTAACCACTCTTCTTTTTCCCTACTCATAAAAAACCAAAAAAGTACTTGTATTTCTATTAGACAACCTAAAAATGAATATATGATATCTTGACATGTAAAAACAAATGTAAAAAGAAGAGTTTGAAACGGTTATATCCCAAACCATTAGTTTTCTCTAAAGAAAACATAGGATTATACTGCAAGTAATAGCTAGAGAGAGGTGTATGATTACCTTGGCTGCCATTTTGGTTAACAACCCAGACAAAATCAAGTCATGACATTTCAAAACCAGTTGCAATCTCTATAAGTTTGTCGTTGTTGAAGTTCGGCATGGTTCCAAAGGACACGTAAATCACTGAATCAAATCTCGTAGAATGAAGCCAGTTCAAACATTCATGCTCATCAATGCTCGCTTTTTCCCCACTTTCAACTTTCTCCTTGAACTCTTTGTTTCCTAAAGATTGTGAATAGATAGTATGTACCTGATATTATTCGCCAATTTTGCCTTGTCATCTGTCTATACCGCTCCCTACAATATATTTAAAATAGCATAGCTAACATGTAAGATGAATAGTAACAGGTCTAGGCTAAGCTAGGACAATAGCAATGAAGTAAAAAATTAAGAAAATATTGAAATCCAATATATTAATCCTGAAATGAAAGTGAAGCATTTGGTTCAAACTTTTGTGTTTCGAAACAACTATCTTGCAATAGATACCATATATCATCAATTTCCTTTGTATGCTCCTAATCTCGGAGACAATTGAAGAAACTGAAGGTAGGATAAGATTGTGAAAATTCACAAGTAGAAGGTAGGATACCCATTGGTCTTTTCCCGTTTGCTTTCGCAGCTTCAATGGCTCTCCGCCTGGCATCTTCTTCCTCACTGACATAATCCTCCACTCTCTGCAAATAATTGTGCCTCAGTATAGTAAACAATATAATGAAGCAACCCATATTACATGAATAGGCCACGTTACAAAATACAATCGTTCATTTTGGGCATTAGCATGATCAAAATTTATACTAAATAATTTGAGATACATCTTTGCATTGTTTTGAGTTGTTGCTAATGCTTACCAGTAGGCTAGTGGCTGCTTGTTCCACAGAGACCTGAAAGTTCTTGCCTTGACATCTAGCAGTTTTGGTTCGTTTACCATTAAAGGAAGACATTTTTTTGTATCAAGAAGAGTTTGTGTTTCAAGAGACCAATCTGATCATCTAATCTCCCACATCGCTGCAACACAACAACCAAACAAAACATCTCAATACAAAAACTAAGCAATTGCAAAAATGGAAACCGAACAAAAGGGTGTAAAGTAAGGACTTGTAGAGATCTAGGAGGATATTGTCAAGCGATTCTTGTGCTTGATCAGAACACGTAACTCTCACCGATTTAATCGCTTCAATGGCTTCGTCGGCTCTGTCTAGCTGCTTCATCACAATAGCCATATCTTCCAAAGCACTATCCACTCTATCTCCGGCATTGATATGTCTTGCGTAAGAGTATAACAATTGCGAAGAGGTATTGGATTGAGGAGGAATCAATTAAAATTGAAGCTATAATCTCGTAAATGGATTCGGAATCCTGAAAATTGAAATCATAGACGGAATTAATATCTGGACCGCGGGGCAAAAAGAATGTGATACCTTTGCGGTGGGTGTATGTTCGAAGAGGTTAGTGTAAAAGTCTTTGTTATATAAGCAATAGAATCAAAGGTCACGATGGAGGAGTAGGGGGCCACTAAAGCCATTGGACTTCAATGGGTGAGTGGAATCATAATAAAGCTGACGAAGTGGTGAAGGAGGGTAACGGTGCTCTAACGTATGAAGAAGGTTGAGAAGAGGAATGGCTATCGATTGGTAACGGTGGTTGTAAAGTTTGGAAGGGGAATAGCGTGAGGCAAAGAAGAAGACCTTTTAGTCTGAGATCATGTCAAATGGGCCTTCACGTGCTTTAAGGCTTTGTTGGTATAATACACACTTTTTTGAACCCAAAGTAATGAGTTGATGACGTGGCAACTTCATTGGCTGAGAAAATTCAGCATTTTTTCTTAGGTGGATAGCCTAAGAGCTCACCAATTCTTCCCCTTTTATATAAAGGAGAATAGGGGCTTCTCCCGCACTACGTGCGGGTTTTGTAGTTAATAACTTAATATATTTAAGTTTTATGTTTTCAAATTTGAAATTTTTTATGTGATTCTATGTAATATTGCTTATCTTCTTGCTTCTCCTCATTTCCTAACACAGCTATGGCCTCGCTCAAATCCAACACCACCTCTTCTTCATCAAAGAATTGACTAAAACCATGTTGGATTTAAAGAAGCACATAACTAAAAATAAGATAAAACGGAAAACTATTGATTACATAATTTGTTTTTCTAAAGATCTAATTTTTCTTGATATTTTTATTAGTCCTTGGCTTTAATTTATGTCATAATATTTTGGAAAGGTTGTTGCATTACCCGAATAATTTGTGTCTGATTCTGTTAACATTATTAAGATGTTCCTTTGGCTGTTTGGTTTTCTCCAAGTTAGCACACAAATTGTATATGGAAAATTTATGCTATTAAAGAACTTATTTGTGTGTTATGGATCATATATGTATTAATTGTGTTGTGTGTGATTGTAATTGAGAGCTTTTGATTATAAGAAGATAGTCTCTTTTTTTTCATAAGTATAGTTTTATTGCGTGGATGATTGTTATTAAGAGTTTGTAATTGTAGAAATATATGAATATCATTAGATATTCACTATTAGTTGAACATGCTTTCTTTTAATCAAAAGAAAACTATTTTAATTGGATTCCAACACGTAAAGTAAATTTATTTCGAATGCTAAAACAAAACTATAGAGATTTGTTTTTCATATTTTGACTCTATCAATTCTTTAAAATATATAATCTTATAATACAAAATGGAAGCATGCATGAATTCTAGAAACATAACTCTAACCGAACTAAAACAACAACGATTTAGATAGTAATAATAATAGAAGAAATTAACACGACTGGATCAAACACGACGAAAGCCCAATATACATATATATTCGAGAACTGAAATTGCGATGATATGCTTCATCGATCAACTAAACATTACTCACATTGATCACGAGTAATTGGTAATTCTATCCCACCAAAATCCGATAACATCGCGTATCCTTAGTTTTCTGTCATTTTACTTAACAAACATGTACATCAACTTACTTATTTACTCTCACTTATAATTTTGCAATCTATATTAAATTTACTACAATTATAAACATTAAGATTGATGATCATTAATGTTAGCATTAATCTTGAAGATTGTTAATGTTACTAAGAATTTGGTCTGCAAATCGCATCTAAATATTTTGTTTTCTAGGATTTTGAATAGGAAAAACTCAATCTCTTAAGGCTTATGGTATAACTTTGATGACCAAGATCAAGAACGTTCACCAAACCAAGCAATGGAAACTCAAGCTTTATTAATTATCATGGAAGATTCCACCAATTGTTCCAGATCGAGAGAGAATACAATGTCTCTCCATAACAACCACATACGTTTGTTCTTAAATAATAAAATACCTAAAACAATCGATCACCTCTACCTTTTTTTATCTTTGCTTCATTCCTCGTGTAAGCTTCACGTACACTTCTCTTCCTTATTCTTCGTTTGCCTTCTAGTGTAAGCTCTTCCATGCACATCACATCTCCTCCTCTGTTGGTAAAACCTGTTTTTCTCAAGTTTATTTTTCAAAGATATGTATCATTACATATAATCCTAAACATAACGGCCACAAGAAAAAGTTGTAGAAGAAATATAATTCTCAAGTATGAAGTGGTACCTTTTATACATAAAACTCCTTACTTTATTGTTATCAAGATCAATGGCCTCGGTCTACAGCACTTTACCTTGAGTGAATGATCTCTGACCGCAATTGCTTGACCCTCTGTTTCTTCCATTTTCAGAGTTATCCCTTGTAACAAAGCCTGATGAGCTTTCATTACACATAGTCTTAGGTCTTTCTGACTTCCCGCTAATACAAACGAATTCCTTATCTTCTAAATTTCCATGACACCTACGTGATTGAGCTTCTCATTCCTTCTGGGAATTGGCTTTTCTCCATTAGATTATATGCAAGTATGAGAAAGTAGTTTTTATACACAAACACAAATTTAATTTTGTGAATTAGGAAAAATACCAGAATAATAACACATATTCTTTCTTGAAACTGGAGTGAAGCACAAAACGTAATTTTCCGACCTTGGACTAATAACTATTGGAAAACCTTTTCGGTAATGAATAATTTGTTTTGTTTCAAAACTGGAAAGAACACACGGGAAATACAATGTGAACTCATGTGAAAACTGATTTCTTACAGAGGATCTACCAAAGATGATATTAAGGTTGTAAGTAACATTGAACATCTGAAAAGCCTAAGAGTATATTAACGACTTCTACTTCATAACTTAGGAAGAAGACAAAAAAAAGACCAAAAAACTATAGTGTCTGTTGGTTGGAGATTAAACAATTACCTCCACTGGTGTTAGTATTTTGTTTTCTCTGATCTTGCCATAGCTATGGTTTTTTGTACCTGCAAGAAATTCGTGCCAAAGAAAGGGTGAAACTTAGACTAATGATTAAGGACAACTATCATATAAGGTAGAGAAGAAATTAATAAGCGTTTCCAATTACCTTCATAAAAGAAAATACATAAAAGCATATAGCCAAGAGACTCGAGACCATCCCTCTTACTTTGGTCTGTGAAAGAGTATTTTTGATGAAGTATGAATTATAAGCTATGGAAAACCCACAAATTTCATGATGGATGTTAAGGAATTCCGTATCAAGTTGATCTTGTATAGATTGACTTTGTTTGTCAATCTAGTATTTGGGGAGTAAATATTCCAAGTTTTTCTTTGAACTTGATCATCATCACCACGCACTCTGTTTTTCTTTGTCGTAACTCAAAGATCCTAACTCAACCTATGAATGAAAACGATGATGAACCAAAGGGAAGTCAATTAAAGTTCAGTCGGCAACTTTACAACAACAAATATAGGCAGGGAAAGCTTTAAAGAAGTGAAAATATACTATGCCTACCTTGATAATTTACGTATTTGAAGCTTCTTGGATTGCTTTCAATAGATTTAAGTAGTCAGGTATATGTGATCAAGATTAGATGAGCATAATCATCTGCGAAAAAGACGATCTACACCTTTTTTGTTTTCTTTTTGAGGTCTCATTTGATCCCGATCTGATCTTTTTCTAGATCTAATCTCCACGAAATCCATTGCATCACATCTTACTTGTCATCAAGTGTGGCAGTATCTACAACATTTGAAGCGTAAGTGGTCAATATGTCATCTCTATTATAGTGATAAACTATTACAAAGATTAGATTACTAACTATTCAAACACGAATAAAACAAACTTGTTTTGTAAACAACCATCTGCAAGTTTTCCCATGCCAACAATCATTTGACCTGCAAATAGAATGCAAAGAAGTTAAAATTTTGAACTGCTTGCAGAGCTATTACCTTTAGCTATAACCCTGTTTTGTTTTTTAACTTTCTCTTTCGAATTAGTGAAAGTAAAATTTCTTAGGGAAACTACTAAAATGTAGTTCAATTAGGTTTTGCAAACCCTTCAATTACGCAAATATAGGAAAGCAGATCGTACAAAAACAAATCCATACCAAATAAAGAGATAAGACAGGAACTTCATCATGCGCTTTACTTGGACTAACCACGGTGGTTCTAGGTAGATTGATCGACGATTTCCAGAAAATATTGGTAAGCGGACGTTTCGAGGAGGAATTGTAGGAAGGGAGAAGGTATGACCTAATTTAAAGAATATATTTCTCAAAACATGAAGCGGTTCATCTCAATCTCACTCCCACTCTTCCATAACCTTCTAATATGTCCCTTATATAAACAAACATATGAAGCTATGAAGGAAGAAGAATCGACAGTATAATGAATCGATCGTGGATAAGGCCATTAAATTGCAGTGATTGAGATAGTGATAAGTTGAGGAAGTGGTGAAGTTGAAAAGGTGGTCTAACCACTAACGTTTTAGAAGAGGCGTTATATTATATAGATCAATGTACAAACGTTTATAGGCTTCGATTTTATATGGGCCACAACTATAAAATAACGTTTTTTATATCAAGAGGAGCGTGAAGATGAATGTAAACGATGACTGATTATTTTATCTAATTATTTTTGCTGACATGTGAAACTCATTGGCTGAAAAAATTCAGCTTTTGGCCCATGTGGCATGCCTTAGAAGCCTCTATTTTTTCCCCTTTTATATAAAGGAAACTAGGACTTTCTCCGGACTACGCCCGAATTTTGTGATGAATTGTGAAATTTTTATTTGTATTTTTTAGTTGGTTTTTGTAGGGTATAATCAAATTTAGTTGGTTTTATTGATTTTCAATCTTTATGAGTAAACTTGTTGAATGGATAATTTTGGCTCATTATGATTTTATTTTATGAGCTAAACATTAATTAAAATATGGCACCAAAATTGGTAATCCAATTTGGTAAAAAAAATTGTTTAGAAAAGAAAATTTCAAAAAACTAACATTGCAGAGAATAACAGTCTCCCTTCAAATTAAGAGAATGTTTAGTTTTATAAACATTTTTTGATAAACTTATGGAATTGGGTTAATTAATTTACTTAAAGTTATGTTAGTATCATTTAGTTTTCTAAGTAATTTTTTTTTGGGGTTTATAATTGGAAAATATGTCGTAGAATGTTTTGATCATTTTTATGTTACTTTTTTTTAACATTTGTATTTTTAATTTGTATATTGTATTAAATCATTTATAGGAAACAGGAAAAATAATATCTATTGTCATCAATGCAAACTAATGAATATAAAAAATATGTAATAAAATTAATTTTTCATTTCAAATGTGATTTGATAGAGTAAAGTTAGCTATTTTTTTTTTGTTAGAATATGTTTCTTTTAAATCATAAATAACTTGGACCATGGGAAAAAAGTAACACAAAGGTGTATAAGGAGTTCTTAAATTCGATTGGATAATTGGACTTCGCCCGGATATGTTGCCTGTAAAATTATCTACTATCTTGATATTTTTGGGTCAAAAGTCTACTAATTTTATATGAATAAATTATATCATAATAGTATTTCGTAGATTTAAATTTTTGTTTTTATCAAAAAATAAAGTAGGTAGAACGATAATTAATCTCTTTCATTTTGTATGTATTTAGGTATTTTATTTTGTTATAGATACATATTTTCCTATATATATATGTAATATGGGTTTTGTACTTTGGTTATTATTAGATTTTTGAATTTTAAACAAACAATAGATTAGAAAATGCAAAAGTGCTTCTATGATATTCAATGCAAATATCACTTTATAAAACACAAATAAAGTTTTTTTTATCCAATCAGGATTTTAGACGGAAAAACTTGAATCTTTACACCAACAAAAACCAATGTTCATAGAGATTATAAAGACACATTGAAACATACAAAAACAGAACAACCAAAGATCTGGTCATAGATTTTAGTAAACTGACTTGATCTACACTTGCACAAACAAAGAGCAATAAAAACCAGAAACTTCGAATTGGTTTACGCCTCAAAGTCGATGTAATTCAATCGGTTCGAGTTAGAAACAGAGTCAAAACCGGTTTAGTTCTTGATTCCACCAAATCCTCTGCGTAATTAGCCACTTGAGAACCATGCAAATGCAATGAAGATGGTCACATAAAACGTAAAGCATTGATAGCTCAAATTATTATGCAAACAAATTTGATCTGTTATAACAGAACACATGTGACGTAAAGCCTTTCACATAATATGAACCCTAGATAAAATAGTAGGAATGAAAACAAAACAGAGACTATACAATCACATACTTCCTTGCTTCCGTGACTTTTTCAGACATGGATTGAAATCCTTATAGTGTTATGTTCACTTTCTCTCCTATCTCTTTGATCATACCTCAAGCAATGCTTGTTCTTCTAAGTGTTTAGCTCATTTCTTCACTTTATCAAAGCAACTATTGTATCGCCAAGTCGAGCTCCTTTTTTACTCTTTAAAGCTTGAATACACATCACTTTCTCCGCACATGAACTATCCACGAATTTAAGAATCGTCCCCATTTGAATGAATGTCCTTCGCTGTTGCTGCTGCTTCGGCCAAAATCAACCAAAAAAAGAAGCTTTAAGACATCACAACATTTGTACTATATCCATTTCAATCCACTTATCGGTTCCAATTCATTCCAAAACATATGTATAACCATAACTCTACAAAGGAAAGCAATTAACAATCGATAGAAACACGCAAATACTATCCGTTTTAAGCGATATAAACACACATAATACTAAAATTGGAAGACGCAGATTCTGAATAAATGTATAAGTTATTGGTGTTTCTGACCTGAGAGAGGATAGTTTCATTCATTAATTAATTGTAAGAATTCATCAAATCAGAGTTAAAACCACCAAGCAATGAACGTCCTCCTGAACATGAGTTTGTGTATAAATTAAAAAATCAGACGATAAATGAACAGATTTCAAGGCTTTTTCAGGAAACCCCATGGATTCTTGTTTGCTCAGTTCCATTGATCTCTGCGCATCTCATCCACTCCATATTTAGCCCTAATCAATCAAAAAAATCACAAAGAATCAATACCTTATACATAAAACTTTTAAAAAGTATTCAAAGTATGATTCTTGAAGTTCATGTTTCTCTATACTTATATACGAAAATGGTATAACTGATGACGTACTTCCATCCCAGTTCTTTCTCACCTTTTTGAGTTGAAGCATACACAGCTGTTGCATCTCCAGCTCTTCTTGGACATAGCTTGATTGGGATTTTCTGCAGGAAAATGTTTTGATTGTTATATATAATATTTTATACAGCAAATATTTGATCTCTTTTGCGCAATATTCATTGTCGTATTGCAGAAATAAGAGCAAGGAAGAAGATAAAATGTACCTTGCGAGAAGCTTTCTCGAAAGCATAAACCATTTCTAAGACCGAAGTTCCTTGACCAGTCCCAAGATTATAAGCAGAACAACCTAGGATTATGATCACACACCAACACATTAATCTTTTATTGAGTCCATCAAATCAAAACCAAACTCTTCAAACAGTTAAATGTTGTATAAGTTTACCGATCTTTGAGTCTGAAAATAGCTTGTTCAATGCAGCGAAATGGCTATCTCCTAAATCCATTACATGAATGTAGTCTCTGACATGCAAGTAGTGTATATTACTTTATGAAACTATCACCGTTAATCTAGTAATACCAATTTGCTTGACAATTGAAAATGTTCCTCTATCCTGGATCCAAGACTGCTGACGACTCCATTAACCCATTTAACCCATAAATCTGGATAGTAGTCCTCAAAAGAGCAAAACAATTATAAAAAAAAAGGAGTCATTAGGCAACTTTATAATCCCATAAATCAAAGAGGGCTAAGATATCGATTTCAAAAGAAAGAGAGAAACAAATCAACCAAAGCAAAAAGCCGAGATATAGTTTATACCCAATATCAGAGTGATAGAAAGCCAACAACGGAATCACGGAATCAGCGTCGGTGACTGGAGCAGAAACCCCAATGCCAATCCGGCAATCCGTTTAGCAGCATCAAGCTGAGCCGTATCTGCATTCTCTCTCGGATCAGGATCAGAGACGCTGATCGCCATAGCCAACTGGTTTGGTTTACCGATTAGAATGATTATGCGGAGAGGTTTTATAAGCTTTTAGAAGAGAGATAAGGTGTGGCCATTAAAATTATCATTGAATTGAAAAGAGTAAGTGGAGAATTGGTAACGCTGTTTGATTTTTGAGAGGTAGAGAAGATAAATCGATTTTAATGTGTAGAAGATAAACCGTTGGCAATGGTAATAAGAGATTTTGGTGACGGTATGTACTTTTTGGTAAGGAAGGAGAAACGTTCTAAATTTCTAAAACGTAGCCGGAGAAGACGACGCAGAAATTAAAGAGATGAGGATTTACTTTTGGCTTTGTTAAATTAGTATAATTTGGTTTGGGCTTATATTATAGGGTAGGCCCGATTATACTAATAATAAGGAACCCTGTTTTCCCAAACCCAAAACGCATGAAAATCGAATTTGTGTATTAACGTAGATGACTGTGTATAACTAAGGTGGGGGTATTGGATGTCGGATTTGAAGTGATTTTGATTGAATTTAACTATCTATCAAATTTTAGTGTTATTGAATTAAGTGTTTCATCAATTCCTTTAAATGTTTGTGTTATTGGATTGTGCGTTTCTAATCATTCCTCTAAAATACTTTAAATTCTATTGTTATTCAATTTAGTGATTTTAGATTTCCGTTAAATGTGAGTGTTATTCAATATTAGATAGATTTGATGGCAATTTGAATTGAAAGGAATTTAATGGAACATTTACTACAGAAACGTAGAGAATCAATTCTCAGCTTTTGGGTTGTGATTTGAACAGAATTATATATTCTCAAAATTACAACAATAACTTGTCATATTATGCATGCGTCGTTAACGTACGTGGTAGTATGTTCAAAGAATCAAATCCCTACAATTACAAAGTAGTATTTATTTCAAATTACTGTTCACTATAAACTCTGGTCAACTATATATCACAACAAATCCCTAAAAAATAGTATTTTTTACCTAACCTCTATCGTTACCTAAATTTTCATATATATATATAGTTGTACTTATGTGACTTTTTAATGGCGAGACTGTGATCAAACTTTCGTAAGTTAAAATGACTTTTTATTTTATTTTACATATATATAAATACATAGATGTTTTGAATGATTTCGTGTCTTCGTCAAATTATTTTAAGTGAATGATTATTCATGTTTGTTTTTGTTCTTGTTTTTAGTTTCGCATCTATTAAATTTTTGCAATTCAAACTATTGTAGCCATAGTTATTTTTTCAATCAGTTTCTACTATTTGATGATTATACCCCACCTACGTTTATATTACATTAGATTTTAGAAGAATTCTTTACTTTTTAAATTTCTCTCAATTCTGTTGCATTCTATTAAAAGCTAGAAACATAAAAACGTAAAATTGTTGATAAATACATTGAAAACCCATAAAATACTTGGAAATCTCGTTTAGAAGTCTGCAATTGAATTCTTGTAGATTCTATTAAATTCCTAAATCCAATACCACCCCCTAAGTTTTTTGAGAACCAAAATTTTGTATGTAATTGGTTAGGACATGGCACTTTAATAGGCTGAGAAAATTCAGCATTTGACCCATGTGGCATGCAAGCCTCTATTTCTTCTCCTTTTATATAAAGGAGATTATAAATAAAAATAAAAGGTTTCAAAGAACCAAATTGTAGAGGCAGACTTTATTATAATTTCGATACAAAGCCGGAGCTTCATTTATGGGCCTAGCCCACATGAATGAGTGGGTTATATTCTGCGCTAAATAAACAAATCTCTCACTCCCTGCTCATCGTTTCAATCTGACAAAAAAAAAAAAAAGAACCTCAAAGGTAAAGTCCTCGTTTTTTTCTCCTTGTCAAATTTCTGGCTTCTCAATCATATTTCATTATAGCTTTCATGGTTTATCTGTTTCAAGAGACCGTCCCTTAATTTTAATCGGATGGGGAATATGGATTTGGTTATTAGTTGGTCAATTCTCTGATTTTTCAAGCTAAATATCAAAACTGGGGTTTGTGTAATTTGCGTTAAATCTTCTGCCTAGATTATTGTTTTCTCATTTGAGATATTAGTCTGTGTTTGGTCGCATCGATTCTGTTTTGGGCTATTGTCCAAATGGTTTTTAATCTGCAATCTTGTTGTGCTGTGATCATTCTGAATTTTATGGATATGAGATTACCAAGTGTTCGATGAAATGCCTCAGAGATTACTTTTTAAACACGTTTACTGGTTATATATATATATATATGCGTTCATTGTAGATTCCAAGTCACTTCATTTGGCTTTGATCTATATTGAATTTCTACTAGAGTTTTTTCAGGGTTTAGGGTTTACTTTACAAGATGTTTAGGGTTTTAGTTCCAGATTTTTTTCAGGGTTTAGGGTTAGGGTTTCTTGCAATGAAGTTGTTGACAAAAATTCCTGAATTTAAAGTTAATTGTGGGTTGTTTCTTGCAGTTTTTAAGTAGATGGGGAAGGACGCAAAAGCTGGTGGTAAGGGTAAAGGAAAGCAAGCGAGTGGCAGTGAGGAAGCGGCTCCCAAGGGTAAAGGCAAAGCAGGAAAAGCCGCTGATGGTCTCGGTACATGCACTTATGTTAAAGGTGTGTTTTCTCAATTCATTTCTGTGTCTGATACTTGTGTTCTTGTGTGATAAATACAGATAAACTTTAGCATTTAGTACAATCGAATAGAAATGCTGTCAACACTGCAATGTTTTTTGTTTCAGCGAGGCATGTATTGTGCGAAAAGCAAGGAAAGATCAACGAGGCATACAAAAAGTTGCAGGATGGTTGGTTGAGCAACGGAGACAAGGTTCCTCCTGCTGAGTTTGCAAAGGTAAAAAAACCTAAATTTGCTTCTTGGTATTTCGGTCTGTGAGTTAAAACATCCAATCTAAGATAGCTCAGATAGTATTTGTTTATCCATCTCTAGCTGTGGCATATACATAACAGCTGAAACCACATTTCAGCACCTTATAGTTCATTGCTTTCTCGAGACGTACAAGTTTCAGTTTTCGGTTAGCTATATTTGCATAGATGAGTGTAATGAATGGTAAAGAATCTTAAAATGATATCTGCGTGGAATTTTACTCAGATTGCAGCAGAGTACTCGGAGTGCCCATCAGGGAAAAAAGGAGGAGATCTTGGATGGTTCCCAAGGGGGAAAATGGCAGGTCCATTCCAAGATGTTGCCTTCAACACACCTGTTGGAGTCACCAGTGCACCCTTCAAATCTACGTATGTCCACATCCTATGAAAACCTTCTTATGTGCTCTCAAATCTGATATTTTGGCTTTGTTTGGTGGATGATGAATGTGATTGTGAGGTGATTGCAGGCACGGATACCACATTATCTTGTCGGAGGGAAGGAAGAACTGACTGATACATCTCTGCTCTGCTCTTATGGACGTCACTTGCTAGTTGTTTCTGTAACCTATAAAAAAATACAGCCTTTGTTCTTTAGGCCGAAATGTTGTTTTACAAATTGTCACAAATCTCCTCTTTTGTTTCAATAATGAATGTGTTAAGGCTACACATGTTGGTATTGATTTCTGCAAAGTGCATATCTTTGAAGTCACAGAATCTATTATATCTTTCTCGTCTTTTGTTGAACGAGTGAGCATAAACGGCGTAGTTTAGTTCTTGGCTTGAGAAATCTTCCCGACCGTAAGCAAAGTCTTATTTCTTGGCCCTACCTGTATCCGAAATCTTTGAAAGAAATATAGAAAATGGAGACTTTGGTGTGTAAATGGGTAGACTAATTTGCATCTGCATAGGAAAAAACAGAGGAGTGTAGGGTTTGTTTGACTCGTTAGTGTGAATCTAACAAACGCATATTATTGTGTAATGATAATTAAGGCATGAATGATTGATTGCGCAACTCCCCAAACGTCCATCCACTTTTATATTTTAAGAAACAAACAAGATTGTGTATAAGCAATAATTCGATACGTGTCGCATGGTCAGAACTTCAAAATAAGCAATTATGCATTTCAATTACTTCACAAGCCACTCGTAATTATTCCCACTTCTGAACTTCTTTATTCATTAACCAAATGAATGTCTTACACACATACACACACGCATTTAAACAATACACACACACATGTGTATTTAAACAATTTACATATAATGTGACCCAAAAAAAAACCAATTTACAAGGAACACAGAATCGGAATGGTGCGTATCTCGAAGATGATTTTATTAGATTGATGAGAGTATAAGATTTGAAGAATATTGTATTGACTCTCATAAGGATGAATGTACAAGATTGCTATGCTTATATAGGAAACACATTTAACCTAATATCTAATTAATGTAATCATATAAAGATATTTACATATCTCTAGAATATATTCACAATATCTTCATTCATGATGTGTATCTTCTAGATACTTCTATACGCCCCCTCAAACTCAAGGCGAGATGAAGTAAAATGTAAACAACGGCTTGAGATTGACCATAGATGATGTATCCGTGGCGGACGTTGTGGCGTTGGCTTTGTTGGAGAACAATGTTGAACGATGGTAGCGGAGATGAATGTGAGATTCGTTGGAGCTTGGGTTGTAGACTTGTAGTCGAGATCAAAGATCTAGTGTTCGTGACATTGAGATGTTTGGGCTTGGGTCAATCGTTTGGCGGAAGCGGGGATCTCTCGGGTGGTGATGGAGATCTTCTTACATGGAGAAGAAGAAAACCATAAATATGGTGTTTTTCTTTCTTCTTCTTTTTTGGTTTTTTTTTGTTTTTAAATATTTTGAGATGTTAGGAAAATGATTGCAAAATAAAACCTAAATCAAAGTATTGGGAAGAAGCACTTTGGCTTAAAAACGAGTTTGATTATTAGATCGAAACTAGGAAGCACGTGGCTTATATTCAGAGGTCTATGATAGACTTGAATAAAGAAAAAATTTGTGGTTGAGATTCAAAGACACAACGCATTGAATTAGATTCAGAGGTTCATGATGAACTTGAATGATGGAAGCAGTTGGCTTTAAAACAAAAAATCAAAAGTAATAAGAAGTTTGATCGCTAGATCAAAACTTCGGAGTAAACCTGCTCGATACCATATTAGATTGATGAGAGTATAAGATTTGAAGAATATTGTATTGACTCTCATAAGGATGAATGTACAAGATTACTATGCTTATATAGGAAACACATTTAACCTAATATCTAATTAATGTAATCATATAAAGATATTTACATATCTCTAGAATATATTCACAATATCTTCATTCATGATGTGTATCTTCTAGATAATTCTATAGATTTCTTAGTATGGAAAAAAGAGTACACAAGAAAAAAAAAGTAGAGAAAAAGATGGATACAAAAGTACTTCCTCCGTTTCATATTAGTTATCATTCTACGCTTTTTATTTTGTATCAAATTAGTTGTCGTTTTACATTTTCAATGCATATTTATTATTGATTTTCCATTTTTATTCATATTTTTTTAGCTTATATCAAATGAAAAAACACATTAATTAGGGGTAAAACAAATTTTTTAAATGTTTTTCTTAATTGACGTGAAATCACCTAGAACGACAACTAATATGCAACCGAGGGGTAGTATAATTTAGGATGCCAATAGAATTTTTTGGAAAAAGCAAATGGGAACAAGAATAATGGGGCACAAACACAACCGTCGCGATTAATTAATAGCGCTCGTCGTAATTGTTAGCTACTTGTTATTGAACACAAACGCAATTGCATTTATGTTTGGAAAAAATATTAGATATCATACCACAGTAAGATTTTAACAAAGTATAACAAAAATTTACGAATGATGGTAAAATTACAAAATGGATTAGATAAATAATTTTGAATGCAACATATACTTTTTTGTATAAACTTATTTCTAACTTACTGGATTTGTTGTTTATAGCGTGTAGGGGTCAAAACTCCCCTTTTGAATCAACGAGCTAAAAACGACTAAGTATGGAAAACCAGCCGTTCAATGATTAAACCAGGCGAACCGTGCGGTAGACCATCAAGTTGACCATCCGTAAATTGAACCGGTAAACCGGTCAGCCGCGGTTTACCAGATATATTTTGATGAGCCGATTTAAGAGTCTTAAGAAGTGGGCCGACCCAGCGACGACTGTCATCAGGATAAGCCCATGACGAAAGCCCAGCACGCTTGGCGAAACTTGGAGGTGAGGGAAGATCTTGAAGAATATATGGAGATCTAAGAGAATAAGGAATGTTCCCTTATTCTCTAGGGCTAACCTTAAACCGACTTAGACTAGTATATATACTCTTGTACATCCCCCTTTAGAGGGGATCCACATTTTTACTCAAAAACAGCTTGTAATCACTTGGCAAACAAATCAATAAAAACTCTCTTGAGATCTTCGCTTAGTGTTTCTCATCTCAGAACTTTCAAACCTCAAAGCTTGTCTGACTATTTCAACTGTGAAGGTTTCGCCCACCACAGTTTGGCGCTAGAAGGAGGGTATTGAAAGCTTCTTACTCCGAAGAACCACCTCGAAGAGATCCAGACACGATGACTGACGAACGACGTACCGCTGATCCGAAAGACGCCGGGCTAAGAGATCTGGAGGACGGCGAGATCCAGACCGACGGAAGTGTCCGCGACGATCAAATTGCCCACGACGATCCGCCGCCAGCAGCTCCAGCTCGCGTTAGTCCATCCGGCGAGAAGTCGAAAGAAGCCCCGAGGGCAACCTCGCTTCTTCCTGAGCTCCTACAGAAGATGAGCGCGACGCTAGACGCCTTGCTTGAGAGTGCCGATCGACAGAACAAAACCAATGGGACGATAACTGAAGAGCTCAGATCCATTGGAGCAGACGTCCGCACACGAGCCCTCGAGCCAGGTCTGTTCAGGAAACCAGCGCCACGGCTTGACCCATTGGCGCTTAACTTCACAACACCAGTAGGGTCGTCAAATTGACCTCGGCAGCAACATCCATCGGCCGATGCGAAGGACGGACGATCTGTTCTCCTAGCTCAGGCCCGCCGTGAGAAAGCCAAAATTGGTGACGAACCAATAGAAGTTGACGACGACGAGGACCTCGCCAGACAAGTCGTGCCTGATACTGAACTTACTGAGCCAGAGAGGGCTCGGCAAGCAGCGGCCAGAGAAAGGAACACCTACCATCGGCAGGCGGCTTCACAAGAGTTCCCTGTCATCGACGACGATAGCCTCGCTGGGCAAGACGTTGACAACGCCGAGCTCCTAGAGGTAGAAGCAGCGCGATAAGCAGCTATGAGAGCAAAGCGCGTAGACCGACAAAAGACGACCCAAAAGTCGACAAACTCTGAACGCGCTAGACGCATTTCAGAAGAGGAAGAAAATGTCGAATGGGTCGAGCTGACGGAGGCCGCCGAAGAAAAGCTCACTGACCGTCCAGCAGGACGAGCTGCGGTCCGAGCCCAGCAGGACGAGATGGCCGAGTTTCGAGCCTCGTTAAGCAAGACCACTGCCGAGTTGAAAACTATCCGCTCTCAAATGTATCGTGCCACTAGCAAGGCACAAGAACTCGACCTAATCCTTGAACAAGCTCAACACACTCCTTTCTCGGCGCGCATCACCAAAGCACGGATATCGGACCCAAGCAAGATTAGAATTCCAAGCTACGACGGAACCAAGGATCCGGCTGACCACCTCAACGAATTCAATGTTCAGATGACCAGAGCAAATTTCAACGAGCAAGAGATGGACGTTGGACAATGTCTACTGTTCGTAGAAAATCTCAAGGGGCCAGCTCTCCAATGGTTTAAGGGGCTGGAAAGAAATTCCATTGATACCTTCAAATAGCTATCAGAGGCTTTCCTCAAGCATTACTCCATCTTCATTGAAACTTAAACTTCTGGCGCTGATTTATGGTCCATGAACCAAGGACCGACTGAGCCTCTCAATACTTTCATTGAACGCTTCAAATTGATATTATCGCATGTAAAAGGCATATATGACTCGGACGCACTCCGCGCACTGAAGAAGGCCATATGGCATGAGTCTGACTTCTGGAAGGAGATGTCTCTCAACGAGCCCTCGGCTATCCAGGATGCTCTGCACCGAGCGATTTTTTTTGCTAAAAGCGAAGAGGAAGCAAAAAAACTCGCAAAGAAATATAGGAAGTCTAAGCAAAGTAGCAACAACGACCACCAACCAAGCCAATCGCGAAAGACCCAAAGTGGAAATTTCGTCCAACACGAAGAAAGTTTCAAAGGAGACCACAACTATCAGGTGGATTTGCCCAGCTACGGCAGAGGAACACCTGGCTACGGCCGGGGAAGAGGCCGCGGTCGCGGCCGAGGAAGAGATTTTCCCAACGCATGGACCGGTAATTCGACTTACGATGGATCCCTATACTGCGACATTCATCGCACCCACGGACACTCGACAGTGAAATGCCGATCCCTCGGCTCGGCCCTTGCTCAGAAATTGCTAGACGGCAAACATAAATAAAATCTTAATCTAAAAGATTTCGAAATCGAAAGAGAAGATCCTGCGCCAGCGCCTGAACCTGCACCTGCCAACGAATAGCCGCCTAAACGCGGCAGACAAAACGACAACACGACTCAGGGCGGCCCAAGAAGGAAATGCCTCATGATAATGGGAGGATCCCACTACTGCTCAGATACAGTCTCCTCGATTAAATCATTTCAACGCCGAGCCGAATCTAGCGTCAACTGGTCCGCCCCATCTAAGTTCCCGAATGACACAATAACATTCGAAGAAAGAGAAACAACTGGGATAGATAATCCACACGATGATCCACTTGTCATCGAAATCGCGATCAGCAACATTGACATATCCCGAGTCTTGATTGACACGGGAAGTACCTTTGATGTCATTTTCAAATATACGCTGAAACAAATGGACATCAACTTCGACGAAATCCAACCACTACCAAAACCCTTAACTGGTTTTTCGGGAGAGACAACAATGACACTTGGAATAATCAGTTTGCCTGTCGAAGTTGGAGGGATCATCAAAGTAGTAGAATTTTCAATGGCAGATCACCCAGCCATCTACAATGTCATCTTGGGAACTCCTTGGCCCAACGCAATGCGCGCCGTGGCATCCACGTACCATCTATGCGTGAAGTTTCCAACGAAACAGGGCATCAAGATAATTTGGGGAAGCCAGAAGGAATCTCGCGTATGCACTCTGACAGAGCACAAAATTCGGAACCCGGTGACCGACCCGATCTCGAAGGCTGAACGAAATAAGTTGAAGAAGAATAGATATCTAATCAAAGAGATATCCGAAAAGTTGTAGCACTTACAGATCGAGGAGGACCGCGAACTAAGAGCGGTACCTACCTGTGAACCTGTCGTGTCAGTTTGTATCGACAACGAGAAACCAGAACGATGCGTCGAGATCGGCGCTTATCTGAACCAAAAAATCAAGGAGAGATTAGTCACATTTCTGAAGCAGAATATAAGCACTTTCGCTTGGGCAGCCGACGACATGCCCGGCATCGACATCGACGTGGCTTGCCATGAGTTGAACGTCGATCCGTCATTCAAACCGGTGAAGCAGAAGCGAAGGAAACTTGGACCCGAAAGAGCAAAGGCTGTTAACGACGAAGTCGAGAGACTCTTGAAAGTGGGATCGATAATGGAAGTTAAATACCCCGAATGGCTGGCAAATCCAGTCGTGGTCAAGAAGAAGAATGGAAAATGGTGAACTTGTGTAGATTTCACGGATTTAAACAAGGCCTGCCCCAAGGATAGCTTCCCCCTCCCACACATCGATCGGCTCGTCGAGGCAACAGCAGGCAATAAACTCATGTCTTTCATGGACGCTTTTTCTGGCTACAACCAGATTCTAATGAACCCGGCTGACCGCGAGAAGACAGCGTTTATAACGGATATTGGCATATACTGTTATAAAGTCATGCCTTTTGGCCTAAAGAATGCCGGAGCCACCTATCAACGCTTAGTCAATAAAATGTTTGCTGACCAGCTCGGCAAAACCATGGAGGTTTATATAGATGATATGCTGGTCAAGTCATTAGAAGAGGGAGACCATGTAGCCCACCTGGAAGACTGTTTCAAATGCCTGAACAAAAATAATATGAAGTTGAATCCTACCAAGTGTAGGTTCGGAGTGACATCTGGTGAATTCCTTGGGTACCTTGTTACCCACCGTGGTATCGAGGCAAATCTAAAACAGATCGACGCACTCATTCAGATACCCTCGCCGAAGTCAAAAAGAGAAGTGCAACGACTCACCGGGCGAGTAGCCGCACTTAACAGATTCATCTCACGGTCCACCGATAAATGCCTCCCGTTCTATGACACACTACGAAAGAATAGAAAGTTCGAATGGACAGAGAAGTGTGAAGACGCCTTTCGACAACTAAAAGAGTACCTCGCTAGCCCTCCAGTACTCGCAAAGCCAGTCCATGGTGAGCCATTATTCTTGTACACAGCAGTTTCTGAAACGGCTGTCAGCGGATCAGGGAAGAACGAGGTGAGCAGAAGCCTATCTTCTACATCAGCAAGTCGCTGACAGAAGCCGAGACTAGGTACCCGGTGATGGAGAAACTCGCCCTATCTGTCCTTACGGCTGCCAGAAAGCTAAGACCGTACTTTCAATCACATCCAATAGTGGTTCTTAGCACCTTCCCACTGCGATCGGTGCTGCATAGCCCAAGTCAATCTGGTCGATTGGCCAAGTAGGCGATAGAGCTGAGAGAGTACGACATCGACTACCGAGGCCGCACTAGCGAAAAATCACAAGTACTGGCCGACTTCCTGATAGAGCTGCCAGACGAAATCAAAGAACTCGAAATCCCTAGCCTTCCTTGGCTACTTCACGTAGACGGAGCGTCATCCAAGAGCGGCTCAGGCGTGGGAATACGTTTGACATCGCCAACAGAAGAAGTACTCGAACAGTCCTTCCGCCTAGGATTCAACGCCTCCAACAATGAAGCAGAATATGAAGCACTCCTGGCAGGAATGAAACTTGCAAAAGGTCTAGAAATCGAAAAAATTTCAGTGTTTTGCGACTCACAGCTCGTCGCTAACCAGTTCAACGGCGAGTACGCTACTAAGGATGAACGGATGGAGGCTTATCTTAAAATCGCAAAGGATTTAGCAGCTCATTTCAAGGAATGCACGGTAACCTGCATCTCTCGAGAAGAAAACACTGATGCAGATGCACTCGCAGCTGTCGCGTCCAAAACAGACGAAGATGTTCGAAGGATCATCCCCGTTGAGTTCATCAAAAAACCAAGTATCCATCTTCACAGCTCAACCAACGTGATCACCCGCTCTCAGGCGGCCAAGAGAAAAACCCAAAACGAATCGGCATAGTCGCATCACCCTGAAACCGCCAAACAAATTCGTCCAAGAAAGAAGGATCGAAGCGCACCAACAGAAACGGCTCCTCCGGAACTCACTGAGTCAGCCACTCCTCACAAATTTGCGACAATCCCACACGAACTTACCAAGCCGGCTCGCCCCACCTACCTCGCACCAGAGACAGTTCAGCCCGAACTCCTCGAGACAACTAGCAATGAATCTGAGGTACTATCTCCTCCCGAAGTAGTGCAGACGACTAACCATGAACATAACGAGGTAGCTAGTCCCGAATTTCCCATTCCCGAAGGCGGAATCCTACCTAAGCTGACCGACCAAGCAAGTCGAGGCAGATAGCCCAATACCGATGGAGACGACTCTTTTTGACCCATGCAAGACAGCAAGTCCTGTTCCAACAGAGCAAGCTCATCCTCAAGCTGAAGAAGCAACCCGTTGTCCGCCTTCAGCGATAATCCCTTATAAGCCTGGCAGCACGTCCAGTACTGAATTGGTGGCAACAAAAGAGACCGATCAGCCAGCCCCTAACGGAGAAGAAGCCACAACTGAAGGTGAAGCAAGTGATACAGAATACAGCTGCGACAAGCCGTGGATGGACCAAATCCGAGGATACATAGCGGACGGCGAGTTCCCCAAAGACAAATGGGCGGCTCGTAAACTTAGAGCACATGCGGCTCGCTACGTTCTCCTCGATGGAAATATCTTCAAGTGGCGACTGTCCGGACCTTTGCTCGTTTGCGTAGAAGGAAAAGACGCCAGGCGAGTAATGGAAGAAGTTCACAGCGGCTCTTGCGGTAACCACTCCGGAGGCCGAGCACTAGCAATCAGAATTAAGCGCCACAGTTACTTCTGGCCAACCATGGTCCAAGACTGTGAGAAGTTCTCCTCTTGCTGCGAAAAGTGTCAACGGCATGCGCCAATGATTCATCAGCCTACCGAGCTCCTGTCATCCATAACATCACCTTATCCATTCATGCGCTGGGCTATGGACATCGTCGGACCTCTCCATCCCTCACGGCAGAAGCGTTATCTCTTGGTTTTGACAGATTACTTCTCCAAGTGGGTCGAGGCAGAGTCATACTCCAGCATCAAAGACAAATAGGTTGAGAAGTTCATCTGGAAGAACATCATCTGCCGGCATGGCGTACCGTACGAGATTGTCACCGACAATGGCACACAATTCATCTCTTCCAAATTTGACCTCTTTTGTGATAAGTGGAAAATACGCCTGAACAAGTCCACGCCACGTTGTCCCCAAGGAAACGGGTAAGCTGAAGCAACTAACAAAACTTTTATTGCAGGACTTAAGAAACGGCTGGACGAGAAAAAAGGACGATGGGCAGACGAACTCGAAGGTGTCTTATGGTCCTATCGCACCACCCCACGGCGAGCAACGGGCGAAACTCCATTCGCTCTCGTATATGGAACAGAGTGCGTCATTCCTCCAGAAATACATTTTCCCGAAGTCCGTCGCAGACTCCTGCCAGAGCAGGAAGGACTCAACCATCTGCTACTCCTTGACGAGCTAGACCTAATCAACGAGCGACGCGACCAAGCATTGCTTAACATCACCCGTTACCAGCTGGCCGCATCAAAATATTACAACTCCAAAGTCCGCACCAGGCGATTCCATGAAGGTGACTTAGTCTTACGAGAAGTATTCCAGAACACAGTCGAACGGAACGCCGGTAAGCTTGGAGCGCATTGGGAAGGACCTTACGTAATCACCAATGTAGTCCGACCAGGCGTTTATGAACTCGCCAACATGGAAGGACGAGCCATTCCGCGATCATGGAACGCTCGACATTTAAAGAAGTACTATCATTAAGTTACCCTTCCACCACTAAGGCGTACTATCATTCATCTACATTCCAGTTACTTAGCATGAACTACGAGCGACTTGATCCCTGCAAATGGTACGTAGGCAGTCCATTTTCGGATGGGTTCAGTTGCCCCCCTCCCAAAGGGGGGGGGGGGGGGGAGTGGGTACGTATACTCGTATACTCCCATTTTTTGTAACAAGCTTTTTCTCTAAAGAAAAACAATTTGTTCAAATCTCATTTACATCCTCCGCGGATCGATCAACTTAACGTTACAGACATCTTGTCATTACAAACGTTGCTACTGGCCATAGCAACTAACTTATACATATTATTCACATCTGACTATTACAATTCTCATAAACTTCACAGCGCGCTATACAAATAAAGATGTCCATTTCGAGCGGAGTCGTTCACGGGAACGTCTCCGTAACCCGAAATGTCCATCCAAAGCCCGACTATCTAAACGTCGGTTAAAACATGTTTGTTTTAGAGCAAGTGTGTTCATGAGGAATCCATTTGTAAACTAAGGCAAACATCGGAAAACCCAGTAAAACAAATCACTGGTCTAAGCATTACATATTTACCAACCACTCGACAAACCTAGACAGCCGCAAAAAGATGTTTTGTAAACGGGACGCCGTCTACGAAAAACAGAAACCTTGAACATCCAAGAGAACATTAAGACAATTATCAAAGCATAAAAACAAAAATGTTTTGCATTTTTTTTCTAAGCATTGAAGATGACGACCCATCACCTCCAAGAAACGGTTCGCGTCGTCTCAATCAAACTTACATTCTTTCGAACAAATCTCTCCATCAATGGAATCACATCATCCTTTCATTATCGGATCGCCAAGACGAACCGACACTATCTCTTTCAAAACGGCTCGTCACAGCACGACCTTAGCCATTCTAGCGAATCACGACTCGCCACTATCATGGTCACCACGACTCGCCACTACCATAGCCACCGCGGCTCGCCATAATCTCTTGAACGGCTTGGCGCTAACATGAAAATCCTCACGGCTAGACACCAAAATCAAATTTCACGGGTAGGCGTCATAATCTCTTGACCAGTTACGGATCGTCGACATCTCCCATGTACAGGTCGGCTTAAACTTCTTCTCATAATTGATTACGCCAAGAGCAAATGCGCGAAGGGCTCATCAAATTTTTACTAAGTATGGGATAAGACAAGCTACAACGCCTAGTTATGACATGTCGAAACGTGAAGGAAATCCGCATAACTTCTTTTCGTCACGGCTAGTCATAATATACATTCCTTCAATGATCGTCATGCTACCAAAGCTTTCACGAGTCGCCATCAAGTTTTTCATCATAAGATCTGCATCATGCCTCACTTGGTTTGACTTGGCGTTTCTCACGGTTGCTCACAACGGCTAGTCAAATATCCTCTTTCACGGATCGGCAACCCACATCCTCCTCTCGGATCGGCATCTTTGCACAAAAATGGTTTATGACTCGTCATTGGCGAGCCATTTATATTTCACAATTGGCTCGGCATATCACTCAACAATGGCTCGACATCTTTTCACAGAAAGGGTTTACGGCTCGTCATTAGTTTATCACCACGGAAATCGACGTTCCCACCAAATACTCTAAGGGCCGATAAGTCTTCACCACGGCTAGTCAAAAGTTCTTTACCAAGAACTGATGTATATTCCCTTTCATAATCGATCTTGCCAAGTTAAGAAAAGCTATATGGGATCGGCATATGAACGGCACAACATCAACATATTACAATGGATCGTCATGGAATTTACGTAATGACAACAATATTCACTTACATGGGCGCCACTAATGGACTTGTTCACTTGGTTAAATCAAAATCTTTCATATTGGCTTACCTTCAAGTGCAAGCAACGAATCGCTGAAACGACCCGACCCGTTTTTTTTTTTTTTAAACAATTAAACCCTTGGTCTCGGACTAGCATTCCCATAAATGCTATCCTCAACAACCAAGCAACACAGACAATCAAAACAACAGCGGATAACCAAAATAAGAATTCCATTAAATCTAAACCAAACAATTCCAATAACAAATTCCAATGCAATAAAACCAGCAACCTAGCGGAGTTCTAAGACAGAAATGGAAAAACATCAACAACACACAGCACGAAACCGAGACCCTAGATCATCTCCCTCTTCGTTGCCATGATTCCACGATCACAATTTGCCTTTACCTGCATCACATGGTTAAAAGAGATGCGTGAGTATTATCACAAATACCCAGTGAGACGGTCCTCCCATCTACGACTGCGCACACAGACGCGATGGATCCGCTCAGGCAAACACGCATCAAACAACGCACAAAGCAAACACAACAACACGGCTCAACCACAGCCCAACAGGCAGCCTGTCGACCGACACTACCACTAGGTGTCGATCGACAGCCCTGTTCACACCTGTCGATCGACACACCCACGGTGCCTGTCGATCGACAGCTCAACTGGACCCTGTCGATCGACACAACCTCTAGGTGTCGATCGACAGCTCCTCGATCA
>LT669788.1:23111459-23224866 GCA_900128785.1 Arabis alpina | reverse complement strand
AGATGCTAAAGCAAGTGGACTCGGTCGGTACAAACTTACCTGAGGAAGCGGTAACGGAAGCTCAAGGAGGTGAAAAACAGAGTGAGGTGGTATCAACGGAGGATGATGTAGAGGAGGGAGAATGGACTACTCCAACACGCTCTATACGTAGTCCGGATAAAAGGAAAAAAGAAATGGAATATGGTCAAGTATCAATTCTATCAAATTCTCGATTCTCTGTTTTAAGTGAATCAGATATTCCTGAGCAAGATAAAACAGAGGAACCTGAGAAGCAAGATAAAACCGAGAAACCAGAACAGCATGAGGAAGACACCGATATTGAAGTAGAAACAGAGGAAGATGGTATAGAGAATTCACAAGGTGATGCTCACTCTAATGGTGAAAACCAAAAAGTACAGGATCCCCCTACTAGGCAATATATCCCTCGGATATCTAAAGTAAATCACAAAGTTTTGGGGGAGTCTACTTCCCAAAAACCTACGGCTACAAATCCTAGTGGTTTGAACACACGTAAATCCCGGAAAAAACATTAATGTCAGGTTTCTTCTGGAATATGAGAGGCTTTAATCAATCTAATAAACATTTGGTGGTTCGAGATTGGATTCAACACAATTCTTTCCAATTCGGTGCACTCATGGAAACGAGAGTTAAAGAAAATAAAGCCATGAGGATTGCTGAAACTACATTTCAAGGATGGTCTTCTCCATCAAACTACGAGTACAACCGGCTTGGTAGAATATGGGTGGTATGGAGTCCTACAGTCCGAGTTACTCCGGTTTTTAAGAGTGGACAGGTTATTACTTGTTCGATATTACTTGAAGGCAGAAGTGAGGAGTTCTTCTGTTCTTTTGTGTATGCTTCTAATATTATGGACGAGAGGAAAGAATTGTGGTCAGATTTGAGGAGTCACCAAGATTCTCCATTGTTTAGAGATAAACCATGGATGATTCTAGGGGATTTCAATGAAACACTAGATGTAGAAGAACACTCTGGATATTTGGATTCTTCAACGCCTTTAACCGGAATGAGAGATTTCCAAGAATTGGTTCGTTATAACTCACTTGCTGATATGTCATTTCATGGTCCGCAGTTTACTTGGTGTAATAAGAGGGAAGCGGAGGGATTGATATGTAAGAAATTGGATAGAGTTCTGATAAATGAGGCATGGCAAAATTATTATCCACAATCATACTCTGTTTTTGAAGCAGGGGGATGTTCAGACCATCTACGGAGCCGAATTCACATAACAAACCAACCATTACGACCTCGGAGACCTTTCAAGTTTACAAACGCTATCACCAAATCCCCTGGGTTTCTGCCATTGGTTGAGTCCTACTGGGATAGTACTGATGTCCTGTTCAGTTCAACCTCAGCGATGTTCCGGCTTTCAAAAAAGCTAAAAGCTCTAAAACCAGACCTGCGGAAACTTAGTAAAGATTATCTTGGAGATCTTTCAAAGCGTACTAAGCAGGCTTATGATATTTTATGTGACTTACAATCCCGTACAATGTCAAATCCTAGCCAAGGTGCAATGTCAGAGGAAACTCGAGCGTATTCGAAGTGGAAAGCTTTATCGGTTCTTGAAGAGAAGTTTCTCAGACAGAGGTCCAAACTCCATTGGTTAAAAGTGGGAGATGGTAATAATAAATATTTTCACAATGCGGTGAAAAAAAGAGAAGCACGTAATTCGATTCGGGAAGTGGTAAGAAGTGATGGCACGATTGCAATAACACAAGAAGAGATTAAAGTGGAGGCAGAGAGTTTCTTTAGGAATTTCTTAACCCACCAAGAACAACATGAAGGGATCTCGGAGGATGCTCTTCGAGACTTATTACAATTTGAATGTAGTGACTTGGATGTTGCAATGTTGAGTGGTATGGTAACAGAGGAGGAAATAAAGAAAATTGTTTTTGCGATGCCGGGAAACAAAGCACCGGGTCCAGATGGTTATACAACAGAGTTTTTTAGAGAAGCTTGGTCAATTGTAGGGAAAGATGTAGTGATTGCTATTCAATCCTTCTTTGATAAGGGTTTTCTTCCAAAAGGGGTTAATTCGACGATTTTGGCACTCATACCAAAGAAAGAAGAAGCAAGAATAATGAAAGATTATAGACCGATATCTTGCTGCAATGTTTTGTACAAGATTATCTCAAAAATCCTAGCGAATCGACTCAAGATGGTTCTACCAAAGTTCATTGCACCGAACCAATCAGCTTTTGTCAAAAACAGATTGTTAATGGAGAATGTCCTATTAGCTTCTGAGTTGGTAAAGAACTATCACAAGGTCACAATTTCACCTCGATGTACGCTTAAGATTGACATTGCAAAAGCTTTCGATTCAATCCATTGGCCGTTTTTGCTATCCACTCTCTCAGCTCTAAAGATTCCGGAGACATTCATACATTGGATCAGATTATGTGTTACTACAGCATCATTCTCAGTCCAAGTAAATGGAGAGTTGGCAGGTTTTTTTAAGAGCGAACGTGGTCTTCGTCAAGGTTGTTCTCTCTCTCCTTACCTCTTTGTTATTTGTATGAACGTGCTATCTCGAATGCTGGATCAGGCGGGTTGTGCTCAAAAATTTGGTTACCACCCGACGTGCAAGAATGTGAAACTTACGCACTTGTGTTTTGCGAATGATTTGCTCATTTTTTCTGATGGAACTAAACGATCTATTGAAGGAATTCTACAAGTATTCGATGATTTCTCCAAGTTTTCGGGGTTATTGATTAGTATTGAGAAGTCCACACTTTATATGGCTGGGGTTTCCGAAGAGAATCAAACTACCATTCTAGATTAGTTCCCATTTGGTTCAGGTTTATTGCCAGTAAGGTACTTGGGGCTTCCACTACTGACCAAGCGTATGACTGCCCATGATTACTCTCCCTTGTTAGAAAAAATTCGTGGTAAAATAAGTGGGTGGACAGCAAGATATCTCTCTTTCTCAGGACGTCTTCAACTCATCGGCTCTGTTATCTACAGTCTTACCAACTTTTGGATCTCAGCATTTCGTTTGCCCAAAGCTTGCTTGAAGGAGATCGACAAACTTTGCGCTGCATTCTTGTGGTCAGGTCCGGAATTAAATGGAAACAAGGCTAAAATCTCGTGGAGTGAAGTTTGCAAACCTAAGGCAGAGGGGGGCTTGGGTTTGAGACCACTAGTAGAGGCTAACAAAGTAAGTTGTTTAAAGCTTATATGGAGAATTCTATCGGCTCACTCTTCTATGTGGGTTAACTGGATACGCCGACACTTAATCCGCAAAGGATCATTTTGGACAGTAAAGGAGACATCTTCTTTGGGTTCTTGGATGTGGAGGAAACTCCTAAAGTACAGGGAGTTAGCACACAACTTTACACGAATGGAGGTTCACAATGGTGTAACCACTTCTTTTTGGCTTGATATTTGGTCACCTAAAGGATGTTTAATCGATATAGTGGGAATGCGAGGCTGTATCGATCTGGGAATACCCTACCACTCGACGGTTGATCATGCGGTGCGCAACCATCGCAGGAGAAATCACCGGCTAGAGGCATACAACACCATAGAAGAGGTAATAGAGGAGCAACGAAACAAAACTCCATCACATGAGGAAGACATAGTATTATGGAGGAAAAAAGAAGGTATTTTCAAACCAAAATTCAATTCTAAAGCAACTTGGGAACTTGTACGTGAAGCTAATCCTCTCACCTCATGGAGGAAGGGGATATGGTTCCTGCACGCAACTCCTAAATACTCTTTCCATGCGTGGTTAGCTACACGGAACCGATTAAGCACAGGTGATCGAATGATTCTATGGAATGTTGGTGTTGATGGCAGCTGCGTATTTTGCAGAGGTAATATTGAGAGTAGAGACCACCTTTTCTTTGATTGTGTCTTCTCAGCGGAGGTATGGAAAGGCCTAACGGGTAAGCTCCTTGGGCAAAACTATACTAGGGATTGGAATCTCATAATGGTGATATTGGTTGATCTTTCACGAGATCACATCCATCTCTTTCTCCTAAGATATGTGTTTCAAGCAACGATCCACACAATATGGAGAGAACGGAACAATCGAAGACATGGAACAGCTCCAGTCATGGCAACGCAACTGATCCAGTTCATCGATAAACAAGTACGAAATCAACTATCAACTATTCGGGAAATTGGTGATCAAAGATATGAGAAGGGCATGGAGACTTGGTTCACATTTCAAACGAGTTAACATTTGATATAACAGAATAAAGATTCAACAAAGTCGCACTAGTTGTAAAAAACGGTTTTTTGGTTTGAATAAATTTAACATTCATACAAAAAAAATATAAAAAAAAATATATATATATATATATATATATATATATTCTACAGTGGTGTCTTTTCGATAAAACTGATTTATTTGTTGTTTACTCGATCAAGTGGGTTACATTACAGTATTTCTTTCATCTGCCCCCAAACCCCTCGAAAGGGATTCATTTTTGTTGTTTGTGGAATAGATTTTGTAGCCTTATACCAAACACCCACATCGAGCTCTGCTTGTTATCTTTAGAATAGTTCACCAATAGGAGTCATCAGTCAGTTATGGTCTCACATCCCACATCATCATGAGTTGCTACGAAGTTTCAGTAACACAAAAACTTTGACCAGTGGTTTTAATGTGATCTCAAGATGATCGTGAACTCTATAGATAACAATATATACTTATTTCAAGAAAACTCACACCACCACGTTAATGAACATCAAGAGTGATTTGCAACATTGAGATTCATGTTGGATATCCCATATAAATTTTGATTTTCACATCACTGGTATGTTGAGACATATATAGTTAACTAGAAATGTGGGTAGGGTGGATAAGTGACGCCTACAAGGGATTCGAGAAATTAGGAACAAAAAAAAAAAAAAAAAAAAGAGAGAGAATGAAGTAAACAAAACAAAATTATTTGCCATCAACAACTCAAACTAAATTCCCAGGTTTAAATCCATATTTTAAAATACTGTAGTAGGAGCACTAAAGTATGAGAAAAGTAAGTTTGTAGGCTGTAAAACATGATCGATGTGTTGAATGTGTACTCGAGTCTTTCTATAGGTATAATTAAAGGAATATCAACCAAGAAAGATAACAAGATATATGATGAAGAATTACAAAGGATTTGATAAAACAACATATCCGAAGTTATAACCATTTTGATACGACAGAGTAGAACGTGTACATATTACATATCCGAAGTTATAACCATTTTGATTGACCAGTCCCGCGTGTGCCTTAGGAACCAATATTGTTGGAAGATTTATTGGCATAACGCTTACATCGATTGTAGTAAGTGCATTTAACGGCCTTACTGTCTCGTCCCATGTTTGTCACACGATTAGGTTTAGTTTTAGACGGCTTGGTTTTGGCCGGTTCGTTATCAGTGTATTTTGTTGCACTGTGTGGCGACACGCTTCTTGGATTTACAATTTTGGAGCCATTGTTCCCTTTTTCTTCCAAATTCCTCCTCATGGTCATTAACTCTGTTTCTCCACCTACAAAACGTAAAAAATAACACATAAACATAGAGCATCACTCAAGCCTTTAGTAAACACAACCATAATTTGTCCCTAATTAAGCGATATATGAACTAACTAACAAAGTAAAAACAGTAAATGAGTTAAAACTATAATGTCTATATAATATAGGTTGAAGACTCACCTAATTTTCGGTGTTCCATTTGGGCAGCAAAGGCTTTTTCATCAACATAAGGTGAAAATACGATAAAAATAAGAAAGAAAATGATGAACGAGAGTGTAGAGACCGCCATCTTAGTATATTGATCGAGTGATGCTCACTTTGATTCAATTTTAAGCATTTATATAGAATATAGAAGCTTGTGGTATGGTACATTTTAACGTTTACTCCCGTCAGATGGGTTTGCATTGAATCATATAGACTAGAGAAGAGAAAGAGTTGACGCTATAGAGGATTTAGTTTGTGTGTCTTAGCGTTTACTCAGTCAATTGGTGTTTGCGGTACGTTACTTATGTGGGTCAACTTTGTCTTTTTTCTTTGTTTTTTTCAATTTTAATAATGATAATAATACATTACCACTCCGAAAGTAGTTCACAATAGCGATGCTAAAAACTTACTACCATTGGTACTTTACCTACGTTAAGAAGAAGTTTGCAGCGACTACAAAAGACGCCATTTCACTAAGTCCCTCAAAAACGTGATTAGAGTTTTAAGGTTTTTAGGCGAATGAAAAAATGTGGAGTTTTATGTAATTCTTTATAGTAATTATACTATTATTTTGAACAAGAAGAAATTATAACATAATTCATTTTAGCCATATAAGCACTAAACTAACAATAATTTTGTACATTATTAACATTGTCTTTCTTTTATAACATTAAATCGCATTATTGACTCTTTTTTAACTAAACTAGATTTTATAATATGTAAATAGGTTGATTTTCAGATTAGATAATTAAATAGGTTGATTACTTGATATTGATATTTGAACATATATTCAACTTTATTTATTTTATTTTGTTCAACATATTTAGTTCATGATTATTTTTTATCATCAAACAATACTGATTAAATCAGCCCTTTTTGTGAAATAACATAATCATCAATCGGTGCAACAATATAATATGCAAATCTACATATTATTCATATATAACTTTACGAGGTCCGTACATCCTCAAATGCCAAACTTTATTAGAGAGATTCATGCATATACTTCAATAAACATAGGTCTATATTTAGACGTTTTTATATTTCAGAAGCTTCTCATGGATCATCTGACGGAGCTGGCGAGCTATTCTGATGGAAAACTTTTGATGGAGGGTGTTGTAAATCAGCTCGCACTCGATGGTCCATGCCACGTGGCTACGGTGGCTACGGTCGATGATCCACACCTCGTTCCTACCGGGCATGGTATATGCCACGTTCGTACGACCATCACTGTGTACCATAGGAATAATGGTGGTGGTTACTCTAAACGTCTTGTAGTTGTGCATGAAGACATGAGTGCTCTTCATTCTCATCGTACTTGTTCTATTCTCCCAATCTTCGGCCTCGATCTCAACGTTAGCTTATGGTGCAAAACATACAAAGGAATTAAGGTTTTAATTATTATAAATATGAAATATAAATGATAAATCAATGCATGAGAGTTAATTACCATCATCTTTAAACCCTTCCATGAAAGTTTTAAAGCATTCGTCGGCCTGACACTGTAGCTCAATGAAGTCGCTCTTTCCATTAACTCCAAGTCTTAGATCAGTTTCGAAATCGATAGTCTTGAAGTGTCTGACCAGATACTCAATGATCCTCTCTGGATCTCCCATGTCATGACGAATCTTCTCGAACTCAATGGTCCACGCCAAGCGGCCACCTTTGCTATGTTCCTTAGGAGTTACGGTGATGGTTGCTTTGACCGACTTGTAGCTTTCACTGACCCAGTTTCCATACATGAACACGGTCAATATTCCTTTCTCAAAATCCTCAGACTTCAATCCGATCCTTGGCTCAGTCTGAGAACGGGCTTCTATAGTGAAAGATAACAATTAAGTGTTTTGATCGATGGTTCAAAAAAATTATATATGAAAGAAATATGGAAGAGTTAATTATTTACCCATAGGGTGCCGATCATGATGTTTGACGGTGAAAAAGTTAAGGTATGTTATCGGCGTACACACAATGTCAAACTCTCCGGAACAAGATCCATGTAGTATCATTCTCTGTTTTGTGTGTTTTTAATGATAAGTGAATGTTTTTTGGGTTTGATTATAATCCCTTCGATGAAGGTGTTTATACTCATCATTTAAATTTTTTTCTTTCACCATATCGAATATTTCTAAATATAAACAAATGGTTCAGCATTTACAATTTTCGTCATCGTCCACTCAGTTAATCAAATTGTACATTGCCAATTTGAGATCACCTGCCTATGTATCAAATTAACTCTAACCAAGCGAAGTTTTTACGTCGTAATGAATTCCTTATCTATAGTACTACAACCTTTTTATTAACATATTACTATATAACATAAGCCAATTAATGTGCATGTGATGAAATTAAAAGAAATGAAGTATAAAAAAGATCATAGGCTTCTACAAGGAAATGAAGTGATGGTGAATGTTGTGTTGACTGAGTTGTGAAGCCTGATGAAATAGAATTAGTGTGATGATCAAGTTAACGCAGATATGGAAAGAAGATGAAAGTCAAGAGGAAACTTAGACTTCTAAGAAAAATAATAGTAGGTACTCAAATATGTGAGCTTGATGCCTATCTTCGTATGTAATTTATCTAGGCATTGTAGTGTTGGAAACCATATGCAATTGTAATTGCAATCTTATTCTAATGAAATTATTCTAGACTTGGTACCGGGGAGTAGGAAACGAATCCTAGTTAACAAATCTATGTGTGTTATTTAGTTTATACTCATACATACTTGTTACACACACAAACGTACATACACAAAACTGCATTTTCATAATTTGTGCTTTTAATTTAGCTAAATTGCGAGATTCTTCTTTATTGTATATGGATGTAGATCATGAAATTAGAAAGGTTTCAATTAATGATTCTTCAGGTAACTTCAGTAGAGAAACTTCATTGAAATGATTTCTAAATTTCCAAAGCAAAATAATTTGTAACTAAACAAAAATATAGATAACTCATTAAAAACGATAAACTAAGCGGGTGTATTCAATCTAATATTTGAGAGGATTTGATTTTAATGGAGTTTTAGATGATTTTGGGTCATTAAAATACTATAGAATCCCATGTAAAATCATGGGATTTGCTTTGTTATCTTTTTAACTAAGAAAATCCACCAAAACAAATTAAAATCACATCAAGTCTCCTAAAATTGACTACTTAAAACATTTCCAATAACACTAGATTTTAAAGTGAATTTTAAAATCACAAGTTCAATAATACTGGATTTTAAAGGAGTTTTTAAAATTCATATTTGAATAACAGAGGATTTGTCATTTTAACACAAATCACTCCAAAATCCATATTGAATACACTCCCCTAAAAGAGAAATTAACGTGTAAGTTTTCTCGAAAAAGCAACATATCTTTTGTGAGCTAATATTATATGATTTGTAAGTAAGTCATCAAAAGCTAATGTTATGTTGAAATGAGATTTTATGGCTTTGTGTATTGGAATCGTACCGGTTTATAACACTTTATAAATCATTAATTACGAATTTAATTATTAGGATTCGTGCAATGCTAAATCCAATCTAGATGTTAGGATTTTGAATATACCTTAGATATTCTGTTGCAACGATGAATCGAAACAAATTTTGAGCCTATCTTAGTACTTCAAGTGTCGTAGAAGCTAGTACTGTTCATATCGAATCTCAAAACATGACAACGAACTATTCATCTCTTTCTCTTTTTGTTTTCATAGTTCGGCGAGAACTACATTATGCAACCTTATATAATGAACTACATAACCTAATTTATTGAGATCTAATGGGTCAGGCCCATCAATGCACACATGATTTTCTTTTCAAATAAGAGATTATAAAGATGATTGGTAGAGACTTTAGTTTTAGACTATTACTTTAAAAGAAATGTAAAATGGGTGTAGAAAATTTTAGAAACTGTGACTTTAAAAAGCGAAAAGTTTGATTTTATAGACTTTAGAAAAATTGTCGAACAAAGAGAAAAAAAACTAAAATGGTTGTGAGAACTTTTAAGAACATTTATAGGACTTGGAAGACTTTTAAATCAACAAAGTCTAATTGGGTAAGTTACGATTTTAGAGTCTTTGAATATTTATAAAGTTCTCACAGTTTTCAAAGTTTATTTTGTCAATCACCCCATAATTACTCCTCTATTTTTTTTTTGTACATCTACATCATAGAGGAAATTATTGAAATTGCCATTTGTTATGAAATTTCTTTTCAAATGTGCCATTAAATTCAATTTTTACAAAAAATGTCATCAATTGAAATGATTTTGTCTTTTAGTGAAAGAAAAATTACAGTTTTACCCCTATCATCTTTTTCACCCATTCTCTTTCTTCTTGTCCTCTTTTCTCTCTTTCTTCTTTTTCTTCTTCTTCTCTTTCTTTATCTCTTGATCGGAAAAAATGGTGGATGATGGTGAACGTCGACGGCAACGGTGGTCAACGGTGGTCAACGGTGGACCAGACGGAGACGATGGACAAGATGATGGTGGACAAGATAACGACAAAGACAGTGGTCGAAGGACAGGATAGCGACGGACATGGTGGTCGGAGGACAAGATGACGACAGAGACGGTGGTCGGAGGACAAAATGACGACAAAGACGGTGGTCGGAGGATAAGATGACGACGAAGACGGTGGTCCGAGGACACGGTGATGGACAATATAACAACTTGGTGGACAAGATAGTGACGGAGACGGTGACCGGAGAACAAAATGGCGACGGAGATAGTGGTGACTGAAACAGTGACCGGAGGACAACATTATGACGGTGGTGGACAATATTAATTTTTGGTTACATAATAAACAAAAAAATAAAACTTTTGATGAGATAGCAATTAATGAGGGGGTGAATTGGTCTTTTTTCTTTCACTAAAAAACAAAATCAATTCAATTGATGGCATTTTTTGTAAGAATTGAATTTAATGGCACATTTGAAAAGAAATTTCATGACAAATGGCAATTTCAATAATTTTCCCTACATCATATGTATCTCATATAAATAATTTATATGTTATATATATATATATACATTATTGCTCAAAATCAATATACCCCTAATCGAGTCTGCTTAGATGTGTGACTCTGTAGAATCGTATAATATTGGTAATAGATTTTTAAACTTATAGATTATAAGTGGTCGATTAGTCGGCGATTCTTCAAGTGTTATCCATGGGTATCACCAAGCTCCGGATCCATTCGGATTCGAAATAACTCATGGATGCAATCTATCGTGAACATGCTATTTTAAAGAAGAATCTATTGTGTTTGAGTTTATCCATTTTTAACTCATGTGTTTATCATGGGATCACATCTGATATATTGATTTGTTCTTTCATGTTTAACTCTATTGTGTTTTAGTTTATCCCTAAGAAGGATAATGATAGGGATGATTATCTAGCCAAACAATGATTTGTTCTTATAAGAAACTTAATTTAAGAGTGATGGAGAAAACACATGTTTATGAGAAAAAAAAAAGATAATAAACACTCTAATAAAATATTATAACTAAATACTATACGATTATCAAACTTTGAGGTTACACCTTTAACTAGAATAAAGTACAAATGATTTCAGAACAATTTCTAACTATATCAAGTGTGTAGATGTAGATTTTTTTCATTTGCTTAATTTAGCAATCATAATTTTAAATAACTTTTTACATATGAAAATTTATAATTATAAATATGTGTTGTCAAATTTTAGAGTATTCGATCATTTTTTCAGATATACAAATTGATAAAATAAAAACAAATAGTAAGCCACACTATTTGTATCTAGTGCAATATAACTACTTTGCAAGCTCTAATATATTTTAGTTGAAGTATTTATATATTTTGATATAATAGAAAGAGGAGTCACTTGTTTGATGTTTTAGGCATCTGAAATCCCAAGGTCGGCTCTGCATACGTCTACATGTGATATGGATGGAGAAAAATCACATGCTCTACCGTAACTCCTACATATACTTTGATTAGCCAAATTGATATTAGGATCTGTAACAGAGTCTCTAATCTATATAGGGACAATCGCCCGTCTCTAGCTTATGTTCTTCAGCAGCAATGGTTCGTGAGACTAGCATTTCTTCTATTTTTGTCAGTTAGCTAAACAAACATTTGTCTTTTCCAAATGGTTTCTAGTCTTCCTCTTCAGAATAATGAGAAGAGGTCCCTAGACTCTACCTCAAGTCTACTTGAGAGGACAGATATTTCCTAAGGAAATAGACTAAATATTGATTTCGGATCTATAGAAATTAGAGTTTAGACTCGAACTTTGAAGTTATAAAAAGAAAACATTTGTGTTTTCCTCATTCTAATAAAATTAGTGATGAACCTTTTGATTTACCTACTCATTGATTGATGTTTGGGGTCCACTAGGACCACTACAACAAAACATTTTCATGACTCATAGAATTTCTCATGGATTCCAATCTGGTGATCCTTCAAAAAGGGTTGACGTAATTCCGGCGGACTTTAGACGATATTCATAGCCATTTGAATATTGTCGTTCGTATAGAAAGCCGTATATCAAAAGAAAAAGGAATATATATTTCATATGTTATGGACGGAGAAATAGATATCGGACCCACTAAGGAAGTAATTAGATAACCTAACAAGTCATGAAATTAAAACATATCACGTGTAAGGTATATATTTTACGTTGTAGATAATGTATCTCTAGAAAAAGAAAATTAGTTCTACGTTCTAACTTCCACGGCCCACCCTATTAGTATTTGATTCTGCCGCATTGTTTGTCTTTCAACTATCTTACCAGTCTTCTACCATCTATCAATTGCAATTTCTAGTGACCATAGACTAAACCGGAGCCTAGTTTATATATGGACTAATCATATAGTACAATCTATTCAGAAAACGACACCAGTTATTTAATTATGATTTAGTCTTGTCTTCATGAAAGAGCTTTAAATTTGCCGAGGACCGAGGAAGTTTCCACTTGAATAATTCAACCTTTTTCCAATAAAGAAAATTCGCCAAACGCAAATGTTGCCTAACGACGCTAACACAAAACTGACCTCAGCTTTCTCCAAAGCAAAGTCGCAAAAAACCTCTTCTCTTCTAATTTCAAAACTTATTACAAATCATCGACTTCAACAATTTCTATTCGTTTTAGGTTATCTATATATGTCCTTTCTCTAATCTAAATCCCAACATTACCATGATGAGGTTTTTCGTTTTCGGGTTTTTCTTGCTATTATTCGTTCCTTCTCCAATCTCCGCTGGTTTCTATTCAAACTCCTCATCCATTCCGCCGAACGCCACAGGAAACGTTTGGAACTCGTTCTTGAATTTCACCGGTTGTCATACGGGCATGAAAGTTGATGGCCTCTACAAGATCAAACAATACTTTCAACATTTTGGCTACATCCCAGAGACTCTCCCAGGAAATTTCACTGACGACTTTGACGATATCCTCAAGAACGCGGTTGAGATGTACCAAAGGAACTTCCAGCTAAACGTCACCGGAGAACTCGACGAGCTCACTCTCATACACGTCGTGATCCCACGTTGCGGTGTCCCGGACGTAGTCAACGGCACCTCAACTATGCATGGCCATGGAAGAAGAACCTATGAGGTATCCTTCACCGGACGAGGCCCACGTTTCCACGCCGTCAGACGCTACTCTTTCTTCCCGGGAGAGCCGCGTTGGCCAAACCACCGACGTGATCTAACCTACGCGTTTGACCCGCGAAACGCGTTGACCGAGGAAGTCAAGAACGTGTTCTCACGCGCGTTCGTTCGTTGGGCGGAGGTGACTCCGCTAACGTTCACGCGGGCGGAGTCGTTCTTGACCGCTGACATAAGAGTGGGATTCTACTCTGGTGATCACGGTGATGGAGAACCGTTTGACGGTGTGATGGGAACACTGGCTCACGCGTTTTCGCCTCCTAGTGGTCATTTCCACCTCGACGGAGACGAGAACTGGGTCGTCTCTGACTCGGGCGGTGATGGTTTTCTCTCGGTGACAGCGGCTGTTGATCTAGAATCAGTGGCTGTTCATGAGATTGGTCATATTCTAGGGTTAGGCCATTCCTCTGTTCAAGACTCGATCATGTATCCAACCATCACGACTGGGAGGCGTAAGGTTGATTTGACGAGCGATGACGTGGAAGGAGTCCAATATTTGTACGGTGCGAATCCTAACTATAACGGTTCTGTATCTCCACCACCGTCCACTCAACAACGAGACACTGGCGATTCCGGTGATGCTCCATGTAGAATCGATGGCTCTAGATCGGTTTTGACTAGTCTATTAATGTCGACCGTTGGATTATTTCTGTTGTATTTACTGTAGATTCTCTTATTAGTTTATATTGAATTAGTTGATTAATTTACAGATTTTTGACACGATTTGTTACAGTATTTTTGGTTTTAGATTGGTTCTCGAGTCATTCATATTAGAATACATTTTTTGTTACCAATTAAGAAAGGATGAAAATCATTAGATTGTGTTATATATCTCACCAGCTACTACATGATGACCATAGAAACCAAAAGAAATGCAATGCAAATGCATTTTTATAAGATACTGTAGAATAATAATATGTGTATCTGAAATTAGGCCCGTGAACAGTCCGTAATATTCAATAAAGTGATCAAATGGACAGGAGAATTGAAATAGGAAGATGAAAATGATGGCCAATTAGCCACCACAACGATCCGGATTAAGTAGTATCCTAACGAAAAATCAATTCTAACTTAACCAAATTGATTTCTTCTCCTATCTACTTTAATTATGTATCCCACAAAAGACAATATGAATGCGGATAACTTGGCAAAAGAGGCTTTACGTCATATGACAACCTCCTAGTTTGTATTGCATCTTTATCTTAATAGAAATTATGGTTTGAACAAAAAAAAACTTAACTAAATTACAAGTTGCATTGATTTAGTTTTTAATGCATCATGGACAAGAGAAATTTTCTGAATTGAAATAGAAAAAGGACTGTGTTCCCATACTACCTTGACTTTGATTTGATTGAGCTAGAAAGGCAACTATAATCTGATTGTATTGTTTTAAAATACAAAACAATCAAATTAGTTGTTTATGTATTAATACGAAAATGTTTCGTTCTTCTGTATAATTTAAAATAATGTCACGTTATTGTTGATGAAAATTGTTTAGAGATTAAACATTTTTGTAGTCGAATAATCAATTTCTTTCATAATTTTTAGATGAATTTTTTTCATTAATTGAGGATTTAAAATATGTCGAGTAATTGTTGAGAGTTGTTTTTCATCAAAATGCTTTTTATTTACAATTACGTTCAAAAATATTATTTTGGCTAATAATTGCTTAAAACTGGAGTAGCATATTAATATGGTAATCAGTAATCACTATTCGATGGGGAACATAATAACCAGAAATAATGATGACAATTTGACTGTGATGAAGGAATTTTATCATAATAACTTTGGAACCATCGGGTTTGATCTCTGAAACTCGACGAATAATTAAATACTAATATTGCCATTCAAACTTTATAAGAGAAATACAATCTTATTATATAAAGTAGTGTTTGTCAAAATTGTAACTCATTAGATGGTGACATGTGTCTAATATCGATCGAGATGATGACAAGTGTAAACAAAATTAAAAACGGAAAACTAACAAAAAAACTATTAAATAATTAAGTAAATAGTGAAAAGGAAAAATTGTAATAGTTTAACTTAATTAGAAAAAAATCTATAATAGGAAAAATTGTAAAAGTTCAAATTAATTATAAAAAATAGAAAACTAACAAAACAAATGGTTAATTGACTAATTAAATAATGAAAAGAAATAATTCTAATAGTTCAAACTAATTAGATTTTTTTTACGACAATTTAAAATAATTAGGAAATAAAAGTAAAATTTATACTCCAAACTACATATATAAAAATTAAGAAAGGAATCAAGAAGATATATAAGTGGAAAAAAAAACTGAAAGTATAAAAAGAATAGTTAGTAAGAACATTAACCTAAAGAGAATATAAAATATTATATATATAGAGAAAATAAAAGAATCTTATTATATAAAGGAGATGTGATTTGAACTAATTTAGATTTTCTATCTTGCGTTTAACAAAATGCAATTTAATGATAAATAAATTGATAATTATACGGGTTTCAACTTAAAATATGATTATACGGGTCTCAATTTAGAAACTACTTATATGGGTTTTAATTTAGAATATAATTATAAAATTCATAACTATATAAATAATTATTTTCAATATTTAATACCCGCATATTATGCGGGTCCTAATCTAGTATTTACAAAAAGGTAAGTTAGGAACAATAGGATATATTAATTTAATACAAACACATCATCACACTATCACATTAGCGACACATATGGGCAACTAGTCCCCCCACCCTGGCACCCTACACACCCTCTACCTTTTCTTTTAATTATCTTTCACCTTTTTATACAATTCTCCATTAACTCTCATTTTTTTATAGTTTCAACTTTCATGAATACTATATTATAAATTCTCCAAATCTTCCCAACCATGGGATACGAGTACTCGTTGTATAAAGCAAGCATTATCAACGATTATTCCCGACAACAACAAAACAAAAAAAGAAAGAAAGAAAACCTCTCTAGCTAGCTCAAGAACAATGGGTTTAGTACTCCCATGTTCTTGTCCTCTGCCTTGTAATAAATCAAGATCAGAATGTCAAATGAAATCTACCAATCTCCAATCAGAATCATCCACGTCATCATCACTCTTGTCACAACCAAGTCTCCCATTGGTTCCTTCGCTTTCTTCTCCACCTCAAAGCACTAGCGTTGATCACAAATGCTTAGCCACACTCAAATGTCACTCCTCATACGTCTCATCTCTCACTCTCTCCGGAAAAACACTCTTCACCGGTTCTTCAAACAGCGAGATACGTGTATGGCCTCAAGAACCGCCGGAATATTCCATGGGCGATGATGACCGTAACATAGTTGCTACCGGTAACGGAGGCGTTAAGTCGTTGGTGGTTCTCGGTGACAAGCTAATAAGCGCTCATCAAGATCACAAGATCCGTGTATGGAAGATCATCGACGAGAGTAATCGCAAAGATCATCAAAAGTACAAGTGTGTAGCGACTCTTCCCACGATGAACGACCGTTTCACAAATCTTTTTAGTCGGAAAAGCTACGTCCAAGTACGACGGCACAAGAAGTCCACATGGGTTCACCACGTGGACGCGGTCTCATCTCTAGCCTTGTCACAAGATGGCTCTGTTCTTTACTCTGCTTCGTGGGATAGGAGTTTCAAGATTTGGAGAACAAACGATTTCAAATGCTTAGAGTCTATCGAGAAGGCTCACGACGACGCGATTAACGCCATCGTGGTCTCTCGAGACGGGTTTGTCTACACGGGATCGGCTGATAAGAAGATCAAAGTGTGGAACAAGAAACACTCTTTGGTCGCTACTCTTACGAAACATCTCTCGGCAGTTAACGCTTTAGCGGTTAGTGAAGACGGGAAGGTTCTTTACTCAGGAGCTTGTGATAGATCGATTCTTGTGTGGGAGAGATCAAGCAACGGTACTGGTGATGGTGATGGTGATGGTGAATTACATATGACTGTTGTGGGAGCTTTGAGAGGACACACAAAGGCGATTTTGTGTTTAGCGGTTGTGTCTGATTTGGTGTTGAGTGGATCAGCAGATAAGAGTGTGAGAGTTTGGAGGAGAGGAGTTATGGAGAAAGATTGTTATTCTTGTTTGGCAGTTTTGGAAGGACATACCAAGCCTGTTAAGTGTTTGGCTGTCTCGGTTTCTGATTCTGATTCAAGTCGTGATGATTCGGTTAATTCTTGTGTGGTTTATAGTGGGAGTCTTGATCTTTCTGTTAAGGTTTGGAACTTAAGGGTTTGGTCTGTTTAATTAACTAGTTATTGACAGTCTTTATCGTGGCCATTGATTTATCTCTCTTTATTAGTCTTATATATTTATGAATGTGTTATTATACGATAATGGAGCTAGCTAGGGTTAATCATAAACCTACCACACTTGGTCTTATCGGAGTACACTTTAATATTCCTCGTAAAATTACGATTTAAATGCTTGTTTTCTTCCTTGGACCGTTCAAATAAATATGGCCAAGATCCAAATATATGAGGTTTTTTCAGTTTTGATCGTTGACTATGTTACTACAAATGAGCTTCACACGAACGTATATATACGCACAAATTTAATAAATCGTTTCAACTTTTCTTTGTTACATTTAAATGATTACAGAGAAATTCTCTGAGAGAATTATGAAGCTTATTTCTACAACGTGGAAGTTGATCATCAAGACCTCGTGGTCGGGTGGTTTTGTGAACTGTGTGTGGTGGAAGCTATTAATCTGGAATTTGTGTGTGACAACTGACTAAAAACCATATGGATAAAAGTGTGGAAGTATTAAATAACGAATCACGTAGTGTTGTCTTCCACTGATGACATAAATGTATAATTAATGGTATATGAAACACGTGAAGTATAGAAAAAAATTCTTCTATCTGCAACACTACAATGTCCACCTTAAGTGGATAATATTCATTTATTGTTATGAAAATAATATTATAATTTTATAAAAATGAATTTATATTTACAAGAAATTTAACAATGTTTATTGTTGATGCAGAAGAATTCCCTAAAATGTCATACTTTAAAATTTTGTATTCAAACATACGACAATTTTAAAAAGTTTCAAAATTGCCACAGTTTGTCATAAAATCCAAATTAACGAAGCACGTTCTTAAACCATAACACAAGTTGGATGTGAGCATCATCAAACTTCCACTGTGGAGTTTCGTTTCTTTACAGATATTTGAATGGCAAAAGTAGAAATTCAATATAAAAAAAGGAAAATAGTTGAAAATGCCATTTGTCATGAAATTTCTTTTCAAATATGCCATTAAATTCAATTCTTACAAAAAATGACAGTTTCATTTTGTCTTTTAGTGAAAGAGAAATTACAGTTTTACCCATATCATATTTTTCACTCATTCTCTTTCTTCTTATCCTCTTTTCTCTCTTTCTTCTTTTTCTTTTTTTTCTTCTTCTCTTTCTTTATCTCTTGATCGGAAAAAATGGTGGATGATGGTGAACGTCGACGGCGATGGTGAACGTCGACGGCAACGGTGGTCGACGGTGGACCAGACGGAGACGATGAACAAGATGATGGTGGACAAGATAACGACAGTGACAGTGGTCGAAGGACATGATAGCGACGGACATGGTGGTCGGAGGACAAGATGACGACAGAGACGGTGGTCGGAGGACAAAATGACGACAGAGACGGTGGTCGGAGGACAAGATGACGACGAAGACGGTGGTCCGAGGACAAGATTAAGACGATGATGGACAATATAACAACTTGGTGGACAAGATAGTGACGGAGACGGTGACCGGAGAACAAATTGGCGACGGAGATGGTGGATCAGACGGAGACGATGAACAAGATGATGGTGGACAAGATAACGACAGAGACAGTGGTCGAAGGACAGGATAGCGACTGACATGGTGGTCAGAGGACAAGATGACGACAGAGACGGTGATCGGAGGACAAAATGACGACAGAGACGGTGGTCGGAGGACAAGATGACGACGAAGTGGTCCGAGAACAAGATTAAGACGATGATGGACAATATAACAACTTGGTGGACAAGATAGTGACGGAGACGGTGACCGGAGAACAAATTGGCGACGGAGATGGTGGTGACTGAAACAGTGACCGGAAGACAAGATTATGACGGTGGTGGACAATATTAATTTTTGGTTATATTAGAAACAAAAAAATAAAACTTTTGATGAGATAGCAATTAATGAGGGGTGAATTGGTAATTTCTCTTTCACTAAAAGACAAAAATAATCCAATTGATGGCATTTTTTGTAAGAATTGAATTTAATGGCATATTTGAAAAGAAATTGGATGACAAATGACATTTTCAACAATTTCCCCTATAAAAAATCAACCTCCATTTCCTAAATTGACATTGCTTTTTATAAAGAGATAATTACTCAAACAACCTTTTTAGATATAGGTTTTACTCAAACAACCTATTATTTTTTTAGCTAAAAAAGGTTATAAAGACATTAAAAATACCCCAAATTCGTTTATTAACGAAAATGTCATTAGCCTTTGAAAAAAAAAAATAACATAAAAAGAAAAAAAAAAAATCAGATTTCACGAAACCTTTCTTCTTCTTCTCCGGCGACTCCGAGGCGACTCCGAGCGATTTCATCACCGGCGACGAGATTTGTTGCGTTTGACGGTAAGATTTGAAACGAATCATGAGTTTTCTTCGTCTATATCATTCACGAGTGTTTTGGGTTCGGATTTATGAACTTCAATATGTTTTTCGTTCATAGGTTTCGAAATTCCGGCGAAGGAAAGTTTCGGCGAGTGTTGGGGTTCGTTTTCGTGCGTTGTAGAGAGGTAATCTCTTGATTCTAACCAGTTTCGTTTGGATGTGTTGAAGTTTTGTAAAATCACGTTCCGGTCCATATCTGGATTTTTCTCAGATCTGAAATTTTTCCAGATCTGGATTTTTCTCAGATCCAGATTCCGACGTTATGGTAGACTTATTTCTATGGGAAAAACATACGTTATGGTAGATTTATAATAGACGTTATGGTAGACTTATTTTTATGAGATGCAGACGTTATGGTAGACTTATTTTTATGAGATGCAGACGTTGTGGTAGACTTATTTTTATGAGATGCATACGTTGTGGCAGACTTATTTATATGAGATGCTGACGTTGTGGTAGACTTATTTCTATGAGATGCAGACGTTGGGGTAGACTTATTTCTATGAGATGCAGATGTTGTGGTAGACTTATTTCTATGAGATACAGACGTTGTGGTAGACTTATTTCTATGAGATGCAGACGTTGTGGTAGACTTATTTCAGTGAGATGCAGACGTTGTGGTAGACTTATTTCAGTGAGATGCAGACGTTGTGGTAGACTTATTTCTATGAGATGCAGACGTTGTGGTAGACTTATTTCTATGAGATGTAGACGTTGTGGTAGACTTATTTATATGAGATGCAGATGTTGTGGTAGACTTATTTCAGTGAGATGCAGACGTTGTGGTAGACTTATTTCTATGAGATGCACACGTTGTGGTAGACTTATCGACTCTTGATCTGCTAATGAATGAAATCTTTTTTGACGTTGTGGTAGACTTTTTGCAAAGAGATACAAATATTATGGTAGACTTTTCGACTTTGGAGCTACTAATGGATGAAATCTTTTTTTGCTAGTTAGGATTGTGTTTCAGTCTAAGATGTTCTAATTTCCATGAATTTCTTTATAGGTATTCTTTGTACGTGCAATGCGTAACCGCATGAAGATTGTAAAGAACATCCAAAAGATCATGAAGATTGTCTAATCTTTGTTTTTTGTTGTATTTAGGTAGTATTTGGTTAATCTTTGTATTGTTTAACATGCAAATAGACTTATTTTTATGAGATGTATTTTCGTTTGATGGTAGATTTATTTTTATGAGACACACACGTTCTGATTTGTAATATACGTTATGGTAAATTTATTTCTATAAGATACAATTGTTATGGTAGACTTTTTGCAAAGAGATTCAAACATTATGGTAGCCTTCTATGAACATTTTTTGTAGTGTAATGAATGAATTGACAACATTTATGTATGGTTAAAACATGGCTTCTGAAATGTCTCTGTAACCATTACAATATCCTTAAAACACGAGTACGAGTTCAAACAAGTACGAGTTCATACAAAAAAGATAGAAAATATATGAAAATATATAGTACATACTAAATCTACCATCACGTGTATATAAATCTACCATCACTTGCATGATATGCCCCTAGAACTGTACCACCTTTTGAATTGTCAACCAAGAACACCCATCAATTCTTCTCAAAACTCTGACTGCCACAAACAAGAATGATTTGTTTTGTTCCCAATTTACCTCATTTTGTTCAAACCATAAACCCTAAACCCTAGTTCTTCACCATTGTTGCAGGTTTTTTCGTGCAAATTTGTCTATTTTTTAAGGGTAAAATCGACATTTCGCGTTCCCTGCAACTAACTCTACCACCTACCAAATAAGTCTACCACCACTATAGTTTCCTAAACAGGAAACAAGTCTACCGCTATCACAATAAGTCTACCGCTATCACAATAAGTCTACCAAATGTCTAATGTGAAAAAAAGTCTACCGTCACTAAGTTGGATAAAAAGTCTACCATCACTAGACCTAGTTAAAAACAAATCTACCACTGCTATCGCTAAAAACGCATAAGTCTACCGCCATTAATCCTAAAAAAATAAGTCTACCAGTCAAAGGTTGGTTTCGTTGACCGAAAATACGAAATAAGTCTACCGCTAACTATAAGTCTACCACTACTACAATAAGTCTACCACAACTATACACAAAATTAATCTACCACCACCATAAATAAGTCTACCGCAAACTATAAGTCTACCGCTACTAAAATAAGTCTACCGTCACTATAAATCTACCGCTACTATGACTAAAAATCTACCACCAAAGGAGACAAATCTACCAGTCAAAATAAAATCTACCATCGAAGAAAAATAAATCTACCGTTCAAAATAAGTCTACGGAAATAAATCTACCATTCGACGAATAAGTCTACCGCAAAAAATAAGTCTACCGCTATGTGAAATTAAGTCTACCGCTCAAAAAATAAGTCTACCGTTCGGAAACAAGTCTACCACCAAAAGAGACACAATAAGTCTACCGCTCAAAAATAAGTCTACCGCTCGTCAAATAAGTCTACGGACAAAAAAATAAGTCTACCAGATCTGAAATAAGTCTACCATCACTGAGCGGTAGACTTATTTTTTTTAGGCGGGAAATTTTTCCGCCTACGCGGCCCGTTTCATTAATGACATTTTCGTAAATACATTTTTTGTTATCAAAGGTAAAACGGACTCAAAAATAGTCTCAGTAATTAAAATTTAAGAAGGTTATTTGAGTTAACCCAAACTCTAAGAATGTTGTTTTAGTCAACTTCCCTTTTATAAATTTCTCAAACTTATACATAGTTTCATATGTTGACCATAACAACAAAATGAAATTAAAAAAAAAAAGAATTGAACATGTTTACATCTACCGTATTGGGTTCAAAAAATTTAAAAATATTGGAAAAAATTAACGTTTGGAGAATTAATTAATTTCTATAAGAAATTATTATTGTGATGTAATCTTAAGATATTTCGATGTTTTAAGTTAGTAAACTAATAAAACAGTGATAAGATATTAGATTTAGAAGTATCTACCTGAAGATATTTTCCGAATAATGCTTTCTATGTAAAATCTTCATCCTTTTCTCAAATAAGTGGATGAATTACATTCTTTGTTTGGTCAATCTTCGAATACTAGACTTTAAGTTGGAGATGAAGCCATTACCTTTGTTTTCGAATCATATGGCATTCAAATTATTGTTTGCAGATGAATTTATCATAAGGTTTTGAGTCAAAACTTGTAATCCCTAGAAATCACAACATTTAGATTCGTTTCAGGTGCCAGTCGAACCAGCGACCTCTAAACTTTATATAAAATATTTACTAGTCGAAGTATTGGCTCTGGGTGATTCATACCTTTTGCTTTATACATGTACTGATTATCCCTTCGTATTGCTTGTTACTACAATTGATCAAGGAACAACAATGTTTTTTAAAAGAAAAATTGATAAAATTTAACAACAATGTTTTTGAATTCAGTTGGGCTTGGAACATACTTCGTTTTCTTAAGATAATACACTAATTTCTTTTAAGTTGACTGCTAGGAAGGATTGTTGTGTTTTATTTTTTAATATACAAGTAGTTGTGTAAGGTGTGTTGACTACTTTTTTTTAATAGATTTGTTATTTTTCCATATGGGATTGTTGTGTTTCTTTGTAGGTTTATTTGATTTGAATATGTTGGCCGTGGGGAAAAAATAATTACTCTTATTAACTGCGTTTAAAGGTTTAACGTTTTGGACCGTTTTGCTTGAGCTATTAGGTTTACAGAATTACAGTTAGTATGCCCATAAATAACCAGTAGTATGACCACACAAAAAAACCCAGTAGTTTTGTACGGTGATACAAACTCATCTACAAGTAGCAATCTTAAAGCATATGATGTTTTGTTGTGATCCTAAGATTAGGGGTCCAGACTTCAGTTCCAATCATTTTCGTGGTAGGAATCCCGAATTTTAGGTAACAATATTAATTATACTAAGTAATACTCGATCTCGTGACGTGAAAGTAATATTTTGAACACTTAAGTATCTCGTTCTCGGATGTTCAATGCAAAAAATAATCAAAGACGGTGAAGTATTTCTTAGACATTGTTAATTTAAAATATTTGTTACAAACTAGTCGTTCATTTAGAGCATCGTCATTGTAGACACCCATGACTAAAATATTTTAGAATTAAATTTTATTAGAATGGGTGTCTAAAACCACAAAATGAATCTTATATTAGACACTTTAAATGGTTTTAAACACCCATTCTAAAAAAAATTATATAAATTTAATTTTAAAATATTTTAAACACTCATCATGCATATTTACAATGAATGTTTACAATTCAGATGCTCTTACCCACATTAGTTTGTATGCCCAACAAATTTTGCAAGATCACTAGTTTATTAAAATATGAACCCAAACATGATGATGACTCTCTGATTGTAATGAATTGTCCTCGTCGCTGTGTTTTCATTTTAATATTATGTGGAACAATTTAGTCGGTCCGTTCCATCAAAAAAATTGGATATTTGTCGTGAATCAAAACAGAATAAATAGTAAAGTATTGCATTTTTGTAAAGTGAAAAAAATTACAAATACTAATTATTTATATATCCGTTTCGATCTGTATATTATATATATATATGAGAAATTTATAATATATATTTGCATTTTTAGATTTTTAAATACATTTACACTACAAAAAAATGAGTGTATTACATCAGTTAAATTGCATCACAAAATCAAATGATATTGTTTTAAATTACTTATAAATAAATGATACAAAATTTATTGTCTAACATCAATTATGGGAATTGATGTTGTTATTGACTAGTTTACCATCAGTTCAATAAAATTGATACAAATTCCTGTTAGTTTAAATCATTTTAACAAAAATGATATGAAAATATACATTCTCGTCACTTAAGTAATTGATGCATTGACTAATTTGTGTTAGCATCAGTTAAACAATGATACAAAATTTCGATCAATAAAAAATTGATGTAAGTAATTATTTTAGTTATTATTATTTATTTGCCTTACATCGATTGGTAAAAACCGATGCAATTTCTTTCTTAAAATTCGTTTCCTTCTGTTGTACACTATTTATCCCACATCGAAAACTAAAGAAAGATTGAAGAGAATCTCTTTTTATAAATAGTCCTAACACATTCTCCGATTCTTGAGCGTAGTGGGTTAATAAAATCTTTAGTTGGTTATAATCTCAAAGAGTCCATAATTTAAGATTGTTCCGACTTGATTTTCTTTTCTTTTTAAATTATGGTTACGTTTCCAGTAAAACATGTTAATGAAAATTACGTTTTTTATTAGAATTTATTCTTAACACAAACTAAAACTAATTAGAGCTAATATATAATTAATACAAATATTTAGCATCAGTTGTTGTAACCGTAACAAATATTAGTATCATTTATATTAATTGATGCAAAGTTTAATATCATTTTTTGCAACCGATATAAATTAACATCGATTCTGTTGAATTGATATAACGTATTTGCATCAAGATTTTAAGAATCATTTAATTAACTGATGTAAAATTCGTTCGCATCAATTATAAATAATGTAAATGAATAAAATAAGCGATGCATTAGAGCCTTTTTTTTGTAGTGTTAGAGAAAATATTTATAATAAAAATATATAAATACCAGTTTTTTAATTAAAACATGTTATATTCTTTTTTTTTTTAAACGCAAGTTTCATTTTCACCTTTTTAATCTTCTATTTTTCATTTAGTAATTATATAGGGTAAAATTAGGTAATTTCAAATATTTATTTATTAATTAATTTAAATATTATATTAATTCTTTTAAAAAAACAATTTGGTGTCTTTGATTACCTTTGTAGGTCTCTTTATATTTTTTGTAGGTTTAAAACTGATATCCTCAAATATTTTTGAAAAAAAAGCATTAAGAATTAAATGATGTTTTTTGAATAAAACTGATTTTAGAGATATTTCAAGATTTTTTTTTCTATTTGTAGTATTTCATATTTATAACCAAAACATTTTACTATTTGACCCTACCTAGATAGAAAATCCTTATTATTTTTTTTTCAATGTTTACCATATAAGGTTAATTATATTTATAAAGATTCCCATATAGGTTAACAATCAAAATGATTTTACTATTTGACCCTGATTATATTTATTTTTCAATATTTACCATTTAAGGTTAATTATATTTATAGACATTCCTATATACAGGTCACATCCATCATTTAGAAATTCTTATCATTTCTACCAAAGTCGTTAAAATTGAACCACTCTTATACGTTCGTTACCCAAAACTGTTGAAAAATATTTAAGTTGTAACTAAACCAATCCAAACAGAAACACTCATTTGAGAAAAATATTTAAAAATTAGTGGTCTAAAATAACTCATATGCGTTGGATTATAATGGAATCAACATATAAAATTAAGATATAATACAAAAAATAAAGGCATCATTAATCAAATCTTAGTTTTATATATACTGGAAACCTACCGTCTTGCTCCGCGTGATAACTACGCGCCTCCCAAAAAAAAGATGCCAAAACAAGAAACAACCTGCGGCCATAAAATCCAGTACCCCACGCGCTAAATCCACGCGCTAAAACCACGCGCCTAGCAGAGAGAGATACTGTAGTGTAGAATATCCATAGTTTTAAATTTCTTCTTCTCTCTAGAAGAAACCTAATCGGAGTTTAGTCTCATCTCTCGGAGATCCGTCGCTGAGAGAGGTCTAATCGTAGTTCTCTTCCGGTGTAATCTAGGGTTTCGCGGCTGTTTGAAAGTTTTTCCGATGAACGATTTGTTGTTGAAATGAAGGAGAAATCGAGAAGATTATTATCAGCTCTCTGAAAATCCGGAGATTCGTTAGAGGATATTTTGTATCGGTTTTTGAAGAGGAGAAAATGCCAGCTCATAGATCCAAGTCGGAGAAGAAAGATGCTGAGAAGCAGCTCCGTCGTGACCCTTACGAGGTTCTTGGTGTCTTAAGGAACTCTACGGATCAGGAAATTAAGAGCGCTTATCGGAAAATGGCTCTTAAGTAAGCTTTCATTGGTCTCTTAGTCTCGTTAGTTCCAACTTTGAGAAACTTGCAATTCGTAAAAGCTGTGTTAATCTAAGGACGGATAATCTCATAATTAGGTTTAGGATTGAGAGATGATTCTTGAATTGAATCTATTTAGGTTACAGAGATGTTTTCCTTAGGATGAATATGCCTTATCAAGATTGTTGGAAGAGTTGATTTAATGGTTTTGATAGTTCATTTGTGATTCTCTTTGGAGATTTGAATATTCTCTGCATAATCATTTCCTACTTGTGTAGCTATCTCTGTTTTTATCTTTGAAATGAATGTAATGTTTGTTTGATGTTTCAGGTATCATCCTGATAAGACTTCAAATGATCCAATTGCAGCTGATATGTTTAAGGAGGTTACATTTTCCTACAACATTTTGTCTGATCCGGAGAAACGCCGTCAGTATGATACAGCAGGTTTTGAGGTGAGATTCGTTTGTATTGCGGTAGGAAGGAATTAAGGTTCTTTTCTTCTGTGTAATCATAGATAGTATACTATTAATTGAGGTTAAGATGGGTTTCAGGTTTGACCTTGTCTCTAGAAATACTGTTGTTCTCTGGGGATGGTTTTGATGTTGTGATATGCTTCAAAATTCTTCCAGCAGCTAATGCTGTACCAGCATCATATTTCAGATTTTGCTAATTTGCAAAGTGCTTTTCTTTCACAGGCTGTTGAAGCAGAAAGCACAGAGCTGGAGCTAGATCTCTCAAGTTTAGGAGCTGTGAATACTGTGTTTGCAGCTTTGTTTAGGTTGGTATATTTTTATGTGGACTTCTGTTCATTCTCTTTGGCCCTTTTTCTATAGCTGGACATAGATTTATTCAATGCAAGCTGAGTATGTGTTCTGAAATTTCCAACGAAATAGTAAACTTGGTGTGCCGATAAAAACATCTGTATCTGCAACTATATTGGAGGAGGCTCTTAATGGCAGAGTTTCAGTTGATCCTCTTGTACTTGGGCAAGCTATTTCTAAAAAGGTGAGTTATTGTAGCAGATAACCAGCTATGGTCTCATTTGCGTGTGTAATGAGTGTATCTCCATATAAATCTTATATGTGCTATGGTTGTTACAGGTTGAAAAGCAATGCGCACACTTTTATGCTGTCACAATAACAGAAGAGGACGTACACTCTGGGTTGGTCTGCAGAGTAGAATCATCAAGCAAAAGCAAATTCAAGGTTGGCTCGGCAGTTTACCCGTCAAACTGATATGGAAATACCAAACTATTGACAAACTAACGTTTGTGTCTGCTTGTGCAGTTACTGTATTTCGATCAAGAAGCCAATAGTGGACTGAGCTTAGCCCTGCAGGTATTGTCGTTATTAATTTAAGTAAAAAGCCGTCTTTTTCCAATGGGTCTCATATATTAGTGGAACGAATGTGGTGTTACGTGTAGTAAGAAAAGTAATGCAAATGTTTGTTTCTTCTTGTACACTGAATCCCTCATGGATACAGGAGGACAGCAAAAAGACTGGCAAGATAACATCTGCTGGAATGTACTTTCTCGGTTTCCCTGTCTACCGGTTGGATCACACAGTTAATTCAGTAGGTTCACTTCACTCTGTTCGAAATATTTGTTACTACTACTCACTACAGGATGAGTTTCTTTTGCTTGTCAAGCTTTTTCTCCCCAACATGACTTGATTTTTATTGCTCTATAGATGGCTCAAGCAAAGGATCCAGAATCTGCCTTCTTTAAAAAGCTTGATGGTTTTCAGCAATGTGAGGTTACCGAACTAAAGGCGGGTACTCATGTCTTTGCTGTCTATGGTCAGTTTTCCCATCTCGTAGTCTGATTACAAATTCACTTCTTTTTCCTTTAATATGTGTCTGGATTCAGTACTTGATTGATTTAACTTGGTGGTCATCTAATGTCTCTTCTTTTTCAGGTGATAACTTTTTCAAAAGTGTGAGCTACACAATCCAGGTTCTTTGTGCTGCCACTTTTACGCAAGAAAAAGAAGATCTTAGGTCTGTAGAAGCTCAGATTCTCACTAAAAGAGCAGAGCTTGCAAAGTTTGAGACCGAATACAGGGAAGTACTTGTGCAATTCACCGATATGACGAGTCGATATGCTCAGGAAATGCAATCGGTTAGTCTAGACCAAAACTTATTTGATTCAGAATAAGTCCAATTTTTATGTCTAGTTTGGCTTTAAGCACTGAAAGTGAGTTTTTGGAACGGTGAGCACAAAAGCTTGATTTTTATGTCCTTTTTTACAGATTGATGAGCTCTTGAAGCAGAGAAATGAAATTCACTCAGCCTACACAACAGCTCCATTGATGAAGCGGAGCTCGAGCAGGAACAGGCTGAGAAAGAGCTCGTTCAAGAAGGCAGCGGCTGAGGCGCCTGCACCAACTAATCAGGAAGAAGATGAAGAAGAGGAAGTTGAAGTGGAGCAAGAGGAAGAAGAAAGCAGCAAACGAAAGAATAAGAAACCAAGTACGGGCAATAAGTCTGAGATGCTTAAGAAGAAAAGCAAATGGTACAATTTACATTTGAAATTGGACAAGAAAAAACCTTGTTAGTTTTCTTTTTTTGCTTTATGCATTATTTTTCTCCCTTATCTTTAGGGATCGGTGTATCTGTAAATCATTTGCTATTTTTCTCCATCGACTCATCTTAAATCAACTACTGTATTTGTTTTGATATTCTATTATCTGAGAAAGATAGGAATGAAATTATGTGCTATACAGATCTCATGGTTCAATTATGTGCTATAGGAATGAAATGTTATCATAGATCATTAGAATTGATAAAGTAACATAAACAAAAAATAAAATAAAACAAACTCATATGTTATTGAACAAAAATAATCCAAGCGCAAATTTTGTCAACCCTATTGATACAAGTTTCCATTTAATAAATGATTAGCAATTCAACAATCTCAGACCATTTGGTGGTAAAACAGATAAAATTCACACTACCAATACAAATATGACAGAATCTTTTGTTGTATGTGTGTGTTTGAATTGAAGACGTAATTACTAATTTACCCCTTGTAGTCATTGTATTGATCACACCGTCTTCGAATTTCACCAAGCTTCTCCGTCTTCACCTTCTGCTCACTAACTTTCTCCATCGCCTTCGCAAACGCTTCAAAAAAGGCCGTTTCATTAGCCGCGTAAAGATCAACCAGCGGTCGCGTCCTACTATCAAACGCAATCGCTTGATCCGACTCGAGCAACCCGTAACCATGCTTCAAATTCTTATAATACATATTGTCAAATTTCCCAGGGGTAAAAACGTCATTAAACGCCGACATTTCTTCGTCCCTCGTGTAATTCGCGCAAAGCTTCCTCAACTCCGCTGCGTATTTCGGATTCATCCCCTCAGGTTCCGACTGGTTCTTGTTCTTGTTAAAGATCCGATTCGCGAACTCTTTGCAATGAGAGAAACCAATCGTGTGTGCACCAACTAGAGCAACCATTTCTTGTACATTCAAACCAGTCGATTCAAAAATCGAAACGATATGATCCATAGTCATATTAGGCCTAGCTAAATGTCCTTCAACACGGTCCATATCCGATACAAGACTATCTTTCCTACCGAATTTAACATTGATTCTCGGACCACCGACCATGGTTACAAGGCTACGTGTTGCTCCAACGAGAATGTCAGAGCAAGAAACGACGTTAGGACATTTGAGTTCGACCGCGGTTTTGATCCGTGTGATTAAGTCAAATGCGTCTCCGGGGAGAGAACGGTTGATGTCAGCGTCGCGTTCTGAGGTTTTACGAGGAGTAGAAGCGACGAGGATTGAAGCGTCGCAACCATCGACCATACAATCGTGGAAAAAGAGACGGAGTGTTCCTGCGGCTGTTGTTGGAGCTGCTATTTGTTTTTCGGTGACGATTTGGACAAGTGTTTGTTCGAATTCAGGGCATGTTTTTGTGTAGTAATCAGACGAGAGATTGGCTTCAATGAGACTTGAAAAAGATAAAGACAGAAGAATCAACAGAGGTAACATAAAAGATTTCATTGATTAAAGAGGAATATTGGTCTTTGTTTGAAAATTAATTTCCCCTTGATTTTCAATTTCTTTTACTGGTTGACTTTTTTTTTCTCTGTTCTTGATTTTTTTTTTGTCCTTTTTGTTGTGGGCGTGTGTTTCTTTTTTAGCTGTTTGTGTTGATGTTAATTTTTAAGATGTTTTGTTTAGAAAAATCAAAGGACGAGAGGGATTTAAGGAGAAACAGAAAACAATTTTTTAACAAAATTGTAAAACCCATTTTTTTTTTTGTTCCTTTTCTAAAAATTCTAGTCATTCAAATCATTCCTTTCCTTTGTGATCCCACACATCTTTTTTTTTAGTATGTATGTACATTTCATGATAGTTTGGAAATGAGAACATGTATACGATAGCTCATATGATGTGTTTTTCTCTGTCCCCTTTTTGTGTCCGTTTAAAGTCTTCTTTAAGCTGCAAATCTCATAAAAAATACCGAGTGTTTGCATCCCTTTGATGTTAAGGAGAAACAGAAATTAATTTTTTAACAAAATTGTAAAACCCTTTTTTAGTCTTACAAATTGATAGAAAAGAATAAAAGAGAAAATTGTCGAAATATGGCTCCAAATTTCAAACCAATTTTAGAGAGTGAAAAGACAAAAAAAAACACTACGGTATAATTGTTCATTTCCATTTTTATGTTTGTAAATATTTTTACATTATAGATTATTTAGGGGAACACCAATGTTTAAAATAAAAGATAAAAACATCTAAATGTAATATATTCACCAAGTATAATATACATACTAAAGTAACTAGATAATTCGTAGCAAATTTTCATAACATGAGGCAATCTATATATATAAAATTAGTTTTTCTCTCTTCTCATGAAGACACATCACCATCCACATCATTTTCACTTCATATTTTTTTTAAAAAGAATTTAAATTCAATACACATAAGTACTATTTAACAATTATATATTTGATGCTAACATTATGAAAAGAATTTGAAAAGTCACAATGTTATACTAATAAATATAGATAGGTATATATAGTTATCGGAATAATAATAGATTTGATAAATTTGATTATACTAATATATTTCACATTTTGTATATTTTCAGCTACGTTAAATTATATCGCAAGTACTATAATACAAATAAAAATAAAAAACATGTCAACAAATAAGTCTATCTAGAGCTAAATTCATATAGTAAAAATAGAAGTTGTTAAGTCTTACATATTGTAGAGAAAAAAAAAATGAAGGTATCCTTAAAACAATAATTGCAATTATATAACAAAAATGAAAAAAAGAGAATAAGAGCAATTATTGTTTTGTTAAGTAACATACTAAAAGTATCTACACAAAAATATAATATAAGTTTTAATTTTTTTTTTAAATATGTGTTTGTAAATTTTGTTTTTAACAAAAATAAAATTTTAAATGTAATAAGCGAAGAAGAAATATAAATTTGTATGCTTCGAAGTAAGCGAAATTTTGAGAAGTGCCACTTTATATAATGTCATATTTTAAAAATAAATTCATAAAGCCACTTTTAAAATATAATTGACTTAAAATATTATTTATGTTTAGGTTAACTATGTTATGTTTGAATTTAGTTTTAACGGTTGAACATTTGTTAGGGCTAAACCTTTTAAAGTTCACAATCTTCAAGTAGAGGTTTGGAAAATATATTTGACTTGAATCTATTTAAGAATTAAAAATTATTTATGAAAGATAGATGCAAAGAAAGAAGATAAACATGACGCAACATCTTTGTTTGTAGTACTTTTTTCTAGGAAGAAAAAAAAGACGGAAGAGAAAAGATACACAAATAATGAACGCGGAGTAGTTCACATCAATTTGTTTGGTAAGGGGTACATAGAAAGCTGGTTATGAGCAGATGTTAAGCGTCATACCAATCAGAAGAGACGAAGAAATGTATTAAGATAAGGAGAAATGAAACATTTTCATCGTCTTTCAGTATCCACATATTTTTCTCTCTATTTTATACTTGGGAAGATTATGTTGTTAATGTTAGTTTATGCTAATTTTGTTAGTTTCTGCAAGAAATTAACCTGAGTTATCTTCATTACTTCAAAATAATACAATTATTTTATAAAAAACAATTTATCCATGAATTAATGAACCTTTTAACTCATTCAAACAGAATAATTCATTGGAAACATCGATCTAAAGAAGTTATTATACAGTTTTATTTTCAAAAAAGATAAATTGAATCATCTTAATTACTTCAAAATAACACATTTTTTACTACGTATGCAATTTAAGTATGAATTATTGAATCTTCTCCTATAAGTGCATATAAATTAAAAATATGATTTAAATATATTTTCAAAAACACAACTTTATAAATCCAAATAAAAACAACATAAAACATTAAAAATATATGTCACAAATTATTTATGTAACAAATATAAACTAAAAGCAAAATACATTTACGACCCCTAGTACAAAATATGAAAAAGTAAAAACTAGTTTAGAACTTTCAGAATAATCACAAACATTATTAACCCAACTATACTAGTAGTAGTTTAGCAAGAAAAAAAAAAAAAAAAAACTACACTAGTAGTTAGGTGCCACCAACGCGAAACGTTTACAATGCGTTCGACCATATATATAACCCAACCCAAACCCCTCTTCGATACAAAATTAAAAACCACACACATTTCTATTTCTCTCTTCGTCTTCAAGCTCAAGCTTTCTTTAACCTACAACAATGGCGGAAACAACAACAACTAACAAACTCAAAAGCCACGTCGTGGTCTTACCTTACCGAGTTCAAGGCCACCTTAACCCTATGGTTCAATTCGCTAAACGTCTCGTCTCCAAAGGCGTCAAAGTCACAATCGCCACCACTACATACACCGTCTCCTCCATTTCAACACCATTAGTCTCCGTCGAACCAATCTCCGACGGATTCGATTTCATCCCCATAGCTATTCCTGGTTTCAACGTCGATACCTACGCGGAATCCTTCGAGCTTCACGGCTCCGAAACCCTAACTCGTTTGATCGAGAAATTCAAATCCACTGATTCACCAATCGATTGCTTGGTTTACGATTCGTTTCTTCCTTGGGGACTCGAAGTCGCTAGATCTAACTCGATTTCAGCTGCTTCGTTCTTCACCAATAATCTCACTGTTTGTTCTGTGATGCGTAAATTCTCTAACGGAACGTTTCCTCTCCCCGCGGATCTGAATTCGTCGCCGTATCTTGTCCGTGGCGTGCCGGCGTTGAGCTACGATGAGTTACCTTCGTTTATGGGACGACACTGGTTAAGCCACGCTGGCCACGGGAGGATTCTTCTGAATCAGTTTCCTAACCATGAAAACGCTGATTGGCGTTTCGTAAACGGCTTTGATGGTTTAGAAACACAAGTAAGAAGTCTCAATCATACATTGAGTTTTTTTTTTCTTTTTGATAAACCCTATCGGCTGATTTGGAAAGCCCCGGTAGGAACACACGGAAGTGCTACAGAGTGGCGTTATCCCGATCATTACTGAGTTTTCAAGATTTATGTTTTGGCTAATGTGGATTGTGTTTTTTTATTAGGAGGGGGAGATTGGAGAATCAGAGGCAATGAAGGCGACGTTGATTGGTCCGATGATCCCATCGGCGTATCTCGATGACCGGATAAAAGGCGATGAAGACTACGGTGCGAGTCTGTTGAAACCAATCTTAGAGGAATGTATAGAGTGGCTTGGGACTAAGCCGAGTAAATCAGTAGCATTTGTGTCGTTTGGTTCATTTGGGGTTTTATTTGAGAAGCAACTAATAGAGATAGCAATGGCTTTACAAGAATCAAATTTGAACTTCTTGTGGGTGATTAAAGACGCTCATATTGCGAAGTTGCCTGAAGGGTTTGTGGAATCGACTAAAGACAGAGGGTTGTTGGTTTCTTGGTGTAACCAGCTCGAGGTTTTAGCTCACGAGTCGATCGGTTGCTTTTTGACTCATTGTGGTTGGAACTCGACATTGGAAGGGTTGAGTTTGGGGGTGCCGATGGTTGGTGTGCCGCAGTGGAGTGATCAGATGTGTGATGCTAAGTTTGTGGAGGAAGTTTGGAAAGTCGGGTATAGAGCGAAAGAGGAAGCTGGCGAAGGAGTTGTGAAAAGCGAAGAGGTCGTGAAGTGTTTGAAAAAAGTGATGGAAGGAGAGAGTAGTGTGACGATTAGAGAGAGTTCGAAGAAGTGGAAAGATTTGGCTGTGAAGGCAATGAGTGAAGGAGGAAGCTCTGATCAGAGCATTAACGAGTTTGTGGAGAGTTTAGGGAAGAAACGTTGAGGTAATTGAAATTTGATTTGAACTTGTGTAAACCACGGAATGTAATTTCACTAATTTGTGTGTTTGATGTTGTTTGTACCGAGATGATTATGATTCAATAAACCAAATGTGATTTGGCTACATAATGTCAAATAATTGAATAGCTAAGTAGAAAATCAGGCATATACTAAAAAGACACTCGCTTTCTAGAAATTTGGTTTCATAGTATTTTTGATCATATGAAGCAGAAGTGGAAAATAATAGTATAATTTAAATAAATGAATAATATTCAGTAAGAAGAGATTTTCGACACTAGGAAAAATATCAGTGACTGAGATTATAATTATTAGTAGACTAGGGTTAGACTCGCCCAGTTTGACTTCTTTTGATATTTTTGTATTATTTCCTATGTTTTCTATCAATATCATGTATAACATAAATTAGTAAATATTTTATGTTAGTATATATATTTTACATTTATTTACACATTATAATATCATATTTTCAATTATTAATTTGTTTTAATTCTTTTTTTTGAAATTCTTTCGATTTGGTATTTGATTTTAAATAAATAGTTGTTTAGTTTTTGAGAACTTATTATTTTATCTATTATTGCATAATAAATTCATCCAATCTTCAAACAAATTCTAAATATAACCAATATATTTACTTTTGTCATTTTTTCACAAAACACTAATATAATTATAGAAAGTTAATTTATACATAATTTTTTTTTACGTTTTCTTAAACATTTCGAAAATAGTTTTTGTTTTTCTAGATTTTTAAAATCTTTGATTCAAATATTGAATTACAGAAGCTCGTCGGGGAATGCCTTTTTGTAGAACTACGTACATTTTTACGTAAAGATTATAAATTACTCTCGGTATATTTTGTTGTACAATTTATGAAAAATGTGACCATTAATTTTATACTTTATATATCAAATTTAAGATTTATTTATTTATTTTAAATTACGATATTACAACATTTTCAATTTTTTTCTTCTCTACTTCCAAAACCTGAAAATAACTTTTGAATAAAATATTATATTCTAAAGTTTCACCTTATTTTCTTATTTTAATGAAATCGTTCAATATCCTTTAGTGAAATCATACATCCTTTTTTTAAAGCCTTTAGTCTCTTAACAATCGGTTAAAACTCAATTACGATACTTCAATAATTAACATCATTGAATCTATTTTTTTCTTTGATTATTTTTTATTAACATTTCTATTCAGCGCTCTTATATATAAATTCATAATATTTTGATTATTTTCTAATGACCATATAAATAAAAGTAATTCATTATTGTAATTTTTAATTCGAAAATATATACTCATATAATCCTAAAATATGGTTCGTATGATGCATTTATTAAACTTAACGACAGAAATTTGATTTAACTATTTACAATTTTATGTTATTTTATTTACTTATTTTTAGTAGAACATAACTCAAGCAATGCATGATTTTTTTTTTGAAACACCAGTTTATAGCTTATATCTTTAAAATTATAGTATTATAACACTTTCATATTTTTCTTTCATACTTCCATAAAATTATATAACATTATAAATAAAATCGTATATCCTAAATTTTCATCTTATTATCTCATCTTTAATTAGATGGTTCAATATCCTTTTAGTGAAATAATATATATTCTTTATCTTTAGATCAACAACCTCTTATATTAACACGTTCATCCCTCATTGGTTCCAATATACTCATGTATTTCTTTAACGAATAAGTGTAAGTGCGTTCATGACAAAAAAAAAACCAATAGCCTCTTAACAATTTTCTGACACTCAAGACTCTTTTTCTTTGATTCTTTGATGTCGCTAATATTTTTATTCACTTTTTCTTACATGTATATTCGTTTTACATATTTCCAATTTTTGAAATTGGATATATAAACTTTTATCGTTATCATAAATTCATAGTAAATACTCAAATATTAATTTCTACTTTTAGTAATTTATTGACTTATTTTTCGTTTTTTAATTTAATTAAAAAATTAGTAGCTATAAGTAACAATAAATATACATAAACATGAACAAAATGAACTTAAAACTAAAATTAATTGTTAAAAAAATTTTGTATATGTGGACACCTTAGATGGAGAGAGGACTCCCTGTCTATATAATTTGCTTGTAATCGAAAAAAGTATTTCATGATTAGAAGTTAAAGCTAAGGAGAGCCTAGGAAATGTGACCAAAGGAAACAAAAAAGGCCCATAACAAGGCCTCTTCATAAGGAGTTTCAGTGTCCCACATCGGAAACTTGAGAGAGATTGGTAGTAGAGAACTTAGTATAAATAGGATTCACTCTCCACCTGAGAAAATCACGCAGCCATGAGGTGAGCACAAAGCGAACTATTCTTTCGCCTTTTACTAAAGAATACCGTGTGCTCTCCTCGCTAAGTGGCATACGCCTATTTTTGGAGGGTTTCTTACTCTTGAGTGAGACCCAACATTATATCTAGTTATAAACTTTTATTTAGCATATAAAATGCATATTTAATGCTTGAGTTGCATACGTACTACAAATGTTATAAAACATGCTTAACAGATTATTTTTGGACATGCAAAAATCATTAAAATATGTGTAAGCACATATATTAAGAAACCAATTTATTTGTCTTGTCTTTGAAATCAACTAATGAACAACATAATTTAAATGGTCAAAACTAATAAAAATTATTTAATTTTACATGAAAAATAAAAATAACACAATTTTAAACAAAAAATGCTCCACAAACAGAAGAGCATATTGTTCAACCCGTACATGTAACTACTCTCTAAAATGGGGCAGATTATATAATAATTTTTTGTGTAAATTATTTAGAAATATATATATATATATGCATTAATAAATAATTTGAAATTAATAACACAAATCATTTGTAGATAAATATCTTATTATATAAAGTTTGATGTGTCAAACATAATAATTAACAAGATCGTAACACGTGTCAAGTGGTTGATAAGATTTTGACACGTATTATTTTATTTTAACTAAATTAAATCCCATATGTCAAAATTTCCCAAATCCTATTTAAATTAGATTTTGACATGTGTTATTTTATTCAATTATAAATTTCGAAATTGTTCTAACCTAAGTCTATTTAAACTAAAAAGATTTTATATATATATTATAATATCGCCGTATGCAAAATCTAAGTCTATTTAAACTAAAAAGATTTTACATATATATATTAGAATATCCACTAAAAAAAATTACTTGATTTTTTTTGCCTTATAAGCTTCTATTTAGAATACAAAAAATTTAGTTGAAACAAAAAATTGTTAGTGCGTCTTTTAAGAAAGTTTTTTTTTTTTTTTTTTTTTTGGTCAAAGCGTCTTTTAAGAAAGTAAGAAACTAAAAGTCTTAAGAAGAATAATGAGCTTATAGGAAAGGACTTTATATTAGTTGATGAAAAAGTTTAACGTATTTTTATTTTCTATCAATAGGAGTTTTAATGTATTACTAATTATTTAAATAATATATAACTACAATTTGATTTTATTTTAACACATAAAAATACTATTCACAGATTTGTGCATCATTATATTCTTGCAAAATTTAGGAATCAATTATATGATTTTTTTTTATTGAAATTTGTAATTTGAGTTTGCAACTAAAAAAATGCAATTCCATTCATTAAGGTTTTGGAAAACTAAATATATGAGCGAGTAACTACATAATAAAAATAACCATAGTTCAATAAGGAATAGAAAAAAAAACTAATTATTTGGAAATATGTGAAAATATTAATTCAAAATAAAATACTATAATAAGAGTCAATATAGTTTAATAATGGTGAGGTTTTATCAGTGGTTTTAACATTTCGTTTTTTGTGTTTTTCACATGTTATAAATTTAAAAAAATTGAAATAAGATTATGAGAAAATAATTCAACATAATTTTTTTTTAAAATAGAGTAGTGAAATAGTGAAAATTAAATGACTTCAAACATAAATAAAAAGAACCTAATCATTATGAAAAGACGTGATCAAATTAGACAAAAAAATCAAGATGAAAAAGTAAGTGTTAAATTTATTTAATATCAAAGTTTTATATTTTTTTTACTTTCATGAATGGTTTTTTTCGTATTTGATGTTTTTACGGGTTATAAAATATTTTTCCATAAACCCGCATATTTGCGGGTCCTTTAACTAGTATAATATAATTTCATAGAAAATTGTAAAGTTTCAAACCAATTTGGATCTTTTAACTAGATAGAAAAGAATAAAAGAGAAAATTGTCGAAATATGGCTCCAAATTTCAAACCAATTTTAGAGAGTGAAAAGACAAAAAAAAACACTACGGTATAATTGTTCATTTCCATTTTTATGTTTGTAAATATTTTTACATTATAGATTATTTAGGGGAACACCAATGTTTAAAATAAAAGATAAAAACATCTAAATGTAATATATTCACCAAGTATAATATACATACTAAAGTAACTAGATAATTCGTAGCAAATTTTCATAACATGAGGGAATCTATATATATAAAGTTAGATTTTCTCTCTTCTCATGAAGACACATCACCATCCACATCATTTCCACTTCATATTTTTTTTAAAAGGAATTTAAATTCAATACACATAAGTACTATTTAACAATTATATATTTGATGCTAACATTATGAAAAGAATTTGAAAAGTCACAATGTTATACTAATAAATATAGATAGATATATATAGTTATCGAAATAATAATAGATTTGATAAATTTGATTATACTAATATATTTCACATTTTGTATATTTTCAGCTAAGTTAAATTATATCGCAAGTACTATAATACAAATAAAAATAAAAAAACATGTCAACAAATAAGTCTATCTAGAGCTAAATTCATATAGTAAAAGTAGAAGTTGTTAAGTCTTACATATTGTAGAGAAAAAAAACAATGAAGGTATCCTTAAAACAATAATTGCAATTATATAACAAAAATGAAAAAAAGAGAATAAGAGCAATTATTGTTTTGTTAAGTAACATACTAAAAGTATCTACACAAAAATATAATATAAGTTTTTTTTTTTTTTTAAATATGTGTTTGTAAATTTTGTTTTTAACAAAAATAAAATTTTAAATGTAATAAGCGAAGAAGAAATATAAATTTGTATGCTTCGAAGTAAGCGAAATTTTGAGAAGTGCCACTTTATATAATGTCATATTTTAAAAATAAATTCATAAAGCCACTTTTAAAATATAGTTGACTTAAAATATTATTTATGTTTAGGTTTGAAACGACCCGACCCGTTTTTTTTTTTTTTAAAACATTAAACCCTTGGTCTCGGACTAGCATTCCCATAAATGCTATCCTCAACAACCAAGCAACAACAAACAGACAACCAGCGGATAACAATAATAACCAAGCATTTCATTCTATTAATCTAAACCAGTTCAACACAATTCCACAAAGACCAACAACCTAACCAGGTTCTAAAACAGAAATGGAAAACATCAACAACACACAACACGAAACTGAGACCCTAGATCATCTCCCTCTTCGTTGCCATGATTCCACGATCACAATTTGCCTTTACCTGCATCACATGGAAAAAAGAGATGCGTGAGTATTATCATAAATACCCAGTGAGACGGTCCTCCCATCTACGACTGCGCACACAGACGCGATGGATCCGCTCAGGCAAACATACATCACACAATCACACAAACACAATCAAAGGCTCAACCACAGCCAACCAGACAGGCTGTCGACTGACACTACCTCTAGGTGTCGATCGACACCTTCTGCAGGTACCTGTCGACCTTGCCAGACAGGCCTGTCGACCACAGCCCGACAGCCTCCTGTAGACCTGTCGACCGACCCAGACAGACCTGTCGACCGACAGCCTCCTGTGGACATGTCGATCGACCCCGACAGGACTGTCGACCGACAGTCTCCTGTGGACCTGTCGACCGACCCCGACAGGCCTGTCGAACGACAGGCTGTCGCAGATTCATGGAAAATCGATCATGATCCTCTCGGATCGATTTCCTCCTCTGAAACAGTACACAACCTGCACGAAAATCACAAACCAACAATCCATATGCAACAAAACGAACAGAAACAACACCAATCATCACAAATCAATCAATTCAACCTACCACCAATCAACCCTAACGAATCCACCGGCCCAGAAGCCATGGTCACGCACTCACCTCGAGTTAATTGGAAGGAAAACAGTAGAGCTGAAGCTAGACACGAATCCACGACAATCTCCACAAGAAATCTCCTCCAAAACTCTCAAGAACGAAACCCTAATTCTCAGAAACTCACAGGAAACAGAGAACTCCTCTCAAACTCTGTCTGCTGCGTTTTTGGGACTTGGTTCGCTCAAATGCGGCCAAAAACCCTTATATACGAAGCCCTAGGGTTTACCCAAACCGGCCCGGTCCAATTGAACGACTTAAATCGAACCAGAAAACCAGCCAATTCGAGCACCTGTCGATCGACAACCACTAGGTATGTCGATCGACAGCCCTTAAGAGCCCGGTCGATCGACAGACCACAGGTGTGTCGATCGACAGCCCCTCCATTTTACCAAAAAATGGTTTACGGGCGTCACAATTCTCCCCCACTAAAACTGGATTCGTCCTCGAATCCTCTAACACTACCCACCAATCTACCCTGGCCTAACCCGCCAGCAACACCGGAGACTACATCTCCCAGACCTTTCCGAGGTTCACAACCGTCCTATGCACATAGACCCGTCTCAGACATTGATTGCCCATAGCTCATAACCACCATCTAGCTTTGGGATCGTCACCCCTCAGCTCTAGGTGTCTAGTATCAACCCACCTCAGTCCGCGCAGTCCTGACGGTGTTCGATACTCAATCATCTCCACACACCTCAATCCATCAAGACACACAGTCTATCAAGCTCTCGGTATGCAGAGATCTGCCAGAGGTCGCAACCTCCCAAACTATCCCCATACCCTCACGATCTCAGTCCGCGCAGTCCTGACGAACGATCGGTATGCGGGGAACCCACTGTCCCCCGGAGAGACGCATCTCTCAAGATCTGCCGGAGACTAATCTCCAAGAAAGATCGAGGTCTAACTCTGAGCTATGCAATCAATTCCTAACGTCTATAATGCACCTCTGGCCGGAACTACCTCCTAAGGTCTCACATGATATTCCCCTCCCGGAATACCATCACAATCGTGATCATCACAGATCACCCGGACCATCCCTCACCTCAGATGTCCCTGCAGAGTCTCTCCCGGAACTAGCCAGTTCTAACCACCGTAAAACTTCTATTCCGAGACTCTCTCTCACACACACACACACAAACCGCTAGAGTCCCCACCGAAACCGGCAAGTTCTATCCGCAATAAAACTTCCATTTCGGGGTTCTCTAACCACAAACACATGACTCTCAAAGTTAAACACATAAGAAAAACACTTTCTTATTCACTGGAAAAATGTCATAATCATTACAACTTTAATGAAAATACAAAAATCCACAACCAAAAACCTCACCACACACGGTGATCACAACACCAAAACTGAAACTGGGAACCACAAAGAAAAACGAATTCACTCTTCTGCTTGCTTCTCGAACCACTTCTTGAACTTCGTTTTCATCTTTGCCTCTGGTTCCCAAGTCTCCTCATGAATACCTTCACAGTCCCACAAGACTCTCAACAACGGCACTCTCTTCCGGCGCAGAACCTTGATACTTCTCTCAAGAATCCTAACCGGCCTCATCCCAACAGTCAGATTTGGCTGAAGATCCGCAGGAATCGTCACTGCTACCTCCTCAGAAGCATGCAAACATCTCTTGAGTTTCGAAACGTGAAACACATAATGGAATTTCTCCATAATCGGAGGCAGCTCCAACCGATAAGCAACTGATCCCACACGTTCCACAACCCGGAACGGACCCATATACCTCGTACTCAGCTTATCCTCGGATATGGACCTGTTCAGACCCCGCATCATCGCCATCTTGAGATACACTCGATCTCCGACTGCAAACTCCAACTCTTTCCTTCTCCTATCGGCATAACTCTTCTGCCGATCCTGAGCCTCTTTCATGTTCAGCTTCACAACACGGATCTTCTCCGTCGTCTCCTGAACAAAATCAGCCCCAAAGATGCTCCTCTCCCCCACTTGGGTAAAACATAGCGGAGTACGACATGGCCTCCCATACAACGCCTCAAAAGGAGCCATTCCGATACTCGCCTGAAAACTGTTGTTATATGCGAACTCCACCAAACTCAAGTGATCCGTCCAATGACCACCCCAATCTAGCACGCACATCCTCAACAGATCTTCCAGTGTCTGAATCGTCCTTTCGGACTGCCCATCCGTCTGCGGATGATTAGCTGTACTCATGTGCACCTTAGTGCCCATCTCAGCCTGAAAAGCTCTCCAGCACACTGAAGCAAACCTCGGATCTCGATCCGACACAATACTCGCTGGCACTCCATGCAACCTCACAATTTCCTTCACATACTTCTTAGCCAAGACCTCCGCTCCGTCTGTCTTCTTAATGGCCAGAAAATGTGCTGACTTAGTCAGACGATCCACAATCACCCAAATCGCGTCATAGGTCCGAGAAACCGGCAACCCTACCACGAAATCCATAGTGATCATGTCCCACTTCCACTCTGGAATAGGTAGACTCTGCAATAAGCCACTAGGAACTTGGTGCTCAGCCTTCACCAACTGACACACATTGCAAGCTGCAACCCAATCTGCCACATCTCTCTTCATCCCGACCCAATGATAATACCGTTTCAGATCCCGATACATCTTAGTCGCTCCCGGATGAATCGAGAACTTACTCGCATGAGCTTCTCTCAGAATTTCCTGCCTCAAGTCCTCATCCTTAGGAACACAGACTCGTCCATGCACTAAGATAGTCCCGTTAGCAGAAACCTGATATTCGGAACCAGTAGCCTTGGAGAGATCTAACAACACTGGATCCCGCTCCTGAGCTACTCGGATCCTGCTCAAAAGATCCGCCTGATCTGCCGCCGCTAACCCCAACGGTTCCTCTGAAGTAACACATAACCTCAAAGTACTAAGCACACTCACCAGATTCTCCACATCCCGCTCCTGGGATGAATCATACCTCCTCCGACTAAGAGCATCTGCTACAGTGTTAGCCTTACCAGGATGGTAAACAATGTCCAAGTCGTAATCAGCCAACAACTCCGACCATCGCCTCTGTCGTACATTTAAATTCTGCTGAGTAAAAATGTACTTCAGATTATGATGATCAGTGAACACCTGAACTCTGCCACCATACAAGTAAGACCTCCAGATTTTCAACGCGAAGATCACTGCAGCCAGCTCTAAGTCATGGACAGGATAATTGCCTTCGTGCTTCCTCAACTGCCTTGAAGCATAAGCAATCACCTTACCCTGCTGCATCAGCACACAACCCAAGCCAACTCCCGAAGCATCTGTGTACACCACATAAGGCTCACCCGGTTCAGGCAACGCCAATACTGGTGTACTAGTCAACATCGTCTTCAGCTTCGCGAAACTCAACTCACAATCCGCCGACCACACAAAAGGAACATCCTTTCCCGTCAGCTTCGTCATGGACTGAGCCATACTCGCAAAACCCTTGACGAATCTCCGATAATAGCCTGCCAACCCAAGAAAACTCCTGATCTCAGTTGCATTCCTCGGTCTAGGCCAATCTCGGATAGACTGAATCTTCGCCGGATCCACAGAAACTCCTTCTGCAGAAACGATGTGACCCAAAAATCCCATCTCTCTCTGCCAGAAACTGCATTTACTCAACTTCGCAAACAGCTTCTGTTCCCGCAACTTCTCCAAAACTTTCCGCAAATGAACCTCAAGTTCCTCCAGACTCTTCGAATACACCAAGATGACATCGATAAAGTTAATCGCGAAATCATTCAGATACCACTGAAAGGCTTCGCTCATCAACCTCATAAATGCAGCTGGTGCACTCGTCAACCCGACAAACACCTTTACTAGCTCCACCCTACTCATGACTCGTCAAGAAAGCCGTTTTCCTGACAACCACCTCATCAATAGAATCTGGTGTTAACCGGATGCCAAGTCATCCTTGAAGAACCAAGTAGCCCCTCACAATTGATCTAACAACTTATCAATTCTTGGAAGACGAAACTTGTTCTTCATAGTGACTCGGTTAAGCCTTCGATAATCGAAGCACAACCGGAAATTACCACAATTCCTCAACACCACACACCGGTTCTCCACACGGTGAAGTACTCAACAAATCCTCTAGCCGCCTCATCGGCTCTTACAACACTGCTGGAGTCATCCGGTAAGGTGCCTTAGATAACAGCGTCGTCCCGGGTTCCAACTCAATCGTGAAAGGATCCGACCGCGATGACGGCAATCCTTGCAACGACCGAAAGATATCCTCACACTCCTGGACAACCCGAATATCCCTCACTACAACCTCACCTACAAACTCTGCCAGCAAAACAGTCTCCGAGTAAGCCTCGCAACCTCTCAGTCATAGCCTCAGCCTGCACCCAAGAGTTCACGAGATTCTCAGAAGTCGGTTTCACTCCCTGACAAACCAACCTTCTCCTACTACGCTCCAACACAACACGACTCCGGTGACACTCCAGATGAACTCTGTACTGATCAAGCCAATCCATACACCGGATGCAATCATACAGTTCAACTAGACTGTACACCAAGTCCGCTGTCATCCACTTACCAGTCACTAGAAACTCCACGCCTCTCGCCCGGCCATGAGTAACTAGAAACTTCCCTTCCGCAACCATTACCGGTCCAACCCGCTCACTAGCGCCACTCCGAAGAGATGAAGCAATCATGCTCCAGAATTGAACAACCCGTGGAATTCACCACTGCCCACTTCAAAGGTCTCCACACAACTCCCATGTGCTAAGAAACCTAACAATCTCGCCAACTATGACCCATGCTTCCGCACCCGAAGCATCCCGGCCATTCTACCTCAAACTGGAAGTATCCTCCCACTTCCTTTTCTGCCCCTGCACAGACTTGCCGCCCTGCCAGGTATCACCTGTTGAGACTTAATAGACTGAACAATTGGGCTAACCACCACAGCCTGCTCTCTCGAGTCTCAACAATGCCTCCTGCAGTCTCAACCAACTATGCTCTCGCAGCATACACGGACACTCCGCACCAAGTCCTCAATCTGATCAAAGTCCTCTCAAGAACTTCTTATCCCGGGCCTCCTCGCCCTCCATGCTCCTACCAGCATGAACCAACACAAGCCATGAGTCGGTTAGACTCCAAATCATACCCACGAACTGATCTCTCTCCCAGATCCAGTTCCAAAAAACCTCGTCTCTAAACGATCCGCAACCTCTCGAGGAAAGAACTTGGCATCACACTCTGCCCAAGAGTCCGCCTAGGCCAACACTGCCTGAACCCTCCTAACTGCAACATACCACTCGCAAAGAATCCTATACCTATTCTCTGCACATGTTCCCTTATCCGCAGATAAGACGGAACCCTACCAACAACCGCAGCCCACAGCCGCACCTCTGCCACTCGTGGCATCACCGGAGCCTAACACGTACCGCACTCGGTAACCGCTCCAAAAACTGCTGAAGCCAATCCGCCAGACGATCCACTCGACACTGAGCCCACCCGCGGGCGCACCCGCACTACCAACCTCACGAGGACCCACACCGGCCCCCGGAAGCCAACCTAGGACCACACTGCCCCCACCAGCCCTCACACTGGCGCTCACACTTGGCTGCACGCTGGCAGCCTAAATGGCGCTCAAGCCGTCATGAAGCGTCTACGGATCACTCTCAGCCACTTGCGCAACACTCTGAGCCGCCCTCCTGGCCAACTGCCTCACTAGTGCCCGCCACAACACCTACTGCAACAGATCTGTCAGCCGATCAACTCGTCACCTAGACTCCTCCTGCGGGCGCACCCAAACAGCGAGCGAATCCAGCACCCGAACAGCGAGCGAATCCAGCACTAGCTCAAGTACCAGCCCTGGCCCAACAACCCTCATACCGTCTCTCACACAGGCACTCCCACTGGCACTCGCACTAATACTCAGACCCTCTTGATACGTCTACGGATCTGTCACAGTCTCAACGTGGAACCCTGAGCCGCATCCCAGCCGACTCACTCACTGGTCCACGACCACAATCCGGACCTCCACAGTCACCCCGGCCCCCACGACCACATTCTCTAGTGCCACTAGCCAACACCATGCACTACCACAGTACACAAGCTAAGCACTAAAGAATAACAATAAAACACACTTACCGTGGAATCTCTTTGAAGGCTCGAAGGAAGATGATCTAAAACCCCCAAACTCACAGAATTGTAATTTTACCAAATTCAATCCTAGCAGTTCTAGCCCGTCCTAAAACCGTATCGCTCTGATACCAAACTGAAACGACCCGACCCGTTTTTTTTTTTTTTAAAACATTAAACCCTTGGTCTCGGACTAGCATTCCCATAAATGATATCCTCAACAACCAAGCAACAACAAACAGACAACCAGCGGATAACAATAATAACCACGCATTGCATTCTATTAATCTAAACCAGTTCAACACAATTCCACAAAGACCAACAACCTAACCAGGTTCTAAAACAGAAATGGAAAACATCAACAACACACACCACGAAACCGAGACCCTAGATCATCTCCCTCTTCGTTGCCATGATTCCACGATCACAATTTGCCTTTACCTGCATCACATGGAAAAAAGAGATGCCTGAGTATTATCATAAATACCCAGTGAGACGGTCCTCCCATCTACGACTGCGCACACAGACGCGATGGATCCGCTCAGGCAAACATACATCACACAATCACACAAACACAATCAAAGGCTCAACCACAGCCAACCAGACAGACTGTCGACTGACACTACCTCTAGGTGTCGATCGACACCTTCTACAGGTACCTGTCGACCTTGCCAGACAGGCCTGTCGACCACAGCCCGACAGCCTCCTGTAGACCTGTCGACCGACCCAGACAGACCTGTCGACCGACAGCCTCCTGTGGACCTGTCGATCGACCCCGACAGGACTGTCGACCGACAGTCTCCTGTGGACCTGTCGAACGACAGGCTGTCGCAGATTCATGGAAAATCGATCATGATCCTCTCGGATCGATTTCCTCCTCTGAAACAGTACACAACCTGCACGAAAATCACAAACCAACAATCCATATGCAACAAAACGAACAGAAACAACACCAATCATCACAAATCAATCAATTCAACCTACCACCAATCAACCCTAACGAATCCACCGGCCCAGAAGCCATGGTCACGCACTCACCTCGAGTTAATTGGAAGGAAAACGGTAGAGCTGAAGCTAGACACGAATCCACGACAATCTCCACAAGAAATCTCCTCCAAAACTCTCAAGAACGAAACCCTAATTCTCAGAAACTCACAGGAAACAGAGAACTCCTCTCAAACTCTGTCTGCTGCGTTTTTGGGACTTGGTTCGCTCAAATGCGGCCAAAAACCCTTATATACGAAGCCCTAGGGTTTACCCAAACCGGCCCGGTCCAATTGAACGACTTAAATCGAACCAGAAAACCAGCCAATTCGAGCACCTGTCGATCGACAACCACTAGGTATGTCGATCGACAGCCCTTAAGAGCCCGGTCGATCGACAGACCACAGGTGTGTCGATCGACAGCCCCTCCATTTTACCAAAAAATGGTTTGCGGGCGTCACAAGGTTAACTATGTTATGTTTGAATTTAGTTTTAACGGTTGAACGTTTGTTAGGGCTAAACCTTTTAAAGTTCACAATCTTCAAGTAGAGGTTTGGAAAATATATTTGACTTGAATCTATTTAAGAATTAAAAATTATTTATGAAAGATAGATGCAAAGAAAGAAGATAAACATGACGCAACATCTTTGTTTGTAGTACTTTTTTCTAGGAAGAAAAAAAAGACGGAAGAGAAAAGATACACAAATAATGAACGCGGAGTAGTTCACATCAATTTGTTTGGTAAGGGGTACATAGAAAGCTGGTTATGAGCAGATGTTAAGCGTCATACCAATCAGAAGAGACGAAGAAATGTATTAAGATAAGGAGAAATGAAACATTTTCATCGTCTTTCAGTATCCACATAGTTTTCTCTCTATTTTATACTTGGGAAGATTATGTTGTTAATGTTAGTTTATGCTAATTTTGTTAGTTTCTGCAAGAAATTAACCTGAGTTATCTTCATTACTTCAAAATAATACAATTATTTTATAAAAAACAATTTATCCATGAATTAATGAACCTTTTAACTCATTCAAACAGAATAATTCATTGGAAACATCGATCTAAAGAAGTTATTATACAGTTTTATTTTCAAAAAAGATAAATTGAATCATCTTAATTACTTCAAAATAACACATTTTTTACTACGTATGCAATTTAAGTATGAATTATTGAATCTTCTCCTATAAGTGCATATAAATTAAAAATATGATTTAAATATATTTTCAAAAACACAACTTTATAAATCCAAATAAAAACAACATAAAACATTAAAAATATATGTCACAAATTATTTATGTAACAAATATAAACTAAAAGCAAAATACATTTACGACCCCTAGTACAAAATATGAAAAAGTAAAAACTAGTTTAGAACTTTCAGAATAATCACAAACATTATTAACCCAACTATACTAGTAGTAGTTTAGCAAGAAAAAAAAAAAAAAAAAACTACACTAGTAGTTAGGTGCCACCAACGCGAAACGTTTACAATGCGTTCGACCATATATATAACCCAACCCAAACCCCTCTTCGATACAAAATTAAAAACCACACACATTTCTATTTCTCTCTTCGTCTTCAAGCTCAAGCTTTCTTTAACCTACAACAATGGCGGAAACAACAACAACTAACAAACTCAAAAGCCACGTCGTGGTCTTACCTTACCGAGTTCAAGGCCACCTTAACCCTATGGTTCAATTCGCTAAACGTCTCGTCTCCAAAGGCGTCAAAGTCACAATCGCCACCACTACATACACCGTCTCCTCCATTTCAACACCATTAGTCTCCGTCGAACCAATCTCCGACGGATTCGATTTCATCCCCATAGCTATTCCTGGTTTCAACGTCGATACCTACGCGGAATCCTTCGAGCTTCACGGCTCCGAAACCCTAACTCGTTTGATCGAGAAATTCAAATCCACTGATTCACCAATCGATTGCTTGGTTTACGATTCGTTTCTTCCTTGGGGACTCGAAGTCGCTAGATCTAACTCGATTTCAGCTGCTTCGTTCTTCACCAATAATCTCACTGTTTGTTCTGTGATGCGTAAATTCTCTAACGGAACGTTTCCTCTCCCCGCGGATCTGAATTCGTCGCCGTATCTTGTCCGTGGCGTGCCGGCGTTGAGCTACGATGAGTTACCTTCGTTTATGGGACGACACTGGTTAAGCCACGCTGGCCACGGGAGGATTCTTCTGAATCAGTTTCCTAACCATGAAAACGCTGATTGGCGTTTCGTAAACGGCTTTGATGGTTTAGAAACACAAGTAAGAAGTCTCAATCATACATTGAGTTTTTTTTTTCTTTTTGATAAACCCTATCGGCTGATTTGGAAAGCCCCGGTAGGAACACACGGAAGTGCTACAGAGTGGCGTTATCCCGATCATTACTGAGTTTTCAAGATTTATGTTTTGGCTAATGTGGATTGTGTTTTTTTATTAGGAGGGGGAGATTGGAGAATCAGAGGCAATGAAGGCGACGTTGATTGGTCCGATGATCCCATCGGCGTATCTCGATGACCGGATAAAAGGCGATGAAGACTACGGTGCGAGTCTGTTGAAACCAATCTTAGAGGAATGTATAGAGTGGCTTGGGACTAAGCCGAGTAAATCAGTAGCATTTGTGTCGTTTGGTTCATTTGGGGTTTTATTTGAGAAGCAACTAATAGAGATAGCAATGGCTTTACAAGAATCAAATTTGAACTTCTTGTGGGTGATTAAAGACGCTCATATTGCGAAGTTGCCTGAAGGGTTTGTGGAATCGACTAAAGACAGAGGGTTGTTGGTTTCTTGGTGTAACCAGCTCGAGGTTTTAGCTCACGAGTCGATCGGTTGCTTTTTGACTCATTGTGGTTGGAACTCGACATTGGAAGGGTTGAGTTTGGGGGTGCCGATGGTTGGTGTGCCGCAGTGGAGTGATCAGATGTGTGATGCTAAGTTTGTGGAGGAAGTTTGGAAAGTCGGGTATAGAGCGAAAGAGGAAGCTGGCGAAGGAGTTGTGAAAAGCGAAGAGGTCGTGAAGTGTTTGAAAAAAGTGATGGAAGGAGAGAGTAGTGTGACGATTAGAGAGAGTTCGAAGAAGTGGAAAGATTTGGCTGTGAAGGCAATGAGTGAAGGAGGAAGCTCTGATCAGAGCATTAACGAGTTTGTGGAGAGTTTAGGGAAGAAACGTTGAGGTAATTGAAATTTGATTTGAACTTGTGTAAACCACGGAATGTAATTTCACTAATTTGTGTGTTTGATGTTGTTTGTACCGAGATGATTATGATTCAATAAACCAAATGTGATTTGGCTACATAATGTCAAATAATTGAATAGCTAAGTAGAAAATCAGGCATATACTAAAAAGACACTCGCTTTCTAGAAATTTGGTTTCATAGTATTTTTGATCATATGAAGCAGAAGTGGAAAATAATAGTATAATTTAAATAAATGAATAATATTCAGTAAGAAGAGATTTTCGACACTAGGAAAAATATCAGTGACTGAGATTATAATTATTAGTAGACTAGGGTTAGACTCGCGCAGTTTGACTTCTTTTGATATTTTTGTATTATTTCCTATGTTTTCTATCAATATCATGTATAACATAAATTAGTAAATATTTTATGTTAGTATATATATTTTACATTTATTTACACATTATAATATCATATTTTCAATTATTAATTTGTTTTAATTCTTTTTTTGAAATTCTTTCGATTTGGTATTTGATTTTAAATAAATAGCTGTTTAGTTTTTGAGAACTTATTATTTTATCTATTATTGCATAATAAATTCATCCAATCTTCAAACAAATTCTAAATATAACCAATATATTTACTTTTGTCATTTTTTTCACAAAACACTAATATAATTATAGAAAGTTAATTTATACACAATTTTTTTTTACGTTTTCTTAAACATTTCGAAAATAGTTTTTGTTTTTCTAGATTTTTAAAATCTTTGATTCAAATATTGAATTACAGAAGCTCGTCGGGGAATGCCTTTTTGTAGAACTACGTACATTTTTACATAAAGATTATAAATTACTCTCGGTATATTTTGCTGTACAATTTATGAAAAATGTGACCATTAATTTTATAATTTATATATCAAATTTAAGATTTATTTATTTATTTTAAATTACGATATTACAACATTTTCAATTTTTTTCTTCTCTACTTCCAAAACCTGAAAATAACTTTTGAATAAAATATTATATTCTAAAGTTTCACCTTATTTTCTTATTTTAATGAAATCGTTCAATATCCTTTAGTGAAATCATACATCCTTTTTTTTAAAGCCTTTAGTCTCTTAACAATCGGCTAAAACTCAATTACGATACTTCAATAATTAACATCATTGAATCTATTTTTTTCTTTGATTATTTTTTATTAACATTTCTATTCAACGCTCTTATATATAAATTCATAATATTTTGATTATTTTCTAATGACCATATAAATAAAAGTAATTCATTATTGTAATTTTTAATTCGAAAATATATACTCATATAATCCTAAAATATGGTTCGTATGATGCATTTATTAAACTTAACGACATAAATTTGATTTAACTATTTACAATTTTATGTTATTTTATTTACTTATTTTTAGTAGAACATAACTCAAGCAATGCATGATTTTTTTTTTGAAACACCAGTTTATACCTTATATCTTTAAAATTATAGTATTATAACACTTTCATATTTTTCTTTCATACTTCCATAAAATTATATAACATTATAAATAAAATCGTATATCTTAAATTTTCATCTTATTATCTCATCTTTAATTAGATGGTTCAGTATCCTTTTAGTGAAATAATATATATTCTTTATCTTTAGATCAACAACCTCTTATATTAACACGTTCTTCCCTCATTGGTTCAAATATACTCATGTATTTCTTTAACGAATAGGTGTAAGTGCGTTCATGACAAAAAAAAAACCAATAGCCTCTTAACAATTTTCTGACACTCAAGACTCTTTTTCTTTGATTCTTTGATGTCGCTAATATTTTTATTCACTTTTTCTTACATGGATATTCGTTTTACATATTTCCAATTTTTGAAATTGGATATATAAACTTTTATCGTTATCATAAATTCATAGTAAATACTCAAATATTAATTTCTACTTTTAGTAATTTATTGACTTATTTTTCGTTTTTTAATTTAATTAAAAAATTAGTAGCTATAAGTAACAATAAATATACATAAACATGAACAAAATGAACTTAAAACTAAAATTAATTGTTAATTTTTTTTTTGTCTATGTGGACACCTTAGGTGGAGAGATGACTCCCTGTCTATATGATTTGCTTGTAATCGAAAAAAGGTATTTCATGATTAGAAGTTAAAGCTAAGGAGAGCCTAGGAAATGTGACCAAAGGAAACAAAAAAGGCCCATAACAAGGCCTCTTCATAAGGAGTTTCAGTGTCCCACATCGGAAACTTGAGAGAGATTGGTAGTAGAGAACTTAGTATAAATAGGATTCACTCTCCACCTGAGAAAATCACGCAGCCATGAGGTGAGCACAAAGCGAACTATTCTTTCGCCTTTTACTAAAGAATACCGTGTGCTCTCCTCGCTAAGTGGCATACGCCTATTTTTGGAGGGTTTCTTACTCTTGAGTGAGACCCAACATTATATCTAGTTATAAACTTTTATTTAGCATATAAAATGCATATTTAATGCTTGAGTTGCATACGTACTACAAATGTTATAAAACATGCTTAACAGATTATTTTTGGACATGCAAAAATCATTAAAATATGTGTAAGCACATATATTAAGAAATCAATTTATTTGTCTTGTCTTTGAAATCAACTAATGAACAACATAATTTAAATGGTCAAAACTAATAAAAATTATTTAATTTTACATGAAAAATAAAAATAACACAATTTTAAACAAAAAATGCTCCACAAACAGAAGAGCATATTGTTCAACCCGTACATGTAACTACTCTCTAAAATGGGGCAGATTATATAATAAATTTTTGTGTAAATTATTTAGAAATATATATATATATGCATTAATAAATAATTTGAAATTAATAACACAAATCATTTGTAGATAAATATCTTATTATATAAAGTTTGATGTGTCAAACATAATAATTAACAAGATCGTAACACGTGTCAAGTGGTTGATAAGATTTTGACACGTATTATTTTATTTTAACTAAATTAAATCCCATATGTCAAAATTTCCCAAATCCTATTTAAATTAGATTTTGACATGTGTTATTTTATTCAATTATAAATTTCGAAATTGTTCTAACCTAAGTCTATTTAAACTAAAAAGATTTTATATATATATTATAATATCGCCGTATGCAAAATCTAAGTCTATTTAAACTAAAAAGATTTTACATATATATATTAGAATATCCACTGAAAAACATTACTTGATTTTTTTTGCCTTATAAACTTCTATTTAGAATACAAAAAATTTAGTTGAAACAAAAAATTGTTAGTGCGTCTTTTAAGAAAGTTTTTTTTTTTTTTTTGTTGGTCAAAGCGTCTTTTAAGAAAGTAAGAAACTAAAAGTCTTAAGAAGAATAATGAGCTTATAGGAAAAGACTTTATATTAGTTGATGAAAAGGTTTAACGTGTTTTTATTTTCTATCAATAGGAGTTTTAATGTATTACTAATTATTTGAATAATATATAACTACAATTTGATTTTATTTTAACACATAAAAATACTATTCACAGATTTGTGCATCATTATATTCTTGCAAAATTTAGGAATCAATTATATGAATTTTTTTTATTGAAATTTGTAATTTGAGTTTGCAACTAAAAAAATGCAATTCCATTCATTAAGGTTTTGGAAAACTAAATATATGAGCGAGTAACTACATAATAAAAATAACCATAGTTCAATAAGGAATAGAAAAAAAAACTAATTATTTGGAAATATGTGAAAATATTAATTCAAAATAAAATACTATAATAAGAGTCAATATAGTTTAATAATGGTGAGGTTTTATCAGTGGTTTTAACATTTCGTTTTTTGTGTTTTTCACATGTTATAAATTTAAAAAAATTGAAATAAGATTATGAGAAAATAATTCAACATAATTTTTTTTAAAAATAGAGTAGTGAAATAGTGAAAATTAAATGACTTCAAACATAAATAAAAAGAACCTAATCATTATGAAAAGACGTGATCAAATTAGACAAAAAAATCAAGATGAAAAAGTAAGTGTTAAATTTATTTAATATCAAAGTTTTATATTTTTTTTACTTTCATGAATGGTTTTTTCGTATTTGATGTTTTTACGGGTTATAAAATATTTTTCCATAAACCCGCATATATGCGGGTCCTTTAACTAGTATAATATAATTATTCATGCATATTATAATTTGCGTATATAATGCAAGAGTTTATACACATGTTTATAAATATGCAATGGGTATATTTTTGTCATAAAAAATATATTTTCAATCACTCATTCCAATCGCATATTTCAACCGTCCAGTCAGGGTTAGATTAATGAATCTCTTTACAACCCGCCTCCTTTTGTCATATAATTCACGTTTCCAATCATCTGTTTCAACGGGTCGTTTGAATGATATAACAACCAAGCGATTCAATCACCTCATTAATACCAACGACCTAACCGATGTAACCCTCGAATAGTAAGAACCAAACGATTGAACCACCTCATTAATACAAACGATCTAACTGATGTGACTCTGAAATAGTAAGAACCAAACGATTCAACAATCTCATTAGTAATTTAGTATCACTACCAACAACGTAACCAATCCGACCCTACATCGGTAATTACTAGTTAGTGCCCACTGACCACCTATGCAAAACGTTTACAATGTGTTCGACCATATATATATATATATATATAACCCAAATCAAACTTTCTTCGATACAAAATCACAACTACATACATTTTCTATTTCTCCACTTCTTCTTTACTCTTCTTCAAGCTCTGCTTCTTTGAGCTACAACAATGGTGGAAACAACAACTAACAAACTCCAACGCCACGTTGTGATGTTACCTTACCCAGTTCAAGGCCACCTTAACCCTATGGTTCAATTCGCTAAACGTCTTGTCTCCAAAGGCGTCAAAGTCACAGTCGCCACCACTACCTACACTGTCTCCTCTATCACAACACCATTAGTCACCGTCGAATCAATCTCCGACGGATGTGATTCCTTACCCATAACTATGCCCGGTTTCAACGTCGATATCTACTCTAAATCCTTCCGGCTTCATGGCACAGAAACCCTAACTCGCATCATCAAGAAATTCAAATCCACTGATTCACCAGTTGATTGCTTGGTCTATAACTCGTTTATTCCTTGGGGACTCGAAGTCGCTAGATCTAACTCGATTTCAGCTGCTGTGTTCTTCACCAACAATCTCACTGTTTGTTCTATGTTGCTTAAATTCTCTAACGGAGCGTTTTCTCTCCCCGCCGATCCCAACTCGGGGACGTATCTTGTCCCTGGCTTGCCGGCGTTGAGGTACGACGAGTTACCTTCCTTTACGGGACGACACTGGTTAAGCCACGCTGGTCACGGGAGGATGCTTTTGAAACAGTTCTCTAACCATGAAAACGCTGATTGGATTTTCGTAAACGGCTTCGATGGTTTAGAAACACAAGTAATAGTCTCATTTATGTGAAATGTATATATTCATTTGATGGTTTAGCTAATGTGGATTGTGTTTTGGGGTTAGGAGTGTGAGATTGGAGAATCAGAGGCAATGAAGGCGACGTTGATTGGTCCGATGATTCCATCGGCGTATCTTGATGACCGGATAAAAGGCGATAAAGGCTACGGTGCGAGCCTGTTGAAACCAGTCTCAGAGGAATGTATGGAGTGGCTCGGGACTAAGCCGACTAAGTCGGTAATATTTGTCTCGTTTGGTTCCTTTGGGATATTTTCTGAGAAACAACTCGGAGAGATAGCAAGTGCTTTACAAGAATCAAACTTTAACTTCTTGTGGGTGATCAAAGACGCGCACGTCGCGAAATTGCCTGAAGGGTTTGTGGAATCGACTAAAGACAGAGTGTTGCTGGTTTCTTGGTGTAACCAGCTCGAGGTTTTAACACACGAATCGATCGGTTGTTTTTTGACTCACTGTGGTTGGAACTCGACATTGGAAGGGTTGAGTTTGGGGGTGCCGATGGTGGGTGTTCCGCAGTGGAGTGATCAGATGTGTAATGCTAAGTTTGTGGATGAAGTTTGGAAAGTCGGGTATAGAGTGAAAGAGGAAGCTGGTGAAGGAGTTGTGAAGAGCAAAGAGGTCGTGAAGTGTTTGAAAGAAGTGATGGAAGGAGGAGAGAGTAGTGTGACGATTAGAGAGAGTTCGAAGAAGTGGAGAGATTTGGCTGTGAAGGCAATGAGTGAAGGAGGAAGCTCTGATCAGAGAATTAACGAGTTTGTGGAGAGCTTAGTGAAGAAACATTGAAGTAAATGAAATTTGATATGAACTTGTGTAAATCACGGAATGTAGCTTTGTCTGTTTGATGATTATGATTCAATAAACCAATTGTGATTTGGCTACAAAATGTCAAATAATAGGTTGATAGCACTAAACTTGGAACATAAGAGCAGACAATTGGAAGAATTTTTTGGCTGGATTCTCCGAGATCAACTTCCATGTAGTATCCATCTTCTCCAACCATGTAGGCTATGTTATGTTTTGAGGTCATCTTGCAAACTATCTCATCTTTGAGAAAGGCACAATCAAAAAGCCATGCGACTTTCTTCTCTTCGTCAATGAAGTATCTCCCATGTGGAATTGATGCATAAGCCCGCAGCCTGGAAACATGTCAAACACTAAAAACTTGCTCCACGACACAAATTCGGGCTCAATCTTAGTCGTCAACCATATCTCCATCTTGCGTGAAAATTCATGCTTAAACAATATAGCGAGTTGCTCTTCTCTTACACAAGATAGAGCCCCGGTTTCTTTCATATTTTCCTGAAAGGGAGGTAGTTTCAGACGCGGTCCAAATCTCTCTCTTGTGAAATCAAAACACAGTAAGAAATCTTCTTCTTCTTCTCCCTCGGTGTTTCCATCATCTTGAGCGTACCAATAAGTATTCCCCTTCAACGAACCTCCATGAATCAGAATCAAAATCATAGATTTCATGCTCGACCCTTGGCTGTTTTGCATTGTTGAAATATTCAACAAATACCCTCAATATCTTGTAGCTACGAGACGAATCATATCTGATACCATAAGAGCATGTGCATTGGAGATACCCATGATGAGTGTCTAAAATTTTTTAGAATTAAATTAAATTAAATCTTATTAGAATGAGTGTCTAAAACCATTTAAAGTGTCTAATATAGGATCCATTTTATAGTTTTAGACACCCATTCTAATAAAATTTAATTTTAAAATATTTTAAACACCCATCATGGGTATCTCCAATGCACATGCTCTAACTGTATAAAGAACATTTCTAGGTTGGATAAACCTTGTTTGATCTAAATACGGGTTCCAAGTCACAAGACTCGAGTAGTCATGGGTCAAGCATAACACTAACCCATCGCAATGAAACACACTTCGTATCTCAAATTGATCGATTTTACCAATTTGCTTTATAGATGAATCACTATGGTCGTCTCTTTGGAGATTGAATCTCACTGAACAAACCTTACGATCTATCATCAGAAACCCTAAAAATTGGTGCTTTGATTCTGCTTTACAAACAATTCTATCTTTCGATAAAGCGTTTCATTGTCTTGATGTCGATCGTACTGCGCTAAGAGATGTGAACGGAACCCTAGATAGTATCTCCTCCACCAAATCCAGTGAGAGATTCGATATCTATCGTCTTCATCAAAAAATTTAGTAGATTTGCTTGTATTAGAAGTTAAGCTAGGGAAGGCTTAGGAGATGTGACGAAAGAAAAAGAAAAAAAAGGCTTTAGAGTAGATCTGTTATCGTAAAGCCCACAACAAGGCCTTTTTAAGTTTTAATAATGAGTTTCCGTATCCCACAACGAAAACCTGAGAGAGTTTGGTAGTAGAGAACTTAGTATAAATAGGTTTCACTCTCTTCATCAGAAAATCACGCAGTCATGAGGTGACCAAAAAGCGAACTATTCTTTCGCCTTTTACTAAAGAATACCGTGTGCTCTCCTCGCTAAGTGACATACGCCTATTTTTGGAGGTTCTCTACCTTTAGGTGGACCCATTATCACCTCTAGTCATAAATTTACATCTTGCATACAAAATGCATATCTAATATAATATGCTATGAGTATGTTAATGTCCTAGATGATAAATGTGTAATATTCCCTCTGTATTTAAAAGAATGATGTTCTAGATTTTTTTTTTGTATTTGAAAGATTGATTTTGTACCGTCAATTAATGTTATTTCAGTTTTACGAAGTCCATTAATGCTTTTTTTCTGCTGTGTTATTGGATATAATTATTGGGAAACAAAAAAAGTAAGTAAAAAAAAATAGTAAACACAAATAGTTATTGTGTGAAAAATTTAAAACATCAATCTTTTAAATACAGATGGAGTAACTAATAAGTCAAAATTTCCAAATCTAGATAATGGAGCCCTTCGGATAATTTAATTAGTCCGAAGCACAGTAGATGTAGCAACGAAGATTAATGCGGATTAGCTTTGGAAGGTTAGTCTTTCAGAAACCTAGCACAAACCTAATACAAGCTTTTGATTATACTCCCTTATATTTATATGGAGACTCTAAATCGGTCTAAGGGTCTGTGATTAGCTTCGATGAATGAGTTCATCTCGGTCTATAAACCGCTCCAGTAGCTCTTTGTCTTTCAGAACCAAGCAATCTTCAGCCTTTCCAAACCACTCATAACGATGCTTTGCCACGTAGTCATAGACCGAGTCTCTCAGAGGAGTGGGAACTATGGAGAAAGCGTTCAGTGCTGAATAAGGCAGAGGCAAGTATGATACCACTCGAAGTGCAGCTGCATAGTCAATATAGAGATGCCCAATCAAAAGATCAATCCATTGTTTTGTAACTGAGCTACGAATTTAAAACATAGCTCAGGAAACCCCAATTATACGGTAACATCTATCACCATAAGCAGTCATTACGCAAGCACAAGAAAAGAACTCAAGATAACAACGTAGGACATAAACAGTCATTACTCATTATACAACCATCTAACATAAGCAGTCCCGCAGAAAAAGATCCGGCTGATTCATTCACTTCAGCATCTATTAAGCTTATACATACTTAACTAGAACGAGTAAATCCGTCTACCACAGCTAATTCGTATGAAACTCCTTAACTATGAAGCTTATAAGGATTGTGTCAAAGGAATTACATACCAGTCGATGCCTGATGGTACATCCCGAGACCTTCGATAAAGAGAAATCGCTTCTGAACGTCCTCCTTAGTGACTCCACTCACTGATAGATACGGCTCAGCAGCTTTAGACTGAAGGCAACAGAACTTTATCTTTTTGTACTTATCCGCTTGGATTATCCACTTCACACCTACATTAACAACAATGATTCCAACCACTGTTATCAGAGTTTTGAGACTAATAATTCCTACATTTTCCCTTTTAAAGATCTCATGTTCGTTATCACTATCTCTGGTTCAAGCCAATCAATGTGATAAGGAAACCTAAACTGCATAATTCCTTCTAAGTGAACTCAGATTTTCCCAAACAATCATTCCAATTCAAGCTAACCAATACGATTGCAAAGGGAACAAAATCCGAATCTGTTTAGCCCCATTTCGTAGAACAAGGCTTGAAAATCAAATTATCCTCAACCAAAACAACTAGAACCGTATCAATTCACCCAAACGAGACCAGATTATAAGTCAGAATCGATCAAATCAGAAAGCATTGTAGTACCTCCATGGCAAAGATGACAGACTCCGTCGTACACGACGACACGTGGCTGAAGATGACCGGACATCATCACCGGAATCGTAGTCTCTAATTCAGTTGGGTCCGAGTAAGCAATTGCATTATCGGTGTTAATCTCCGCCGCAGCAGCCGTCGTACGGGAAACAGCTCCGACGGAAGAAATCGCCGGCGACTGAGTAGAGAAACTAACCGATCGACGGTGGTGAGAACCTCCCAGAGTAAATCTGGGTTTCAAAATCCGAAGCGTCTTCGTCAACATTCTGGAAAATCTCTTTGCATTTTTTTTTATTCAAAGAGAAGAAAAAAAAAACTGTTAGAGGATTTCAACGAAGAACTGTGCTTTACTTGAGCTCCAAGTCGGGGAAAAGCTTCTAAAGCAAATAAGAATGGGCTTGAAAAAATCATATTATTGGGCCTAAAGAATGTCAATCTAAGCCCACTTAACTAAACAAAACAACACCGTGCCGATTTCAACCTTCACGCGCGAGTCAAGCGCGTGTGTTTCAAAGGTTACAAAAAGAGCCTCTGTGTGTGCAAGTGTATACTATTTCTCAAGAGCAAGAAAATCAAAAAGTGAACTGAAGAGACTACAAAAAGATCAGTCAGTTTCTGCTGTTTTCTCGGCGATACTACGACACTGTTTGCATTCATTGTGTGAGGAATCTCTGTGCTCATATTCTAGCTCTTCACCGGTTTCTAGTGTCTTTGTTTAGGCTCTGCAAGAAAACTGAAGAGAAATGTATAACGAAAAACGAAACCTTTCTTAAGGCTATTCAGATTTGGATGCAGTGCGGAACAACAAACCAAAATCTATCTTCGTTCATATAAAAGACTTCACTTCACGCCACTTCAACTTCTCCTTCTGTATATAAATGCAGTGTGGATTAGTTTGGTTAAGGTTTCTGTATCATTTTGATCTGATATTACCAAATGCAGCGAAAAGGGAGAAAAGGTTGTCTAACCGGAAAGACGGGCAGCCAAGTTTGCCTGTTCATCTGCATCGGCGTTTAGATTCTATAAAGGAAATGCCCACAATGGCAGATACTAGCATTAGAAAAGGCGATGTCGTAATCTATTTACAGAGAGAGAGATGCACATAGAAATGTACCCTTAATACATGACCGATCTCGAAAGAGGTACATTGGCTGCTAAGTTGTTTTGCTTCTTTGTGGAGCTTCGCGAGTCCCTCGTGGTTTACCTTCCATCGACCTTTAATCTATTGTTCTCAAAAAGCATTAAGAACGTGAGAAGAGAAAAGTGTATATGATTCGCTAAAACACCTAAATGCACAAAGGTATCTAACCTGCATACAGACCAGCTTGGAGTCACCTTTAGCTTTAATTTTCTTGTAACCTTTCTCAATAGCATGCCTCAATCCTAGGATTAATGCGTGATATTCTGCTGCATTGTTTGTCGCAATTCCCAAACCTTGACGCACTCTACAAATCTGTTTTTATTAGAAGAATAGTATTTAGCTACAGAGGTCCATTCTCTAATGATCGTGATTCAAAAGGATTCATACCAAGCTTCCGTCCTCAGTTTTCAGTACAGCTGCCGCGCCAGAGAGACCGGGATTTCCCTTTGATGCACCGTCAAACTCCACAATGCAAGTCATCTACCACAAGAGGGAAAGAGAAACAGATCAAATAAAGTCCACACTCAGTCCATTGAAATTATGAATAGTGAATATACAAACATATCACAACTCACTCCTGAGGTATCAGCAGATGGCTCCAACTTAGGGAGCTTTTCAAGAGCTTCAACTGACGTGGAAACTGAACGAAGTTGATCCTGGGGAAAATGAATACTCAAGCGATGAGCTTAAAATCGTTGTATCTCATAATCATTAGTATTCAGCTATTTCTTCAAATGACAATATAAGAAAATCCAAAAACCCCTCTTAAAACTATCTTTTTACTGTCTTTAGTTACCTCTTTTGTCTTCATCTCTGAGTCTTTGACATTAGAAGAAGCTGGCTCCTAAAGAATATTTAAATAGAGGGTTAGTAACCACTCAGTTCAAAATACCGCATCACAAATCACCGCAGTTGCAGATATTCTCAACAAAAAATTATACGAAAGAAGAGCAATACGGTGAAAACAACAAATACTATCTTACCTGGAAAAGACAAGGTGTGAGAGCACCAAACATATCCTCTTTTAAATCTGAAGCTCTAAAACTGAAGAGTGGTTTCTTGAGCCCAACAGAAGAAAGATATTCCTCTGCGTCTTTAGGCAACGAGTATCCCTTATAAACACTAACCGGAGGATCAAATACCTGCCCGTTTTAAAAGAAAGCAGAAACTACTATTATATTCCCATCTTAAACAATGTATACAAACAAGTGATTCAAAAGCAAAGATGTATTCACCGAAGATCCAACTTGAGCTTGACAATCACTCAAATCTTTATAAATTCCAATAACATCACCCTTCCGAACAAGGAAAAAGGCGTCCTTCTCTTTATCCGCAACAGAAACAACGCTTGACATCTTTGTTTTACCAGCCTTTGATCTAGAGGAATAACAATGAGCCCTAGACAGTCCAAGTGCACTCAAACCTACAGGCTTTAAACATGATTTTGAAGGGATATAGAAGCATTGATTCCAAGGAATATGGGAAGTGACATAGCTGGATCTCTTAAGCAGTCCCAATGAAATGTATGAACGCGCATGAGACAAGCAGTTCATTACAATGTAGCAACCACACACTGAGATTTATAGAAGAACAAAAGTCAGTTAAAACTCCATAGAGACAAAGAACACATATAAAGATTACACAATAAGAAATCAAAACTTCTGTTCACTACTATGACATTTTTATTAGGATAGAATTGAACACAACAAAAAAAGTTGATAACTTTATGCTTCCCTAATGATAATAGACTTGTAATTCTAGAATTCTTGAAGTGGGTACTTATAAATGAAGCAGATACAAGAGAATTTGAGAACGAGACTCTTTGAATGCATCGAAATCAAAGAGAGAAAGACAAAACTAATTTGTAATGTCAAATTAACATCTTACCAAGAACAGGGACGTGAATCTGTTCGATTAATTGCTCGTAACGGGTGGGAAATTGTGAGTGAGCTCTTTTCGCAGTGGAGAAGAGGAGAAAGAAGACGAACTCGGTGGGTTTAAGCCGGGTTTTGGTCTGTGTTGGGTGGTCGATCTCAAGTTTAGGGCCTAAGAAAACAGCGTGTTGTTTTGAGGTTAGATATGTCAACTGCTTGCTGTCTTGCTGTCTAACGGGACCGTAATTTATTCCGAACTGAAAAAACCGGCTTCCAAACCAAACCAAATAAAAATCCGTTTAAATTACTCCATTCGTTCCAAAAAAATATTTTTTTTACAAAAAAAAAAAATTGGTTTCACAAAGATAATCTTCTTACTGTTTTCTATGTATTTTTATCATTTTATTTATAGATTGCAAATTTCAAAATAAATACTGAAACATTATTAGTTAAATTTTCTTAGAAACTGTATATTGTACAAATGAATGCGTTTACAATTGATTATGTTAATAAGTGTGCATAACCTTAAACATCCATCTTTAAAGAACGGAGGGAGTAACAATTTAGTAAAGAAGAATATCTTAGTATCTTAGTGGCTTCGGCCAAAGAGAGTGATCGAAATTTAGCAAAGAGAAATAAAAAGAGTCTTAAAGAATGGTTCTTAGCGGTTGGAAAGAATGAACCTCAATGGTTGGAAAGAAAATCATAGCTCAAAAGAATGAATTATGAGTACTTTAAAGAAATGCGCTTAGTATATAAGTTTTTAGCCAAAAATTTGGATTCTAATTATAAAGTTGATAGAAGAGTATTTATAGGGAGTTACATTTCCGGATTCGGATATTGGATTCTGTATCCTTAAATCGATTCGAGTTTGGAATTTCGAACTTGGATCAGTATGATGCATTCGAGGTTTTTTCACCCACTTTCGATTATAAAAGTGTGAAGAAAGTTGAGGGTGAAGTCTTTAGCTTCTTTTAATGTTATATTATATGGTGTGATATGAATTAAAAATGTGCTTATATATATAACCTTGTTATTATCCCGCCAATACACACAATTCATGCCGAGTATCGTTTCCGTTCGAAACATTAGTCCTGATCAATAATGAAAGAGGGACATAGCTAGCTAGTGAGCTGACACTTCACCAGCCATTTAGGAATAATTAAGACATTTAGTTGAGTTTTGAGCAGTCTTGATTAGTAATGAATACCAAATTTTGTGATTTATTAAAATAAAAACCTTAGATGTGGTGAGATTCAAACCCTTACTGATCGAAACAAAAAATGAAGACTTCTTTTAGCATCTACCCAAAGCCAAGATGATCAAGTCGTGTCAATTAGTTTTGATAAAAAAAGGAAGTGTAAGCGCGTTATGTATTCATATACTGTATGAATGAAAGCCATTTTATTTCAAAGAATATATGAAAAATGAATATAAATTGTAAAAAGGAAATGCTAAAAGGAACAAAGTTGCCCCACATCGCTAACAATGCACTTTATTAGACCGAGTAAACGAAAAACATGTCAAAAGAAGACGACCACAATCACACTCACCACCCAAACTAAATCTTCTATCTTTTAAACTCTTTCCTCACCTCAATTTATATATATAGATGTTTAAAGGATAATCACAGTAAACTTTGATTATCAAGATGTCGTCTTATATTGTCTCCTCCATCATTTTCTGTTTTCTTCTCATATCTTTGCTCTTAACTGATATAACAACCTTTGCAACCCAAACCGAACACCGCAAACTCAGTGAGTCTTTTACTTATATATTGTCAAACTGATTTCTTATTTACTTTACTATATATCAATATATAGCTTAGAGAGAGGCTATCACTAAGTCATTAAAGGCCTAATGCATTATATATCATGTTTATATGATGGCACAGAAGAGACCATGGCCATGACCATGATTATGAGGAGGAACTTGAAAGGCATTGGGGAAGGAGGCTCCAAAATTAAAGCTGGAGGAAGCACGTCGCGTCAAACCGGGCAGAAAACAAGTCAAAAACAACCGACTAAAATCCCAACTTATCAAAGCCAAAAACGAGGGTGCAGCTCCATCACCCGATGTCGTAGGGTGTGAAGTCTCAGCTCCATAACCCAACCCAACCACAAGCTCTTCCAACAAACTCCTAAGACCCATGGTTGGGGTTATTTTTGTGTGTGTGCTCTAAGTACTTTGAATGCACATGATATTGTATACATGTTGTACGTCGAAGTTTTTCATTGATAAAATAAACAATTTAGGAAATTCATATGTTAAATTTAAACAACTTTTTCAGGAAAGTCGATCGCCTTGTTAGTTTATAACATTCGTTTTCTATTTATTCCGCATATGCTTTGTTTCAAAATATGTGTTCTTCTTGCTAATAATCGAAGCATGCTCCCTCGCAAGGATCGAATATGTCGAATCTCTCTCTTTATTTTAATAATAAACAATTTTTTTACTAAATGGTTCCAAATAAAATTCGTCTAATGCATTTGTAAATAGGTAATAAAATTCGACGAGTGATCGTTCAGTCACCTTGACAAATTGCTTCTTTGACCAAAATATGTGAGTGCATGATCGATCGATCGGCTGAAGGGTGTTCGGTCGATCACCTGCATATCTCTGGACTGCTTCGATTTCGAATCATTCTCGTCTAAATTTCAGTAGATTGAATATATCTCGAAATCTAACCGTCGGATTTTGATGATCATATATGATATTTGAAGCTAAGACGCTCGTAAAAAAATATTAGCCTGATCCAACGGTGGTAACATCTTTATCCGATGCAAAACATATGACAGTCATGATTTGTCCAGTCTTGAATATGTTTATTTTCCCTCTTTTTATGCCCAAAATGTTCTTTTCTCGTATAGGCTTTACGCTAGGAATTAAAAGACTATTTAGTGGTAGAATATGCAAATGCAATAGTACATAAAGTTCGAACCACTGCGGACTATAAAGATGATGTATTACGAACCTATTAGATGTGAATTAAGCTAAGACAAAATTAACTTCATGTCGCATTAATTTTTCAGCACCGACCAGAAACAACGATTCAGCTCGGTAGATCCATTCCGCACAAACGACTTCTTGCTCGGCATCGTGATCTTACCGATCTCCACATAAGCCATACAGTCTTCGCTTGGTGTGACCATCTGGTCCAGTCCCCGGCCTAAATTAGGCTGTAAGCTTTGTTTTTTTTCCCCTTTGAGCTGACTGTAATAGCTTTGTTGCCCGATCTAAATTCCGTTCTACTTATGTACTATATTTCGGAACTCAATTCAACGAGATTCTCCGACCCCCTATCTAATATAAATTCTATTGGTTCAACATGTATATTTGGCGTTTAACACGGTAGTAGAGTGAATATTGAAATCATTAGTCATTAATCGTAGAAGACTTTATTTTATCTATGTATATTGTAATCACACTTTTAGACAGATTACTACTCCTTCCGTTTCATATTAGTTGTCATTCTACGCTTTTTATTTTGTATCAAATTAGTTGTCGTTTTACATTTTCAATGCAAATTTATAATTAATTTTCCGATTTTATTCATACTCTTTTACTTTATTAACTACACATATCAAATGAAAAACACATTAACTAGGGATAAGACAGATTTTTTAAGTGTTTTCTTAATTGACGTGAAATCACCTAGAACGACAATTAATATGCAACGGAGGGAGTATATATTACAGTACTCTGGCATCACTAATCCAGGATTAGTAATCCTACGTATGATTTAAAGTTTTAAACGGTGATAGAATTGTGTGATAGAATTGCAAAAGGCTGCATCAACGTCAGCAAAAAAAACCAGTACAATTGCGAAATGCACACGTGATAAATACGGTTGAAAAAAACTAGCGAGAGGAGGAGTTACCAAAAAATCTTTTTGTTCTTTTTCACTTGAGTTCAAGCTACAATACCGCTCGTGAGTCATCAGCATCTCTAAGCAACGAGCAACGTACGTATTACACAATTACCGTAAACGACAAATCTTAACTAGGACCAACTAAACTAAAAAACAAAGTCCTAACCGAAAAACAATAATAAATAAATAAACATTGTGCTTAAATTATATGCAATGCACCATTGAATCAGAATCTCTCCTGAAGTCAGTTAGTCACTGAGCTTAAAGCCTTAAACTATACCCAAAAAATGACTCTGTTTCTGAAACCTCTCATCTTCCTACAAGATTCTTATCTTGCCTTCCTCTCTCTAATGGTAATTAATATATCATCTTTCTCTATCACTAGCTCTGTTTCTTTGCTCTGAAATTAGTTTCTTCTTTTTGACAAGTTCCATGGAGGGAGTACTAAAGATGAAGCTGTAACTCCGAAGAAGCTTGAAGCATTCATTAATGATGTGACGACATGGGGACGACAATTGAGGACTTTACTTATAGTTCCTCTATTCAAGTATTTGGTGGCTTTGTGTTTGATAATTTCCCTCTTAGTTTTCATAGAGAGTATTTACATGAATCTTGTAGTAGTCTATGTCAAGTTGTTTAAGCGGAAACCCGAAAAATTCTACAAATGTGAGCCGATGCAAGAAGACATTGAGCTTGGACATGAATCCTATCCCATGGTCCTTATCCAAATTCCAATGTACAACGAGAAAGAGGTATATACATATATCTACGTCTATTTTATATATTCATTTCAAAACTAACTGGTTCTTAATTTCTTACATTTATCTATGTGTGATTCCTAACAGAATTGACATGTTTTGAACTCGCAGGTCCTTCAATTATCTATAGGTGCCGCATGTAGACTAGTATGGCCTTTGGACCGCCTAATTGTACAAGTTTTAGACGATTCCACTGATCAAACCATCAAGGTCTTTTGCTAATTAACCATGTTTGTTTATTTATTGGACAATTGTATTGTATATTGAGGAGAATTTGAATTATGTTGCAGGAGATGGTGAACGCGGAGTGTGCAAAATGGGAAAACAAAGGCATAGACATTAAGTGTGAGAGGAGAGACAATAGAAATGGCTACAAAGCTGGAGCTCTTAAACAAGGCATGAAACACAACTATGTGAAGCTATGCAACTATGTTGTTATCTTCGATGCTGACTTCCAACCGGAGCCTGATTACCTACAACGCTCTGTTCCCTTCCTTGTTCACAACCCCGAGGTCGCTCTTGTTCAAGCCCGATGGAGTTTCAGTACGTAGGTTATGGTAGAAATTTGACGACACACTTTAGAATTAACACCTATTAATAATCTTTTTAAGGCTAGAACTGTAACATCTCAAAACCAATTAGTAATGACCAGCTGGAAATAGTGGAATGCTATTTTTTAGTCTATTTGAGAAAACATTTTAGAGAATGTATATCACATCTCTATTTTATAATTCCTTTATTTATTTTAGAGTAAAAAGTAGAAGCATACACTGGAGATAGTCTTAGACCAATGAGTAATTTTAAACAAAACAACGGAATGGCTGATGCTCCCTTAAAATGTAGTTTACTCTAACCAAATCCCACACTAAAACCGAACAATAATATTGTGTTAATATAATAGTCCAAAGTTCATCATATTCTATCTCAAACCCAGTTGGTAGTAAATTGAATGACATACTAGGTCCCAAACATTTTTCTTGGTGTAGGAATCTTTACAAAAGTCTATTTTCGAATTGAGTGATTTTGTGTGTGTGGTTCATCGCAGTGAACGCAAACAAATGCTTGATGACGAGGATGCAGGAGATGACACTCAACTACCACTTCATGGCAGAGCAAGAGTCTGGATCCAATAGACATGCCTTTTTTAGCTTCAATGGTACATTTTTCCTATCAACGCATTTAAATATAGTCTTGTTTATTACCCCAACTTTAATCATCACATGTAGTATTCAACATTGAGATATTTTTCAGGAACTGCGGGTGTATGGAGAATGGCGGCGATGGAAGAAGCTGGAGGATGGAATGATCGGACCACCGTAGAAGACATGGACTTGGGCGTTCGTGCTGGTCTTCTCGGTTGGAAATTTGTCTTCCTCAGTGACCTCACGGTACATTGAATCTTTTAACTTTACTAATCATACCGAATGATACATTAATCCATTAAGTAACACTCTAGTCTTGATGTGCAATGATATCTATAATGATGTATTCGCATGTTGCTATCAAAATAATTACCTTATACTCCCTTTGTTCTTAAAAGATAAAAACTTTACAAACAAATTTTGTTCCAAAAAGATAGAGTTTTTACTGTTTTCTATGCATTTTCACAAACTTCAGGACAAATATTGAAACACTATTGGTTAAATTTTATTGAAAACTGTATTTCGTAGAAATTAATGCGTTATCTTAATAAGTATGCATAACCTTAAACATGTATCTTTAAAGAACGGAAAGAATATTCATTACTTTGTGTATGCACTATGCAAATTGCGTTTGTAGGTGAAAAGCGAGTTACCAAGCAAATTTAAGGCTTTTAGATTCCAGCAACACCGTTGGTCATGTGGTCCAGCCAATCTTTTCAGGAAAATGATTATGGAAATTATTCGCAATAAGGTCATTTTCTCACATTTCTTTATTTATTTCATCTTCACAAACACAAACGTGTGACGTGCCCACACTTTGTTTTGTCTCACGTGCCAACTACTTTGTTTCTTTTACATCGTGACAAAGAGACCATGTGATGTGAGGCTAACGTACATTTTTTTAATTGATCACCTATCGATGGGGATTGGTTTTTTTCTTTGTTTGTTTTTAACTAAAATCGCCAAATCATAATTTTGTTCGGCTTAGAAAGAGAATTTGATGATGAACTTGCACTACAATACAAAATTGGTTTAATCTAGTGTAATTTGGTTTCGGTTAGTTAAAACCAAGTGTTATCAAAGATTGAATAGTTTATTATGATTGAGGAGTAGACATCTAACATTAAGCTATACATATCTTATGTGTAACAATGAACAGAGAGTGACTATTGGGAAGAAGTTGTATATGATCTACAGTTTCTTTTTCGTACGGAAGATCATAGTTCACTTCTTCACTTTCTTCTTCTACTGTATTATTCTTCCTACAAGCGTTTTCTTCCCCGAAATCAACATTCCAGCTTGGTCCACCTTCTACGTTCCCTGTTTGATCACTCTCTTCGTTGTCATTGCAACACCGAGGTTCTTCCTATGACGACCACAACTTTTATCCATTTCGATCGATATGTTATATAGATATAATTGTATCATTTACTATGAATTTTATATATCGGGTTTTGTAGATCATTCTATCTCGTGATATTTTGGATCTTGTTTGAAAACGTAATGTCTATGCACCGGACAAAAGGAACTTTCATCGGCATACTTGAAGGAGGAAGAGTGAATGAATGGGTTGTCACTGAGAAATTTGGAGATGCTCTTGAGACTAAGCTACTTCCTCGGATTGGAAACCCTCGTAAAGTTTTCGAAAGGTAGCTATTAACTAATCAAATGTTAAGTACGAAGTAGACATAGAATTGGTACTAATGGGTAGAAGAGAGTTTGGTTTGTTGCAGCGTAAACTCGAAGGAGATTATGGTGGGAATGTACATAACGTGTTGTGCCTGCTATGGACTTGTCTTTGGGAACACATTTTTGTATCTCTATCTCTTCATGCAAGCGTCTGCATTCTTAGTCTCCGGAGTTGGCTTCGTTGGAACTTAAGTGCATAGTTAACTTTGTTCGATCTATATAATAGAAAGTATTGAAAAACGGATTGCTATGTCAGTGCTATTTTCAAGTGATCGAACAATATGCATTCACACATTAATCAATTACATTCTAATCACACGAAACATGCATCGCAATTTTTGTTTTAATCAGATAATATTTCATTAATTTATGCATTAAAGCCTTCAGTATTAGTGCACACAATATATGAAATTCTATCAGATAGTAAGTCTCTAAAAGTAGTTTTGGAGTTCAACATTCAGAATAGTTTACAGTTCCAGGCGATAAATTAATCGAGGCCTGGTAAAAAGCGGAAGACAAGACCTCACTGTTCTTTGTCAATAATAGGGAGAAATCAGTAAACCCGAATTCCAATCCCCGAAACTCAAGAAATCTCTAATCTGCTTATAAGGATAAGCAGATTCTAGGTAAAGACAACAACAAGCGAGAAAGCAAACATGTACCCACTTTCCGCTGGCCGATCAGAGATCTAGACGCTTTTTCGGGTTAGTAGTAACATACCCTTTTTCGCTATTTCACTGACCGACTACTTTTACTGGCCTCATGTGCCACAGAGCTGCAACCTTCGTCTCTCCAGCTCAATCTGTTATGATGATGGAAAAACGTGTTAGTATCATACCAGATACATTGATTAATATTACACAATGAGATGCAAATGAAGCTTACCACTTTCTTGACTCGGTTATTGGCAGCATCAGTTCCTCCAAAGACACAATCTGAGAGATACGGGCTACGAACTCGTACTTCTTTCATCACCAAAATGTCTGTGTTTTCCCATTGCACAGGAAGCCTAAAAGAAAAGAAAATCAAATGTGATTCATTACAAAGAGGAAAAAAAAGCGTTTCTCTGCTGCTGCTTTTTCAACTGATATTAGAAACTAAGAAAATATGTAGTCTAAAACCATGTATCTAGACTACTTCTTAACTATATCACAGAAGAATAAAGAATACTTGACACTCGAAGACACAGCATATGTAAGTCTACAACACTACAACCATGTTGAATTTGGAAAACAAACAAACACAAATACAATTTGAGAGCAGCAAAAAGTACATTACTAGTTTCTTTCAGCAATTCGATTCAAAGAACTATTATCCTATTTTTCTTTCAGCAATGCTGATAACAAGTGGCTAAACAGACCAGAGCTCTAATAAGGATTTTAATTTCAATCCTACAAGCCAATAGCAACTGCTACTGAAACAGTACAGCTTAAGGGAGAAAAAACAAATCTTTGCATACATATATAATTTCAGAGAGCATCACAGAGAACCTAGACCAATACAACTCTAAATCATGTCCACATTCTAACAATTTATCTTGGTAAATCAATCACACAACAGAAACTCAAACCAAATCCCTCCAAACAAAGCATATGTTTACAAAGGAACTAGTATTTAAACTAAGCAACCATCTGATTAAAAAGATCGTATCCCATCTCTACCGTAGCTACCATCAACAAACACACATAAACCAATTCGCAAACAACAAGCAACATTGGTAATCTTCTTCACACACAGAAACCATAAAAATCTCTACTTGTAAACAATAATTAGCTAAAAGATCCTTACGTCTTAGACAACGCGTCGAAGATACTCTGAGCTTCTACAGTAACACCAACTCCCAATCTCTCAGCATCTGCTTCCGCTTGCCTGCTCAATACGTTTCTCAGTTTTGCATTCAACACACAAACAAACAAACAAAATCCAAGATTTAGCAACAATAAGTTCACCTGATAGCAAGTGCCTCTTTAGCTCGAAGTCCTTCAAGATCAATATCAACATGAAACTTTCCAGTAACAAGTGGATCTTCAGATTTACCTAAATACGAAAGCCCTGTTATGAAATTCGCATTCACCATCCTAGTATTCTTCGAATGCCCAGCTCTAGGTTTCGAACCCTCTTGTGAAAATCAATAACTCGTCAAGGACAACATCAAATTAACAACAAAATTGAAATTCAATAGAGAGAAAAACAAAATCCAAGGATATCAAAAAAGACGAAGTTGGGAATAGGGTCGTAAGCCATGACGATCCCACGGAACTCATCTCCGGTGATAACTTTGACAGAATAAATATTCCCCACCGTGAATTTCTCTCCTTCTCCGATGTCGTTAGCCACCGTAGCTCCTCCTGCTGGATCCATGGCGGCCACCGTCTTCTGAAATTGCCGTGGAACAGAAAACTTCTTTTTAAATATATATTACGATATGGACCTTAAAGCCCAAACATTAAATAGCCCAAACATTGTTTTATTTGATTTTTTTTTTCCTTTTGAGATAAATACATCTGATCCTAATCGAATATGATAGTATCTTAATACAATTCTAGTTGATTTATGTTTATGTATAAATAAAAATATATGAAAAGAAACTGAAATGAATTTTTGAAAAAGAGTTTACATTACTACAAAAATATCTCTAGTTTAGAATAAAAATGAACATTTGTGATTAGTTTTATATTTTTAAAATAATGAAACAAAAATCTGAAAGGCAAAATTCGGATCCAAATTCAGATTATAGCACTAATAAGAAGAACGACCAGCGTGATATATATGCCCAAAGCTCAAATACGTAATAGCTAGATACATGAAAAAACTGAATTCAGATCTGTGCAAAAAAAAGTTCAGATATATTAGTTTTTTTTTTTTTAAACAGATTATATCATTACAAAAATATCTATGGGTCAAAACAAAAGTTGATATTTGTAATTATCTTTATAGGTTTAATAATGAAAATCTGAAAACCAAAAATAAAATCCAAACTACCAATAAGAAAAACCACCAGCATAATATATACCACAAATTTAAGATTACGTATAAGTCCAAAGCGCAAATACATAATAGATAGATACACTTAAAAAATAAATTCAATCCAAACAAAAATCGAATCTAAATTCGGGTTATCACCCTTCACCAATCCACCAGAGTACGTTATATGGCAATCCCTACCAAATAATTGGATCATTAAAATGGTGTTCATTTGTGTTTGAATCTTGATAAAGTTTCATTACATGTGCATTGTGATTAACGTTAAAGTCTCTTCTTTTTAGTGACTCAATTGTATCGACAAATGTGGGACGATACAATCAAGATATAGTAAGGACAACTGCCAGGCAACAAGTCAGCGTTTTGTGTTTTCGTTACACTTTTCTTTAAAGATTTCATATGATAAACTCTCCTTTCGATAGACAACTGAACAAAAAAAAATGATATATTAAAAAATTAGGAAACATATTTGAAATATTAGGAAACATTACTAAAAAATAAACAAAAAAGTTGTTAGGAAATAAATATATGATGTTTTAGAAAATATTACTTGAATAATTCTGAAGACAAGATGATGATGATGAAGGAGTGCAGTTGGGTAGTCTTTGCTCGTAGTGGAAAATCTCGAAAAAATGCATTAGGAACACGCTGGGGTTTTTGGAAGCTTCTTTTACCACCGTAATTACGAAGATCTCCGCATACGACGATTCTTTGTAAATAGAGTCCTGGAACACAACCACTGTAACAGAAGAACATTCTAACTAATGTATAAGCCAATACGAAACCAGAAGAACAATGATAAAATAAAATAAAATAACAGTTATTACAGTAGTCGCTAAGGCATTAGCCATCGCTTATGGTCCAAATTTTTTTTTGGATTTTTATATAAGATTTGTTCATGAAAATAAAAAAAAATTAAATATTTGTTATAGTTTTTAGACACTGTTTTTCTTATTCGAAAAAGTTATGCTTGAAAATCTCTATTATGTAGCTTTGTTGGTTTATTTATATGAGGGCACATATTTTATTTTCGCTTAGGGTATGTAAAACGGTTGGACCGGCTCTGGAGATGAGCCTAATAACTATTAGTATACTTTATGATTTGACTTTGTATTTCATTTGTAGTATTAATAATGTAATAACTACTCTACTACTATTTCAAAACTTTATGGTTTGCCTTTGTACTTTGTAGTATAAATGATGTTTGGTTAAAAAAAACAGAACTATTAGCACCCATAAAAACCACCACCACCCATAAGATTTACCAGCATGATATGGACCACAGATTTAGGAGGATTACGTATGGCCCAAAGCTCAAATACGTAATGGTTTAGTTTAGTAGATACATACATCAATACTCATACTAATAACTGTTATTTTATTTTATCCATTTATATTGGTTATAACGATTTTAGCGACTACTGAACAGCCACCACTACCACAGCAAATCGGAACTTCTTCGTCGTGTATCAATGGCGTCCGTAAGCATATCCCTTGCTCTCTCTATTGATCCTCTTAAACCTACCCAATCCACGAAGTTTGCTCTCTCCTCTTCTTCTTCTTCGCCTAGATATCCATTACTATACTCGTTTAGAACTTCACACCGCTCCAATCTCAGATTCGCTTTCCCTCCTTCTTCGGTTTCAACAATCACAGAAACCGGAGAAGAAGCTACGAAATCGAACGGAAACTACTCTTTTCTCGAGGAATCGTTTCGTACTGGGAGATTTTTGAGTAACGATGAGCTAGAGAAGCTTAAATCTCTTGAAGGTTTTGCGTATTTCCAAGAACTTGAATCTGGATCGATGTGTGTTAGGGTTATGAGATCCGATGAGATGGATTCGACTGTGAATTTACTAGCTGAGTCATTTGGTGAGTCGATGTTATTGCCTTCTGGTTATCAGTCTGTGTTACGATTCTTAGTGAAACAGTATTTGATTGAGAGGAGAGAAGTGTTACCACACGCAGTAACCTTAGTTGGGTTTTACAAGAAGAGAACTGATTTGTGTAGTGATGGTGATGGTGAGGGAGAGGAGGCTGAGATGGCTGGTACTGTAGAGGTTTGCTTGGATAAACGAGGAGCTAATGCTTCTCCTCCTTCTCCTACTCCTCCTAAGGAATCACCTTATGTCTGCAACATGACTGTTAAAGAGAACCTTAGAAGGTATTTGGAATCCTCCTAAGGAGCTTTGTGTAGTTAGTCTTATTCATTTCTGATTGTGTTTGTGTGATGACTTGTTTAGGAGGGGAATTGGGTGGCATTTGTTGAAGGCGAGTGAGGAATTAATATCTCAGCTTAGTACTTCGAAAGATGTCTACTTGCATTGCAGGATGGTTGATGAGGCTCCTTTTAGTATGTATAAGAAAGCAGGATACGAAGTTGTTAAGACAGATACGATTTTCGTGCTTTTGATGTTACAGCGTCGTAAGCATTTGATGCGCAAGAAGCTTCTAACGTTCCCAAGTCCTCAAGATACGGTAGATGTGGTGGAGTCTGATAATGAACTGACCTCCTCTGCCAATGTGTGAACACAGGTACAGTGTTTCCTTTTCGCTTGTGGTATTTGTTTCTCTTTTCTGAATTCATAACGAAAATTTGATGTGAACCAACTAACTTCAAACTTGTTGTTAGCTCCATCATGCTGGAGCTATCTATATGTGACTTGACCAAGAGCATGGATTGATACCTCCGTCCTCCCATTGTTGCTGTTCCCTTTTCTTGCTTCAACTTGCTGTTTATATGATCTTAGAAGAGGTATGTCACTCACACTCGTATCTTGGACTCTTAGTCAGACATAGCTTCCTGTTGTTTTCTTCTTCAAGTATTAGCAGTGATTGTTTATATATGTGCGGTCCAAAGTTTATACATAAGGCGAAAAAAGGAAACAGAAAAGGCTTCACCCTGAATATATATATAATGTACTCATTTCTCTTCAAGCAAAACATTCATGACAAATACAGCATATAAACTGTTTGACCCGATTTACTTGGTGACTTTATAGTATATACATCCAAACAATGTTGATATAAGTTTAGCAGCTGGAAGTTGAATTTAAATTTTCCCGCAATCTTAAATAGGATTGTTTTCGTTATCTTTTATCAAGTTTAATTAGCAACCTCTCATTTTTGGAAAAATAACGTAATCCATCTCACTGGTTTCAAAGAATCTTGTGTCTAGAGCCTTCTGAATGTAGGAATCGTCCCACCCAAACCACCCTTCGAGTTTGTGTAGATAATTAGTTGCAGTTCCTTGACACAATTCATCACTGAAGGTCGCTCGCTGCTCTCTATACGGATGCACCGTGATGCCAGATCAGCAAACATGGCTATAGCTTCCATGCTGTATGAATTTCGATGCAGCTCAGGATCTATAACCTTACGCAATTTCTTTCTATCATTCAGTATACTCCTAACCTGAAACATAGAGAACAATGAGCATTTTATTTCTGTGCAAAGTTTCTTTATCTGTGGAACTTTTGTGTATGCCAATCTTAGAACCTAGAAGGGCCATTTTACCTGTAGCACCAGGTTCTGTTCATTTGGGCCCTGAGTTAAGTCAACTGCTCTGCGTCCAGTAAGTAGTTCTAGCAGCACAACCCCAAATGCATAAATATCGCTTTGTAGAGTAAGTTTACCTGTCTGTCATAGCAAAAGTGAAAAAAAAATTATGCTAAAAATTGACCTTCCTTGCTTATGGGTTTTGATATGTGAATGTGATTTAAATTCCTTTTCCTGGCCTTTTCATGTCATTAGTAGCGGGTTTTTAGTTAAGTTTAAGTAGCATATAGTTTACCCTTAGCCTTTACAACTGTTATTATATAGAGAGAATCAGTAAGAATCTTTACCGATGTATATTCTGGGTCGAAATAGCCGAATGTTCCGAGAACTCTTGCTGTCACACAAGTTTCCTTTCCCTCTGGCATCAACTTTGCTAGTCCAAAGTCGGATATCTGCAAAAGGGTTACACTCATGTCGTAGTTTTAGTGTATGTTTGATTTTATTGCTGCATATATCATCCATTTTAATCGAGTTCATAAGGCACCTTTGCGTTATAGTTGGAGTCTAGTAGCACATTTGTGGATTTGAAATCTCTGTGAACAATTGGAATCCCAACAGCAGAACTTGAATGGAGATATGCTAGTCCTTTTGCTGCTCCAAGTGCAATTCTGAGCCTTATTGGCCAGCTTATTTTTACTTCTTTTATTCCTGTGATAAAGAACCGATTTAGTGGCCAACTGGCTTTAGTGGACTTGACTCTTATTTCATTGACTTACCAGTTAAATGATCTTGCAGGTTTCCGTTTTGCATATATTCATATACTAGGAACCGTTGTTTTCCATCTGCGCAATAGCCAATCAAAGATACCAGATTTGGATGGTCGAGTCTGCTCAAGATATCCACCTCCACACGAAATTCTCGCTCACCGTCAGCCTTTTTAAATGGAGGTAAATCCATTTTCTTGATCGCAACAACCTTCAAATAGCAAGGAATGAAGATCATTTGTATGCTCTTCTAATAGCTCATCACCTTTCACAGTATATGGTTATAGAAAATGTTTATAACATTACAAAGCCTGTAAATCACATAAATGGAAGCGATATAGTTCCTACCTCGCCTGTTTTTAATGTGCCTTTGTAAACTCGGCCAAAGCCTCCTTTACCAAGCAGATTCTCATCACTGAAGGAACTTGTGGCCTCCTCCATTTCCTTGAGGGTATAAACTGATGACCCGTATCTCCGTTTCCTTGGCTGAGACACGGCCTGGTCTTCGATTTGCCAGCACTCAGCTGCTCTGTAGACCCCTGAGAAGAAGGTTAGTTTCACCCAGATGGTTCAGTTTCACCTAAACCCTTTACTTAGTAATAGTATTGTTTAAAAACATAAAGGTAAACATACTTTTATGCCATCTGGCGAAGATGATGGAGAAAAGGAACGTACATGGATCCGTATCATAGGATTTGCTTCTCCTTCTCTTGTTCCAAGCTGAAACTAGAGGAAAATGCATAGCTCTAGCTTTTGGAATTTTACGCCTAGTAGTTGCGAGAGATCATACCAAAACCAAGAGAAAAAAGAAGCTTCTGGTCGTCCTTAGTGTCCTAAATCCCTTCAAATTTAAAGAAACAGAAAAGATTGTTGTGGTTGAAGATGAGATATATAGAGTAGTGTATGATATTTCTCTCTGCTTCTTTAAAAAAGTTTGAGTGCTAATTTGATCTTGAGGGTTAGATTTCTGAAATACTCAACAGCATTATTTCAACTACCGAAGTTGTAGAGAGAGAGAGAGAGAAAGAAAGAGACTGTAGAGCTGAAGAATACGTAAGATTACATGTACGTGAAGCAAAAGAAAATGAGAGCATCTTGAAAAAGACTTTTGATGCTTCTTAAACTATTACGATTAAGTTCTCTGTTTGGTTCTCTTGTCCGAACCTATCTGTTTATGCCACTACAACATTTGCGTACAGAGGTCTCTGTATCGATCAAGGAGAGAGATACGAGGCTGCTTTCAAAGTGTTTCCTTTCTCTTTTCGTTTTAATTTTTTAATATATTCCCTCATTGATTAACTAATTAATAATGTTGTTTTCATGTGTCCGTTGAGAGATAGAGATGGCATATATTAATTTATAAGTAGAGTTGTAGAAGTAAACCTATAATTTTCGTTAAAGCGATCTTCGTTTCATAATTAGCTTGTCAAATCCTAGGATACTGTAACTTTAACGTATCCAATTATATATTCAAAGATTTGCGTTCGGGTGGGACTTTTGCTTCGTAAAGACATGATCACTTATTTTAGAACCATGTGTGTCGTTTCTATCTTAAGATTACAGAGTGATTGCCGTTTTATACCAATCCAAGACGACATGCTGTTTTCTTCGTTTTAACACAATGAGCGGTTGTGGTCCATGTAATTAAACTACCAAGGAGCCATATTGAAATTGTATAGGCTTATAATGTAATGTGCGTAGCCATGGCAAAAACATTATGTTAAAAAGAAAACAAAGAGAAAATTTCCGGGTCTTCATCACCATCAAATGTAATGGAGAGAGTTAGAAGGGTAGAGAATTCGAGCACGGACCAACAAAAAAATGGATTAACCTGATCATTTCAACCATGACATCTTCTTCCCATATGTCGAAGATGGGATTACCTTAGATTTGGTGGTTTTCTTTACGCTTAACGAATGGAGTTTCGCCTATGAGAGGGTAGATGCAATCTCTTAATAAAAATCGTTCATTGATTAAGAAATCAAAGAAACATATCTCTGATACCAAATGATGGAGCGGAAGTTTCTAGGGATATAGTTTGAGAGATCCCTTCCAAAGGCTTTGTGATTTTGATTTGCGGAGATTTTGAGGGTAGAATTTCCAAATAATATAACACTAAAATAGTTGTGTGATGTAGCATTTACTAATATTTATTTCATAACAAATTATTCAAATCCATTTGAATTTCATTGTCATCAAATTGGTCCACATAGTTATTATGTTTGTTAAAGAGGTAACAAATGAGTACCAATTAGGTAAAATGTTTTACTACACTCACATGGTTCTTTGTTGAACGATCAATACAAAAGAGAGTCGTGGTCAATGGCAATCTTACACAATCGAAGGCATACTACGTACCCGATCACGTGAAGAACGTAATATATGGAGTATAACCCATTTTTACATCAGTAATGCAGATGTTGCATGAATTAAGATAAACAAATTCTCAATATAATCCTAATTTTTTTAAATATGTTTTTAGCTCATGGAATAAACGTTCTTATATTAATAAGGCAGATGAAATTTGGGTTGCAGCAATATTTATTATTCACCCACCCACATGATTGGGTGTGGTAGCTAGCAATGTGGAATGGAAATTTGGTTAAATTTAGAAGGACCCCATAGGATGAAAAGTTAGTTGGATGGGTGGCTCCAAATAGTTAATGCAATTACTATATCACTTCTATAACCTCTCTATATATACATGCTCATTTACAAGCTTATATTATTATAAACAAAGACAGAAATAATAATAGAGCTTATTTAACTAGAAAATGGGACTCACTGGTGTTCTTCATGTGGAGGTTGAGGTTAAGTGTCCAGCTGAAACGTTCTGGCTAGCCCTCGGCGATGGTGTCAATCTCTTTCCCAAAGCTTTCCCTAAGGACTACAAAACCATCCAAATTCTTGCCGGCGATGGCAACGCTCCTGGCTCCATTCGCCTCATCACTTATGGAGAAGGTACATTGCTCATTTTATCGCGTTGTTACCATAGGCAATTTATATATGTTACTAATACTCGTACATTACTTAAGTGTTATACATGTTTGGAAAATGACTTATTCGTCAAAAGTTTAGTTTGGTCCATATATGGTCGAAAAAAATGTAACAAAATAATCATTCATTTTTTTGATAGACTCATCAAAAACCGAACGCTCTATATGTCTTCATTTACTAATAGTTTCACTCTCTCGCGGTCTCGCCATATACTTATTCAAAATATGTCTTCGTTTTTTTTTTTGTTATAAAGGATCTCCACTGGTGAAGATCTCAGCGGAAAGGATCGAAGCTGTGGATTTGGAGAAGAGAAGCATGACGTACAGCATCATTGGCGGCGAAATGATGGAATACTACAAAACATTCAAAGGAACTATCACCGTTACTCCTAAGGACGGTGGCAGCATCTTGAAATGGTCCGGTGAGTTTGAGAAAACCGGCCATGAGGTCGCTGATCCACACGTCATCAAAGACTTCGCTGTCAAGAACTTCAAAGAGATTGATGAGTATCTCCTTAAGCAATCCAGCGTCTAAAATTCTTAGATCTTAAAATATGTAAGAGTTCGACGATTGGATCGTCTCTATGAGCTAGTTAAGAAGTTAAATAAAGTGGAACGTCCTTATGAATTATCTATGTTTTATGATTGCCAAGTTTAATTATTGGAGTATAGGCACGTCTTACGTATCTTTCAAGATACATGCACTAGAATTTACCGCGTGCTATACGTGGATTCAACATTTTTCTAATTTAATTTGTTGAAATTTGATTTAGAAAAAAGGTTATTGTTAAAACAAAAGCATTTTAGCCTTATGTGTCAAACCCTCATTTTTTCACCCTTTTTTATTTAATGAAATATAACTATTACTTATTTCTACTATACTCATTCCCAAATACTACCAAAAAAAAACTTAATTGCCATACCCAAACAAATTTAACTCTAAAATAATTTCGTTTAATTTCCATAATTCACACGATTTTACTATCAAAGATTTTTTTTGGGGGCATCCCACGTATATTTTGTTAACAAACAAATAAGAAAACAAAAAGTCGATTTAACATTAATTATTTTCAAATCTCCTTTCGGACGGAGGGTTATTCTTTAAATCGGAATATCCAAAGACTGCCTCCGCGTATCGAGGAGATTATGAGCCAAAGGTTCGGAACTCCCACGTTTTATCGGAAAAAAAAACATTAATTATTTTCCAAAATTTATTGACACCATTTACCTACCAAAGATTTTTAATTAAAAAACAAATCGAGCCTACTTTAATTCTCCTAATATCACGCACGATCATACTTACTTTATATGTTTGGAGGAAAAAAAATATTGATTAATTATACCTAAATATTATGCTAAGCTCAAATATACTTTCAACGAGGATAGTACGATATACATTCCTGATTTTCTCAATAATATTAAAGCTTCAGGTTTTCCAAACCATTGTTTAGGTGTAAATTTTTGGGTTTGTTTTGAATTTAGTTTTCCTTTTAAATAGTAATAAAAATGTTAATGGTTATTTTGATGATATGTCAAATTCAAGGTCAAACACTTTTAAGTGTTGGTTTGTACTTGCCTTAGCCTGTTTTCCCCAAGGTCAATTGTCTTTGTTCTATTTCATTAATGTCTGATTGTTTATAATATACAATTCTCCGATACAATCAATTACAATTTGATTTAAGATTATAAATTATTATACAATTACAAACGATTCTTTCTATAAAAAAATTTCATTATACGAATATTTGTTAACAATATTCTTTATATTTTACTTGAATATAACATAAAATATTAAAATTCACACTAACACTTACATTTAAATCCATTCACAACATGAGTACTAATCTAGTAGACATTATAATTGTACTACATTAAGAAAAAAACTCATAAAAAACATTTTACTATATCAAAGAAATTGGACATAGATTATATAGTACACCTATAATGTGTAGTTTGAATATATTTTATCTTACAAATCTATTTTGAAAAAAAAAAATTCAAAAAATTATATATATACGCTATTTGAAAATCGACGAGCATTTGCTATTTTTATTATTTCCGCATCATAAAATAAAAACATTCATATTCTTGTTTTAGCTTTATTCATGATTTTACTAATTGTATGATACATTTTAGTCACCGTGGATTGATCAATAATCATTACAATTGTCTATTGTATACACTTGTAATTTAAATTATTTTGTTTATTTGCTAAAATGGAATTTCTTACTGAAAAAGTTTAATATTGAAATCAAAGTGAGAGTTTAATATATCTTCTACCATAAAAATACAAAACTGTTTCTAATAGGTTTAGTTTGAATATGAAAAAAACAAATTAAGGAAAAATTGGAAAAAATGATGTTTCTTTTAATCTTTGTCTATCTATACCTTTAATTGAAAACTGTTATTTGTGTCTAAACTACCCATTTTACTCTAAATAATTAATTTAAAAAAAAATTGTCTAACAAGTGAAAACAATGGAATAAGTTTTTTTGTCAAAGGGGAAATAAATTGTTATTCCTAATAAATATATAAAATTTTGAGTTTATAAATTTCCTATCTACATTTAGTCAATCGACTCTATCCAACATGATCCATATCTAGTCATCCGATGTGATCCACATGATCTAAATTTCGTAATCTTTTATAGATTAACAGAGAAATAATAAAAATTATTTTTGATGATTCACAACATCATCTTCTTCTTTTTTATTGTCATCTCAACCAAATTTGAAAATTTATATATTGAAATTTAATTTTAAAGATCTCTTGATGAAATTTCAAATTGACCATTTGTTTCAATTTTTTGGATGTTTAAAGCTTTTACACACAAGTTAAGAAATGATTTAACTTTACATTCTTTCAAAATAAAATTTGTTTATTATCTGAAAAAACAAAAATCAACCTACAAAACTCAAATTGTAAGAAAACAATGCAATTAATTTTACGTAAAAACTTAAAAATATCATAAGTTGCATTTTTTTTCCACTAACTAATTCAAAAAATGTATATTTCTTATTTAGTGTATGCAATTCTCATATAAAATTAAATTGACAACTATGTCAATTAATATTTTTTATTCATTCATGATCATACATTTGATTTTTAGTTATCAGGACATTCACAATAACAAGAAGTTGGACTACAATGTATATCGCAGTCTGGTGGACATCCACGACTGTTTATTGATACTTTACTAGATTGCGGAGCTTTAGAAGGCAAGAACTCAACAGAAAATTCTTCACATAATAAACGTTTTCCTTCAACAATCTCAACTGCTATCGATATCATCACTACAACACGAAATGTAATAAAAATAAGTATTGCAATATAAATTCCATTGGAAATATATAAAAAGGTTGTAGGTAAAAAAATTAAGTTTTTTCGGACTAACATAAAATAAATATTTAAACATTGAACTTACAAGCAAAACCTAAAAGGACGATGAAAGCAGATTTTAATGAAACTTTTCCCATCGTTATTGAATTTTTGCTTTTGTTTTTAATGACCTTATAGAATTACAAAGAAACAATGACAATAACAATAGTTGATAAACTTTGAACAATGTGTAAGGTTTTATAGAGTAGTGAAAGTGTATTGTTTAGTAACAAAATAATATGAGATTTTATATATGTTAAAAACTAATATATTTTTGTTGACTAAGCCAAATTAGGCATGCCATTAATTAAAGGGGAAATTGCAAAACTGCCACGTTTGAAATACCACTACGCAAAAATGCCACGCTGAAAACACGTTTTACAATAATGACACGAATTTTGTCCGAAATGACGAAATTATCCCTGGCAGAAACTAGGAGGTTTAAAAAAAAATCATTTTTCTGATTTTTTTGTTTCTCTCTTCCTCTCTCTTCTCTTTCTCTTTCTCTCTTCTCTTTCTCTACAACAACAATAGAGATCTCAAAATCTCTTTCCCCCTCTCTTTACTTTCCTTCTCTATCTCATTTTTTCTCTGCATCAATGAAGATCTCTATCTTTTTTCGTGAAATTGAAGAAGCCAACAAATATCAAATATCTCTCTCTCTCATATAGATCTAGATCTGATAGGTTAATTTGATTTGTGTTTTCTTCTCTATGAGGTTGAAAAAGGCAAAAAAATCTAGATCTGATTTTGTCAAATTTTGTTGTGAATCTGAGTTTATTTGATTTGTGCCTATTTCTCTATGAAGTTGAAGAGGCAACAAATTCATATATAGATCCGGTTTTTGTCACTTTTTGTTGTAAAATTTGGTTTTATTTGGTTTAATTTGAAAATCTGAGTTTTTTATTCGATTGGTAGAAATCTTAGATTTTTATTCAATTAGGGTTCAAGATCTAATTTTTTACTGGGTTTTGACATTTTTATAAACCTTATAAACGTTTTGTAAATCTAATAAACGTTTTGTAAATCTTATAAACGTTTTGTAAGGTTTATAAACGTTTTGTAAACCAAACGTTTTGTAAGGTTTATATATATTTTGTAAGGTTTATAAATGTTTTGTAAGGTTTTAAACGTTTTCCTTCAACAATCTCAACTGCTATCGATATAATCACTACAACAAGAAATGTAATAAAAATAAGTATTGCAATATATATTCCATTGGAAATATATAAAAAGGTTGTAGGTAAAAAAATTGAGTTTTTTCGGACTAACATAAAATAAATATTTAAACATTGAACTTACAAGCAAAACCTAAAAGGACGATGAAAGCAGATTTTAATGAAACTTTTCCCATCGTTATTGAATTTTTTGCTTTTGTTTTTAATGACCTTATAGAATTACAAAGAAACAATGACAATAACAATAGTTGATAAACTTTGAACAATGTATAAGGTTTTATAGAGTAGTGAAAGTGTATTGTTTAGTAACAAAATAATATGAGATTTTATATATGTTAAAAACTAATATATTTTTGTTGACTAAGCCAAATTAGGCATGCCATTAATTAAAGGGGAAATTGCAAAACTGTCACGTTTGAAATACCACTACGCAAAAATGTCACGCTGCAAACACGTTTTACAATAATGACATGAATTTTGTCAAAAATGACGAAATTACCCCTGACAGAAATTAGGAGGTTTAAAAAAAAATCTTTTTTCTGATTTTTTTGTTTCTCTCTTCCTCTCTCTTCTTTCTCATTCTCTCTTCTCTTTCTCTACAACAACAATGGAGATCTCAAAATCTCTTTCCCTCTCTCTTTCCCCCTTTCTTTACTTTCCCCCTTTCTTTACTTTCCTTCTCTATCTCATTTTTCTCTGCATCTATGAAGATCTCTATTTTTTTTCGTGAAATTGAAGAAGCCAACAAATATCAAATATCTCTCTCTCATATAGATCTAGATCTGATAGGTTAATTTGATTTGTGTTTTCTTCTCTATAAGGTTGAAAAAGACAAAAAAATCTAGATCTGATTTTGTCAAATTTTGTTGTAAATCTGAGTTTATTTGATTTGTGCCTCTTTCTCTATGAGGTTGAAGAGGCAACAAATTCATATATAGATCCGGTTTTTGTCACCTTTTGTTGTAAAATTTGGTTTTATTTGGTTTATTTTGAAAATCTGAGTTTTTTATTCGATTGGTAGAAATCTTAGATTTTTATTCAATTAGGGTTCAAGATCTAATTTTTTACTGGGTTTTGACATTTTTATAAACCTAATAAACGTTTTGTAAATCTAATAAACGTTTTGTAAATCTTATAAACGTTTTGTAAGGTTTATAAACGTTTTGTAAACCAAACGTTTTGTTAACCAAACGTTTTGTAAGGTTTATATATATTTTGTAAGGTTTATAAATGTTTTGTAAGGTTTTAAACGTTTTCCTTCAACAATCTCAACTGCTATCGATATAATCACTACAACACGAAATGTAATAAAAATAAGTATTGCAATATAAATTCCATTGGAAATATATAAAAAGGTTGTAGGTAAAAAAATTGAGTTTTTTCGGACTAACATAAAATAAATATTTAAACATTGAACTTACAAGCAAAACCTAAAAGGACGATGAAAGCATATTTTAATGAAACTTTTCCCATTGTTATTGAATTTTTTGCTTTTGTTTTTAATGACCTTATAGAATTACAAAGAAACAATGACAATAACAATAGTTGATAAACTTTGAACAATGTATAAGGTTTTATAGAGTAGTGAAAGTGTATTGTTTAGTAACAAAATAATATGAGATTTTATATATGTTAAAAACTAATATATTTTTGTTGACTAAGCCAAATTAGGCATGCCATTAATTAAAGGGGAAATTGCAAAACTGCCACGTTTGAAATACCACTACGCAAAAATGCCACGCTGAAAACACGTTTTACAATAATGACACGAATTTTGTCCGAAATGACGAAATTATCCCTGGCAGAAACTAGGAGGTTTAAAAAAAAATCATTTTTCTGATTTTTTTGTTTCTCTCTTCCTCTCTCTTCTCTTTCTCTTTCTCTCTTCTCTTTCTCTACAACAACAATAGAGATCTCAAAATCTCTTTCCCCCTCTCTTTACTTTCCTTCTCTATCTCATTTTTTCTCTGCATCAATGAAGATCTCTATCTTTTTTCGTGAAATTGAAGAAGCCAACAAATATCAAATATCTCTCTCTCTCATATAGATCTAGATCTGATAGGTTAATTTGATTTGTGTTTTCTTCTCTATGAGGTTGAAAAAGGCAAAAAAATCTAGATCTGATTTTGTCAAATTTTGTTGTGAATCTGAGTTTATTTGATTTGTGCCTATTTCTCTATGAAGTTGAAGAGGCAACAAATTCATATATAGATCCGGTTTTTGTCACTTTTTGTTGTAAAATTTGGTTTTATTTGGTTTAATTTGAAAATCTGAGTTTTTTATTCGATTGGTAGAAATCTTAGATTTTTATTCAATTAGGGTTCAAGATCTAATTTTTTACTGGGTTTTGACATTTTTATAAACCTTATAAACGTTTTGTAAATCTAATAAACGTTTTGTAAATCTTATAAACGTTTTGTAAGGTTTATAAACGTTTTGTAAACCAAACGTTTTGTAAGGTTTATATATATTTTGTAAGGTTTATAAATGTTTTGTAAGGTTTTAAACGTTTTCCTTCAACAATCTCAACTGCTATCGATATAATCACTACAACAAGAAATGTAATAAAAATAAGTATTGCAATATATATTCCATTGGAAATATATAAAAAGGTTGTAGGTAAAAAAATTGAGTTTTTTCGGACTAACATAAAATAAATATTTAAACATTGAACTTACAAGCAAAACCTAAAAGGACGATGAAAGCAGATTTTAATGAAACTTTTCCCATCGTTATTGAATTTTTTGCTTTTGTTTTTAATGACCTTATAGAATTACAAAGAAACAATGACAATAACAATAGTTGATAAACTTTGAACAATGTATAAGGTTTTATAGAGTAGTGAAAGTGTATTGTTTAGTAACAAAATAATATGAGATTTTATATATGTTAAAAACTAATATATTTTTGTTGACTAAGCCAAATTAGGCATGCCATTAATTAAAGGGGAAATTGCAAAACTGCCACGTTTGAAATACCACTACGCAAAAATGTCACGCTGCAAACACGTTTTACAATAATGACATGAATTTTGTCAAAAATGACGAAATTACCCCTGACAGAAATTAGGAGGTTTAAAAAAAAATCTTTTTTCTGATTTTTTTGTTTCTCTCTTCCTCTCTCTTCTTTCTCATTCTCTCTTCTCTTTCTCTACAACAACAATGGAGATCTCAAAATCTCTTTCCCTCTCTCTTTCCCCCTTTCTTTACTTTCCCCCTTTCTTTACTTTCCTTCTCTATCTCATTTTTCTCTGCATCTATGAAGATCTCTATTTTTTTTCGTGAAATTGAAGAAGCCAACAAATATCAAATATCTCTCTCTCATATAGATCTAGATCTGATAGGTTAATTTGATTTGTGTTTTCTTCTCTATAAGGTTGAAAAAGACAAAAAAATCTAGATCTGATTTTGTCAAATTTTGTTGTAAATCTGAGTTTATTTGATTTGTGCCTCTTTCTCTATGAGGTTGAAGAGGCAACAAATTCATATATAGATCCGGTTTTTGTCACCTTTTGTTGTAAAATTTGGTTTTATTTGGTTTATTTTGAAAATCTGAGTTTTTTATTCGATTGGTAGAAATCTTAGATTTTTATTCAATTAGGGTTCAAGATCTAATTTTTTACTGGGTTTTGACATTTTTATAAACCTAATAAACGTTTTGTAAATCTAATAAACGTTTTGTAAATCTTATAAACGTTTTGTAAGGTTTATAAACGTTTTGTAAACCAAACGTTTTGTTAACCAAACGTTTTGTAAGGTTTATATATATTTTGTAAGGTTTATAAATGTTTTGTAAGGTTTTAAACGTTTTCCTTCAACAATCTCAACTGCTATCGATATAATCACTACAACACGAAATGTAATAAAAATAAGTATTGCAATATAAATTCCATTGGAAATATATAAAAAGGTTGTAGGTAAAAAAATTGAGTTTTTTCGGACTAACATAAAATAAATATTTAAACATTGAACTTACAAGCAAAACCTAAAAGGACGATGAAAGCATATTTTAATGAAACTTTTCCCATTGTTATTGAATTTTTTGCTTTTGTTTTTAATGACCTTATAGAATTACAAAGAAACAATGACAATAACAATAGTTGATAAACTTTGAACAATGTATAAGGTTTTATAGAGTAGTGAAAGTGTATTGTTTAGTAACAAAATAATATGAGATTTTATATATGTTAAAAACTAATATATTTTTGTTGACTAAGCCAAATTAGGCATGCCATTAATTAAAGGGGAAATTGCAAAACTGCCACGTTTGAAATACCACTACGCAAAAATGCCACGCTGAAAACACGTTTTACAATAATGACACGAATTTTGTCCGAAATGACGAAATTATCCCTGGCAGAAACTAGGAGGTTTAAAAAAAAATCATTTTTCTGATTTTTTTGTTTCTCTCTTCCTCTCTCTTCTCTTTCTCTTTCTCTCTTCTCTTTCTCTACAACAACAATAGAGATCTCAAAATCTCTTTCCCCCTCTCTTTACTTTCCTTCTCTATCTCATTTTTTCTCTGCATCAATGAAGATCTCTATCTTTTTTCGTGAAATTGAAGAAGCCAACAAATATCAAATATCTCTCTCTCTCATATAGATCTAGATCTGATAGGTTAATTTGATTTGTGTTTTCTTCTCTATGAGGTTGAAAAAGGCAAAAAAATCTAGATCTGATTTTGTCAAATTTTGTTGTGAATCTGAGTTTATTTGATTTGTGCCTATTTCTCTATGAAGTTGAAGAGGCAACAAATTCATATATAGATCCGGTTTTTGTCACTTTTTGTTGTAAAATTTGGTTTTATTTGGTTTAATTTGAAAATCTGAGTTTTTTATTCGATTGGTAGAAATCTTAGATTTTTATTCAATTAGGGTTCAAGATCTAATTTTTTACTGGGTTTTGACATTTTTATAAACCTTATAAACGTTTTGTAAATCTAATAAACGTTTTGTAAATCTTATAAACGTTTTGTAAGGTTTATAAACGTTTTGTAAACCAAACGTTTTGTAAGGTTTATAAATATTTTGTAAGGTTTATAAATGTTTTGTAAGGTTTTAAACGTTTTCCTTCAACAATCTCAACTGCTATCGATATAATCACTACAACAAGAAATGTAATAAAAATAAGTATTGCAATATATATTCCATTGGAAATATATAAAAAGGTTGTAGGTAAAAAAATTGAGTTTTTTCGGACTAACATAAAATAAATATTTAAACATTGAACTTACAAGCAAAACCTAAAAGGACGATGAAAGCAGATTTTAATGAAACTTTTCCCATCGTTATTGAATTTTTTGCTTTTGTTTTTAATGACCTTATAGAATTACAAAGAAACAATGACAATAACAATAGTTGATAAACTTTGAACAATGTATAAGGTTTTATAGAGTAGTGAAAGTGTATTGTTTAGTAACAAAATAATATGAGATTTTATATATGTTAAAAACTAATATATTTTTGTTGACTAAGCCAAATTAGGCATGCCATTAATTAAAGGGGAAATTGCAAAACTGCCACGTTTGAAATACCACTACGCAAAAATGTCACGCTGCAAACACGTTTTACAATAATGACATGAATTTTGTCAAAAATGACGAAATTACCCCTGACAGAAATTAGGAGGTTTAAAAAAAAATCTTTTTTCTGATTTTTTTGTTTCTCTCTTCCTCTCTCTTCTTTCTCATTCTCTCTTCTCTTTCTCTACAACAACAATGGAGATCTCAAAATCTCTTTCCCTCTCTCTTTCCCCCTTTCTTTACTTTCCCCCTTTCTTTACTTTCCTTCTCTATCTCATTTTTCTCTGCATCTATGAAGATCTCTATTTTTTTTCGTGAAATTGAAGAAGCCAACAAATATCAAATATCTCTCTCTCATATAGATCTAGATCTGATAGGTTAATTTGATTTGTGTTTTCTTCTCTATAAGGTTGAAAAAGACAAAAAAATCTAGATCTGATTTTGTCAAATTTTGTTGTAAATCTGAGTTTATTTGATTTGTGCCTCTTTCTCTATGAGGTTGAAGAGGCAACAAATTCATATATAGATCCGGTTTTTGTCACCTTTTGTTGTAAAATTTGGTTTTATTTGGTTTATTTTGAAAATCTGAGTTTTTTATTCGATTGGTAGAAATCTTAGATTTTTATTCAATTAGGGTTCAAGATCTAATTTTTTACTGGGTTTTGACATTTTTATAAACCTAATAAACGTTTTGTAAATCTAATAAACGTTTTGTAAATCTTATAAACGTTTTGTAAGGTTTATAAACGTTTTGTAAACCAAACGTTTTGTTAACCAAACGTTTTGTAAGGTTTATATATATTTTGTAAGGTTTATAAATGTTTTGTAAGGTTTTAAACGTTTTCCTTCAACAATCTCAACTGCTATCGATATAATCACTACAACAAGAAATGTAATAAAAATAAGTATTGCAATATATATTCCATTGGAAATATATAAAAAGGTTGTAGGTAAAAAAATTGAGTTTTTTCGGACTAACATAAAATAAATATTTAAACATTGAACTTACAAGCAAAACCTAAAAGGACGATGAAAGCAGATTTTAATGAAACTTTTCCCATCGTTATTGAATTTTTTGCTTTTGTTTTTAATGACCTTATAGAATTACAAAGAAACAATGACAATAACAATAGTTGATAAACTTTGAACAATGTATAAGGTTTTATAGAGTAGTGAAAGTGTATTGTTTAGTAACAAAATAATATGAGATTTTATATATGTTAAAAACTAATATATTTTTGTTGACTAAGCCAAATTAGGCATACCATTAATTAAAGGGGAAATTGCAAAACTGCCACGTTTGAAATACCACTACGCAAAAATGCCACGCTGAAAACACGTTTTACAATAATGACACGAATTTTGTCCAAAATGACGAAATTACCCCTGACAGAAATTAGGAGGTTTAAAAAAAAATCTTTTTCTGATTTTTTTGTTTCTCTCTTCCTCTCTCTTCTTTCTCTTTCTCTCTTCTCTTTCTCTACAACAACAATGGAGATCTCAAAATCTCTTTCCCTCTCTCTTTCCCCCTTTCTTTACTTTCCTTCTCTATCTCATTTTTCTCTGCATCAATGAAGATCTCTATTTTTTTTCGTGAAATTGAAGAAGCCAACAAATATCAAATATCTCTCTCTCATATAGATCTAGATCTGATAGGTTAATTTGATTTGTGTTTTCTTCTCTATAAGGTTGAAAAAGACAAAAAAATCTAGATCTGATTTTGTCAAATTTTGTTGTAAATCTGAGTTTATTTGATTTGTGCATCTTTCTCTATGAGGTTGAAGAGGCAACAAATTCATATATAGATCCGGTTTTTGTCACTTTTTGTTGTAAAATTTGGTTTTATTTTGTTTATTTTGAAAATCTGAGTTTTTTATTCGATTGGTAGAAATCTTAGATTTTTATTCAATTAGGGTTCAAGATCTAATTTTTTACTGGGGTTTGACATTTTTATAAACCTTATAAACGTTTTGTAAATCTAATAAACGTTTTGTAAGGTTTATAAACGTTTTGTAAGGTTTATAAACGTTTTGTAAACCAAACGTTTTGTAAACCAAACGTTTTGTAAGGTTTATATATATTTTGTAAGGTTTATAAATGTTTTGTAAGGTTTATAAACGCTATTGTATGGTTTTCTAATGTAAATAAAAACATTTAGCCCTAACTATACCCCCCCCCCTCAAAAAAAAAAAACTATACCCTAAATATAAAATAGTTGACCTTAACCAAGAAAATTTAAAAATGCTTTTGTTTTTGCGTCTAGGTTTGCATATGAAATTTTACAAAAAAAAATAAATTTTTTTGTAAGGTTTATAAACGTTTTGTATGGTTTATAAACGTTTTGTAAAGTGTATAAATGTTTTTTTGTAATGTTTATAAACGTTTTGTATAGTTTTTTATGGTTTTTGTACAGTTTATAAACATTTTTTAAGAGATCTGTGAGAGAGTTACAATGTAAATAAAGATGTTAAACTTTAACCCTACCCAAAAAACTATACCCTAAATGTAAAATAGTTAACCCAAACCTAAAAATTTAAAAACGTTTTTGTGTGTTGCGTTTGGGTTTACATGTACTTTTCTGAAAATATTCTTCTTCTTCTTCTTCTTCTTCTTCTTTTCAAATCCACGAGATCCAATTTCATATTCATGTTTTTTCACCAAAATTTCTTTTCGGATTTTTATAGAGAGGAAGATTAAATTTGGTTCATTGTGAGAGAGAGAGATAAGATCTCGTAGAGATGATACAAGATCTGATATGATTCGATTCCTCGATTTTATAACAACGAGATCTCAATCTGAGATCGAGAAAGAACATGGAGAAATCGGAGATCTGAGATGGAGAAATCAAAGATCGGGTGTCATAGATGGAGAAATCAAACATCGATGTAGAGATTTTGGGAGAGAGATGAATAGATCTGAGAGAGAAAAAGAAGATTTGTATAGAGAGAGGGCATAAACAAGAGAGAAAAAAAAAACAGAATGACAAAAAAATGAGCGTGAGAGAAAAACATTTATTTTATCACTAAGGGTAATCTGAGAATATTAAAAAGAGGTGGTAGCAGTTTTGTGAAAACCTATTTACCCGTGACATTTTTGAAAAGTGGCATCTTAAAAGTTGCAATTCTCAAAATTTCTCTTAATTAATTGGGTTAATTAGTTGAATAACACTTTTGTGATACAAAATTAGGTACGTAACATATCATACAATAAAATTAGGTAAGTAGCAGAAAGAATTAAATAAAAACGAAATTATCCCTATATGAATCAATCTAATAACATAGTTGACCTAAATTAGCCTTTTCATGTCATTGTTAGCGGGGTTTTAGTTTAGTTTAGTTTAAGTAGCATCTAGTTTACCCTTAGCCTTTACAACTGTTATTATATAGAGAGAATCAGTAAGAATCTTTACCGATGTATATTCTGGGTCGAAATAGCCGAATGTTCCGAGAACTCTTGCTGTCACACAAGTTTCCTTTCCCTCTGGCATCAACTTTGCTAGTCCAAAGTCGGATATCTGCAAAAGGGTTACACTCATGTCGTAGTTTTAGTGTATGTTTGATTTTATTGCTGCATATATCATCCATTTTAATCGAGTTCATAAGGCACCTTTGCGTTATAGTTGGAGTCTAGTAGCACATTTGTGGATTTGAAATCTCTGTGAACAATTGGAATCCCAACAGCAGAACTTGAATGGAGATATGCTAGTCCTTTTGCTGCTCCAAGTGCAATTCTGAGCCTTATTGGCCAGCTTATTTTTACTTCTTTTATTCCTGTGATAAAGAACCGATTTAGTGGCCAACTGGCTTTAGTGGACTTGACTCTTATTTCATTGACTTACCAGTTAAATGATCTTGCAGGTTTCCGTTTTGCATATATTCATATACTAGGAACCGTTGTTTTCCATCTGCGCAATAGCCAATCAAAGATACCAGATTTGGATGGTCGAGTCTGCTCAAGATATCCACCTCCACACGAAATTCTCGCTCACCGTCAGCCTTTTTAAATGGAGGTAAATCCATTTTCTTGATCGCAACAACCTTCAAATAGCAAGGAATGAAGATCATTTGTATGCTCTTCTAATAGCTCATCACCTTTCACAGTATATGGTTATAGAAAATGTTTATAACATTACAAAGCCTGTAAATCACATAAATGGAAGCGATATAGTTCCTACCTCGCCTGTTTTTAATGTGCCTTTGTAAACTCGGCCAAAGCCTCCTTTACCAAGCAGATTCTCATCACTGAAGGAACTTGTGGCCTCCTCCATTTCCTTGAGGGTATAAACTGATGACCCGTATCTCCGTTTCCTTGGCTGAGACACGGCCTGGTCTTCGATTTGCCAGCACTCAGCTGCTCTGTAGACCCCTGAGAAGAAGGTTAGTTTCACCCAGATGGTTCAGTTTCACCTAAACCCTTTACTTAGTAATAGTATTGTTTAAAAACATAAAGGTAAACATACTTTTATGCCATCTGGCGAAGATGATGGAGAAAAGGAACGTACATGGATCCGTATCATAGGATTTGCTTCTCCTTCTCTTGTTCCAAGCTGAAACTAGAGGAAAATGCATAGCTCTAGCTTTTGGAATTTTACGCCTAGTAGTTGCGAGAGATCATACCAAAACCAAGAGAAAAAAGAAGCTTCTGGTCGTCCTTAGTGTCCTAAATCCCTTCAAATTTAAAGAAACAGAAAAGATTGTTGTGGTTGAAGATGAGATATATAGAGTAGTGTATGATATTTCTCTCTGCTTCTTTAAAAAAGTTTGAGTGCTAATTTGATCTTGAGGGTTAGATTTCTGAAATACTCAACAGCATTATTTCAACTACCGAAGTTGTAGAGAGAGAGAGAGAGAAAGAAAGAGACTGTAGAGCTGAAGAATACGTAAGATTACATGTACGTGAAGCAAAAGAAAATGAGAGCATCTTGAAAAAGACTTTTGATGCTTCTTAAACTATTACGATTAAGTTCTCTGTTTGGTTCTCTTGTCCGAACCTATCTGTTTATGCCACTACAACATTTGCGTACAGAGGTCTCTGTATCGATCAAGGAGAGAGATACGAGGCTGCTTTCAAAGTGTTTCCTTTCTCTTTTCGTTTTAATTTTTTAATATATTCCCTCATTGATTAACTAATTAATAATGTTGTTTTCATGTGTCCGTTGAGAGATAGAGATGGCATATATTAATTTATAAGTAGAGTTGTAGAAGTAAACCTATAATTTTCGTTAAAGCGATCTTCGTTTCATAATTAGCTTGTCAAATCCTAGGATACTGTAACTTTAACGTATCCAATTATATATTCAAAGATTTGCGTTCGGGTGGGACTTTTGCTTCGTAAAGACATGATCACTTATTTTAGAACCATGTGTGTCGTTTCTATCTTAAGATTACAGAGTGATTGCCGTTTTATACCAATCCAAGACGACATGCTGTTTTCTTCGTTTTAACACAATGAGCGGTTGTGGTCCATGTAATTAAACTACCAAGGAGCCATATTGAAATTGTATAGGCTTATAATGTAATGTGCGTAGCCATGGCAAAAACATTATGTTAAAAAGAAAACAAAGAGAAAATTTCCGGGTCTTCATCACCATCAAATGTAATGGAGAGAGTTAGAAGGGTAGAGAATTCGAGCACGGACCAACAAAAAAATGGATTAACCTGATCATTTCAACCATGACATCTTCTTCCCATATGTCGAAGATGGGATTACCTTAGATTTGGTGGTTTTCTTTACGCTTAACGAATGGAGTTTCGCCTATGAGAGGGTAGATGCAATCTCTTAATAAAAATCGTTCATTGATTAAGAAATCAAAGAAACATATCTCTGATACCAAATGATGGAGCGGAAGTTTCTAGGGATATAGTTTGAGAGATCCCTTCCAAAGGCTTTGTGATTTTGATTTGCGGAGATTTTGAGGGTAGAATTTCCAAATAATATAACACTAAAATAGTTGTGTGATGTAGCATTTACTAATATTTATTTCATAACAAATTATTCAAATCCATTTGAATTTCATTGTCATCAAATTGGTCCACATAGTTATTATGTTTGTTAAAGAGGTAACAAATGAGTACCAATTAGGTAAAATGTTTTACTACACTCACATGGTTCTTTGTTGAACGATCAATACAAAAGAGAGTCGTGGTCAATGGCAATCTTACACAATCGAAGGCATACTACGTACCCGATCACGTGAAGAACCATTTTTACATCAGTAATGCAGATGTTGCATGGATTAAGATAAACAAATTATCAATATAATCCTAATTTTTTTAAGAGAAATTTACTCTCAAACATACTTTTCCATAAACTAATAACACATAAAAGTACTTCTTAAGGATGCCATACTTTTTGTGTGGTTATTGTCATCTTTATCCTCTAACTAAACTATATCTCTTTTAACTTTATCTAATAATTTTTTAATTCTCTAGTCTCTCTCCTTCAGACCAACAAAACACATGAGAAGAGAGAGAGAAACACAATCTGAGAAACAAAATCTCCAAATCATCGTCTAAACTCATGTATTTTTTGCTTGAATTTTCCTGAAAATTGTGTCTATGAAGACCATGAAGAAGAAGAGAAAAGAGATGATGAAACCAGATTAATATCTCACTATAAAAACAATCGGATTTCAAATATCAAAGAAGCTTTGATTTTGATTCATGGTAATATGTTCATATTCACAAATCTGAGTTTAAATCTGAGTTGGAAAAGTACCTATAACCGTAAGAACCCCTTTTTTAAATATGTTTTTAGCTTATGGAATAAACGTTCGTATATTAAGGGCTTCTTACATATAGAGATACTTTCTAAAACTTCTCTTACAATAAACATACTTTCCAAACATGCCATACTTTTTCCACTGTTTGATTTTTTTCAATATTATTTTACCCTCAAACAAGAATGAATCATTTAGTCAGAAAAATTAGATTTAGTTAGATTAGAGTTGATATGCACCGTTCATTAAAATAAGATATAAGATCGTGTGGTGCATAACAAAACAAATTAGTGATCTGATTTTATTTTATCGTCACCTCCCTCTTCCTCTCTCCTCCTCTCTCCTCTCAACTCTCTCTTTCCCTTTAATCACCATCGATCTATGTTTCCTCACAAAGAATAAGATATTTCCTCCACCAAATTGAAGAGAGTGAAGCCACGGATCGAGCTCTTGATGGTTCCTTGCGGATTTGGGTTCTTGTTTGAAAAGCTAATAAGTCTTTTTCTCCATCTCGCTATGATTTCTTTGATTTTGTATTTGTCAGAAAATTGATTTTGTATTTGATTTCTTTATGCTTCATTGTTTTGTTTTAGAGATCTATGGAGTTTTGTGGTTTTGGGTTTATCTTCATATGATTCTTTATAGAATATTTTTTTATTAATAATGACTTGTCCCATTTTTTTTTGTATTTTTAGATTGAATTGGTGTTTGGATATGTGACGCCCGTAAACCATTTTTTTGAGGAAATGGAGGGGCTGTCGATCGACACACTCGGTGTCTGTCGATCGACAGGGCTCTTAAGGGCTGTCGATCGACATACCTAGTGGTTGTCGATCGACAGGTGCTCGAATTGGCTGGTTTTCTGGTTCGATTTAAGTTGTTCGATTGGACCGGGCCGGTTTGGGTAAACCCTAGGGCTTCGTATTTAAGGGTTTTTGGCCGCATTTGAGCGAACCAAAGTCCCAAAAATCAGAAACAGAGAGTTTGAGAGGAGTTTCTCTTGTTCCTGATAGTTTGTGATTAGGGTTTCGTTCTTGATCGATTGTGGAGAAGAATTTCGTGGTGTTTGTAGCTGAATCTGTTCCAGCCTCATTATCCAGTAGATTCTATCCGAAAATCTAAGGTGAGTGCGTGACCATGGCTTCTGGGCCGGTGGATTCGTTAGGGTTGTATGGTGGTAGGTTAAAACTGATTGATTGAGATGATTGATGTTGTTTCTGTGTGTTTTGTGGTGTATGGATTGTTGGATTGTGTTTGTTGTGCAGGTTTCGTGTTATCGCAGAGGAGGAATCGATCCGAGAGGATAATTGATCGATCTCCTATGAATCTGCGACGACCTGTCGATCGACAGCCCTAGGTTGTGTCGATCGACAGGGTCACACGAGGCTGTCGATCGACACCTAGAGGTTGTGTCGATCGACAGGTGATCGAGGAGCTGTCGATCGACACCTAGAGGTTGTGTCGATCGACAGGGTCCAGTTGAGCTGTCGATCGACAGGCACCGTGGGTGTGTCGATCGACAGGTGTGAACAGGGCTGTCGATCGACACCTAGTGGTAGTGTCGATCGACAGGCTGCCTGTTGGGCTGTGGTTGAGCCGTGTTGTTGTGTTTGCTTTGTGTATTGTTTGATGCGTGTTTGCCTGAGCGGATCCATCGCGTCTGTGTGCGCAGTCGTAGATGGGAGGACCGTCTCACTGGGTATTTGTGATAATACTCACGCATCTCTTTTAACCATGTGGTGCAGGTAAAGGCAAATTGTGATCGTGGAATCATGGCAACGAAGAGGGAGATGATCTAGGGTCTCGTGTTGAGTGTTGCTGTGTGATTTTTGTTATGGTTTCCATTTCTGTTTAGAACTCCGCTAGGTTGCTGGTTTTATTGTATTGGAATTGAGTTGAACTGGTTTAGTTTTAATGGAATTGATTTATGGTTTAATTGGTTGTTATCCGCTGTTGATTGTTTGTTTGTGTGGCTTGGTTGTGGAGGACAAGCATTTATGGGAATGCTAGTCTGAGACTAAGAGCTTTTGTTTAAAAAAAAAAAAAAAACGGGTCGGGTCGTTTCAATTTGGTATCAGAGCCCTTACGGTTTTAGGACGGGCTAGAACTGCTAGGATTGAATTTGGAAAATTGTCAATTCTGTGAGTTTGGGGGTTCTAGATCATCTTCCTTCGAGCCTTCAAAGAGATTCCACGGTAAGTGTTGATTGTTGTGTTTTGAGTCCTTCTAGTGCTTAGTTAGGCTGCTTGTGAATGCAGTGAGATGGCTAGAGCAGCTAGAGGGCGTGGTCGTGGGGGCCGAGGAGGCCGAGGCCGGGGTCGCGGACTCGTTGAGGAGCCAGTCGTGAGTGAGGTTCAGAGTTCCGCGCATGGGCCTGCGGCAGGTCAGCAGTCGGTTCATGATGGGCAGACTGCCAGTGTGACTGCCAGTGTGGGGGCCAGTGTGGGTCCTGTAGGGGCTGGTTTGGGTCCTGTTGAGGCTGGTGGTGCTGGTGGTGTTGGTCCAGCTGTGGGTGCGGTTGCGGCCGCGGGTGTAGCCCAAGCTAGAGATGACCGTCTAGCTGATCTGCTGAGTCAGTTGTTGGAGCGGTTACCGGGTGCGGTGCCAGTGCAGGCTCCAGAGGTGCCACGAGTGGCAGAGGTGCAGCCGAGGGCTGCGGTTGCTGAGGAGGTTCCGTCATATATCCGTATGATGGAGCAGATGCAGAGGATCGGTACGGGTTCTTTTGCGGGTAGTGTGAAGCCTGAGGAGGCTGATGAGTGGCGGATGAGAGTGGAGCGGAACTTTCGTTCGATTAGGTGTCCCGAGGGATACAAGGTTGATTTGGCGGTCCATTATTTGGACGGTGATGCACATCTCTGGTGGAGGAGTGTAGCGGCTAGGTGGGCCGGGACTGCGATGGCGTGGTCGGATTTTGTGACGGAGTTCAACTCCAAATTCTTTCCTCAGGAGGCGTTGGATCGTTTAGAGGCGAGGTTCTTGGACTTGACTCAGGGCACGAGATCGGTGCGGGAGTATGACGTGGAGTTTAACAGACTCCTGGGTTATGCTGGTAGGAGCTTCGAGGATGAGCAGGCTCAGGTTAGGAGGTTCTTGCGAGGACTTCGTCCGGATTTGCGGACTCGGTGCAGAGGCATCAGGTTCGCGAGCAGAGTAGAGTTGGTAGAGGTGGCTGCACAGATCGAGGAAGATCTGAGGGAGCAGGCTGCGATTGTAGTTCCAGCTGTTCAGCCTCGGAGGCCTCAGCAGCAGCAGGTGCAGCAGGCAGGTCCTGGCAAAGGCGGCAAGCCTGCGCAAGGACAGAAGAGGAAGTGGGAAGGCGCTTCGGGTTCGAGCCAGAGTGGCAGAGGCTGTTTCAGTTGTGGTAGTCTAGACCACAAGAAGGCGAGCTGTCCTAGGCAGAGCGAGGCTCGAGCGACTCGGACGTGCTATCAGTGCGGAGAGCCGGGGCACTTCAGGTTGAACTGTCCCAAATTGCAGCAGATGGCAGTGGCAGTTGTGCAGCCAATAGCGCAATATGGGGGAGTACAGCCTGTAGCGCAGATCGCGGCGATGGAGCGTCCGCCAGCTATTGCAGCGCCGGGAGAGCCGAGCTCGAGGCCGATCACAGGTAACTTTCTAATTCAGACTTTGTGAATTCAGTAGTGTAGAATGCTTAGTGCTTGTGTTGGATTGTTTGCCTGTGATAGAAAGTTAGGTTGCTTAGCACTTGGGAATTGTGTAGGAACCTTGTTTGTAGGTGGGTGTGAATCCCACGTGTTGTTTGATTCGGGAGCATCGAATTGTTTCATTACTCCGGATCATGCCGAGAGAAGTGGTATCCGGAGTGACGCTGGTGAGCGGACTGGACCGGTTATGGTTGCTGGAGGAGAATTTCTAGCTACGCATGGCCGGGCGAAAGAGGTGGATATCCTGGTAGCGGGAGAGTTGATGCCAGCTGACTTAGTGATTAGTCCGGTGGAACTGTACGATGTTATCCTTGGTATGGATTGGTTGAATCGGTACAGAGTCCATCTGGATTGTCATCGGGGTCGAGTGGTATTTGAACGTGAAGGTGGTAGGTTGGTTTACCAAGGAGTAAGACCGACTTCAGGCAGTCTTGTGATCTCTCTTGTCCAGGCTGAGGCGATGATTGAGAGGGGTTGTGAGGCTTACCTGGCCACGATAGTAATGCCGGAGGCTGTTGGTGGGGTTGTTGTGAGAGATATTCGGGTCGCTCGGGATTTCGAAGATGTCTTTCAGTCGTTGCAGGGATTACCGCCATCTCGGTCGGATCCTTTCACGATTGAGTTAGAACCCGGAACGACGCCGTTATCTAAGGCGCCTTACCGAATGGCTCCAGCAGAGTTAGCGGAATTGAAGAAGCAGTTGGAGGACTTATTGGAGAAGGGGTTTATTCGACCAAGTACTTCACCGTGGGGAGCACCGGTGTTGTTTGTGAAGAAGAAAGATGGTAGTTTCCGGTTGTGCATCGATTATCGAGGGCTAAACCGAGTCACCGTGAAGAACAAGTATCCTCTTCCGCGAATTGATGAGTTGTTAGATCAGTTGAGAGGGGCTACTTGGTTTTCTAAGATTGACTTGGCATCCGGTTACCACCAGATTCCGATCGACGAAGCAGATGTTCGGAAGACGGCTTTCAGGACTCGGTATGGGCATTTCGAGTTTGTAGTCATGCCATTCGGGTTGACGAATGCGCCTGCGGCGTTTATGAGGTTGATGAACGGGGTTTTCCAGGAGTATCTGGATGAGTTTGTCATCATTTTCATCGATGATATTCTGGTTTACTCGAAGAGTCAGGAGGATCATGAGGTTCATTTGAGGAGAGTTCTGGAGAAGTTGCGGGAACAGAAGCTGTTTGCGAAGTTGAGTAAGTGCAGTTTCTGGCAGAGAGAGATGGGATTTTTGGGTCACATCGTTTCTGCAGAAGGAGTTTCTGTGGATCCGGCGAAGATTCAGTCTATCCGAGATTGGCCTAGACCGAGGAATGCAACTGAGATCAGGAGTTTTCTTGGGTTGGCAGGCTATTATCGGAGATTCGTCAAGGGTTTTGCGAGTATGGCTCAGTCTATGACGAAGCTGACGGGAAAGGATGTTCCTTTTGTGTGGTCGGCGGAGTGTGAGTTGAGCTTTGCGAAGCTGAAAACGATGTTGACTAGTACACCAGTATTGGCGTTGCCTGAACCGGGTGAGCCTTATGTGGTGTACACAGATGCTTCGGGAGTTGGTTTGGGTTGTGTGCTGATGCAGCAGGGTAAGGTGATTGCTTATGCTTCAAGGCAGTTGAGGAAGCACGAGGGCAATTATCCTGTTCATGACTTAGAGCTGGCTGCAGTGATCTTCGCGTTGAAAATCTGGAGGTCTTACTTGTATGGTGGCAGAGTTCAGGTGTTCACTGATCATCATAATCTGAAGTACATTTTTACTCAGCAGAATTTAAATGTACGACAGAGGCGATGGTCAGAATTGTTGGCTGATTACGACTTGGACATTGTTTACCATCCGGGTAAGGCTAACACTGTAGCAGATGCTCTTAGTCGGAGAAGGTATGATTCATCTCAGGAGCGGGATGTGGAGAATCTGGTGAGTGTGCTTAGTACTTTGAGGTTATGTGTTACTTCAGAGGAACCGTTAGGGTTAGCGGCGGCAGATCAGGCGGATCTATTGAGCAGGATCCGAGTAGCTCAGGAGCAGGATCCGGTGTTGTTAAATCTCTCCAAGGCTACTGGTTCCGAATATCAGGTTTCTGCTAACGGGACTATCTTAGTGCATGGACGAGTCTGTGTTCCTAAGGATGAGGACTTGAGGCAGGAAATTCTGAGAGAAGCTCATGCGAGTAAGTTTTCGATTCATCCGGGAGCGACTAAGATGTATAGGGATCTGAAGAGGTACTATCATTGGGTCGGGATGAAGAGAGACGTGGCAGATTGGGTTGCAGCTTGCAATGTGTGTCAGTTGGTGAAGGCTGAGCACCAAGTTCCTAGTGGCTTATTGCAGAGTCTACCCATTCCAGAGTGGAAGTGGGACATGATCACTATGGATTTCGTGGTAGGGTTGCCGGTTTCTCGGACCTATGACGCGATTTGGGTGATTGTGGATCGTCTGACTAAGTCAGCACATTTTCTGGCCATTAAGAAGACAGACGGAGCTGAGGTCTTGGCTAAGAAGTATGTGAAGGAAATTGTGAGGTTGCATGGTGTGCCAGCGAGCATTGTGTCGGATCGAGATCCGAGGTTTGCTTCAGTGTTCTGGAGAGCTTTTCAGGCTGAGATGGGCACTAAGGTGCACATGAGTACAGCTAATCATCCGCAGACGGATGGGCAGTCCGAAAGGACGATTCAGACACTGGAAGATCTGTTGAGGATGTGCGTGCTAGATTGGGGTGGTCATTGGGCGGATCACTTGAGTTTGGTGGAGTTCGCATATAACAACAGTTTTCAGGCGAGTATCGGAATGGCTCCTTTTGAGGCGTTGTATGGGAGGCCATGTCGTACTCCGCTATGTTTTACCCAAGTGGGGGAGAGGAGCATCTTTGGGGCTGATTTTGTTCAGGAGACGACGGAGAAGATCCGTGTTGTGAAGCTGAACATGAAAGAAGCTCAGGATCGGCAGAAAAGTTATGCCGATAGGAGAAGGAAGGAGTTGGAGTTTGCAGTCGGAGATCGAGTGTATCTCAAGATGGCGATGATGCGGGGTCTGAACAGGTCCATATCCGAGGATAAGCTGAGTACGAGGTACATGGGTCCGTTCCGGGTTGTGGAGCGTGTGGGACCAGTTGCTTATCGGTTGGAGCTGCCTCCGATTATGGAGAAATTCCATGATGTGTTTCACGTTTCGAAACTCAGGAGATGCTTGCATGCTTCTGAGGAGGTAGCAGTGACGATTCCCGCAGATCTTCAGCCAAATCTGACTGTTGGGATGAGGCCGGTTAGGATTCTTGAGAGAAGTATCAAGGTTCTGCGCCGGAAGAGAGTGCCGTTGTTGAGAGTCTTGTGGGACTGTGACGGTATTCAGGAGGAGACTTGGGAACCAGAGGCAAAGATGAAAACGAAGTTCAAGAAGTGGTTCGAGAAGCAAGCAGAAGAGTGAATTCGTTTTTCTTTGTGGTTTCCAGTTTCAGTTTTGGTTGTGGATTTTTGTATTTTCATTAAGTTGTAATGATTATGACATTTTTCCAGTGAATAAGAAGTGTTTTTCTTATGTGTTTGACTTTGAGAGTCATGTGTTTGTGGTTAGAGAACCCCGAAATGGAAGTTTTATTGCGGATAAGACTTGCCAGTTTCGGTGGGGACTCTAACGGTGTGTGTGTGTGTGTGAGAGAGTCTCGGAATAGAAGTTTTACAGTGGTTAGAACTGTCTAGTTCCGGGAGAGACTCTGCAGGGACATCCGAGTTGAGGGATGGTCCGGGTGATCTGTGATGATCACGTTTGTGATGGTATTCCGGGAGGGGAATATCATGTGAGACCTTAGGAGGTAGTTCCGGTCAGAGGTGCATTATAGACGTCTAGTGTTGAGTCGTCCAGGGATTGTGGGTCCCTGCATACGATCTTGCAGGATGCGCGGACTGGGGACGTGAGGGTATGAGATAGTTCATGGAGATTTCGATCCTGGCAGATCGTGAGGTTGTGTTCTAGGGGATGTGTGGGTTCCCTGCAACCTGGCCGGAAGGATAATGTGTGTCTGATGGATGAGGGTATGGAGATGGTTAATATCAAACACCGTCAGGACTGCGTGGACTGAGGTGGGTTGATACTGGACACCTAGAACTGAAGGGGTGACGATCCCGAAGCTTGGAGGGTGTGTTATGAGCTATGAGCGATCAATGTCGTAGACGGGTCTATATGCATAGGACGGATGTGAGCCTCGGGAAGGTCTGGGAGATGTAGTCTCCGGTGTTGCTGGCGGGTTAGGCCAGGGTAGATTGGTGGTTAGTGTTAGCGGATTCGAGGACGAATCCAGTTTTAGTGGGGGAGAATTGTGACGCCCGTGAACCATTTTTTAGGAAAATGGAGGGGCTGTCGATCGACACACGTAGTGTTTGTCGATCGACAGGTGCTCGAATTGGCTGGTTTTCTGGTTCGATTTAAGTTGTTCGATTGGACCGGGCCGGTTTGGGTAAACCCTAGGGCTTCGTATTTAAGGGTTTTTGGCCGCATTTGAGCGAACCAAAGTCCCAAAAATCAGAAACAGAGAGTTTGAGAGGAGTTTCTCTTGTTCCTGATAGTTTGTGGATTAGGGTTTCGTTCTTGATCGATTTTTGGAGAGGAATTTTCGTGGTGTTTGTAGCTGAATCTGTTCCAGCCTCATTATCCAGTAGATTCTATCCGAAAATCTAAGGTGAGTGCGTGACCATGGCTTCTGGGCCGGTGGATTCGTTAGGGTTGTTTGGTGGTAGGTTAAAAGTGAATGACTGGATGATTGATGTTGTTTCTGTTGTTTTTGTTGTGTGGATTGCTTGGATTGTGTTTGTTGTGCAGGTTCGTGTTATCGCAGAGGAGGAATCGATCTGAGAGGATAATTGATCGATCTCCTATGAATCTGTGACGACCTGTCGATCGACAGCCCTTGGGTGTGTCGATCGACAGGGTCACACGAGGCTGTCGATCGACACCTAGAGGTTGTGTCGATCGACAGGGTCGGGAGCTGTCGATCGACACCCTGGGTTGTGTCGATCGACAGGGTCCAGTTGAGCTGTCGATCGACAGGCACCGTGGGTGTGTCGATCGACAGGTGTGAACAGGGCTGTCGATCGACACCTAGTGGTAGTGTCGATCGACAGGCTGCCTGTTGGGCTGTGGTTGAGCCGTGTTGTTGTGTTTGCTTTGTGTGTTGTTTGATGCGTGTTTGCCTGAGCGGATCCATCGCGTCTGTGTGCGCAGTCGTAGATGGGAGGACCGTCTCACTGGGTATTTGTGATAATACTCACGCATCTCTTTTAACCATGTGATGCAGGTAAAGGCAAATTGTGATCGTGGAATCATGGCAACGAAGAGGGAGATGATATAGGGTCTCGCGTTGGGTGTTGCTGTGTGATTTTGTTATTGTTTCCTCTCTGTTTAGAACTCCGCTAGGTTGTTGGCTTTGTGGAATTACGTTGAACTGATTTGGTTTAGTATTTTAATGGAATTGAAATGTTGGTTTGTTGGTTATCCGCTGTAGTGTAATCTGTGATGTTTTGCTTGGTTGTTGAGGATAGCATTTATGGGAATGCTAGTCCGAGACCAAGGCTTGTGTGTTTAAAAAAAAAAAAAAAACGGGTTGGGTCGTTTCAATTAGATTCCAGCGCAAAATTTTGAAACTCTCGGGTTAGGGCCGTGACAATTCTCCCCCACTTAAATTAGATTCGTCCTCGAATCCACGACATAGTCTGCTCTAGTCCATGAAGAGCTCGAAGACAATTCCTTGTCAATTCAAATTTTGGTCTGCATGTCGTTACTTGTATGCTTCTAACTTTCCTCGACATACAGAAACAGCTCACAACCTTTTTTTCGATCCTTACTTCCTTACAACTTTAATTCTTTACGTAATTCCCAACCCAATAACTTTCTTCTTAAAAAGGTGTTGAAGTCGTTAAGACCATTATTGCATTATGACTACTTTGTGTGATATTCATACATAACCATTTTCTTACGATCCAACAACTTATGGAAAAGTCAAATCTCTCTCAAATATAGTCACAACTCATTTCATAGGTCTGCATGATCCCTCATACCCATTTATATACTCCACTGCCATTTGTTTGATTTTCCTTTGTAGACCGTGCCTATTTCAATCCATTCTCGAGTCCTCTTACCTTTTTATCCTGGTAGAATTTCATGTCTATAACGTACCTCATTCTTTTCCATAAGTAGCTATACTTACTCCACTGCCTCTTATAATATCTTCTCTCTTAATTCCTTGAGACCGTTGATTTCTTATCTTCCCCACTTTTGATTAAATTATATCTCGAAGGTCTTACTTCGATTTAATCTATTTCCACTTCCTAAATTTTTGATTCGTTCATCAAGTATAACCACATTCCGATGTGGTAAACATTCTTACAACCCATCACTTCATCTTGGTTACACCCACCAGTGCTTAATATCAAAAATCCGAAGACCACTTCTAGAAAGAACATCTCATTTCTATTCTAGGAGCCATTCAAACATGAACGTCCACTAGTATTCTAGTATGGTCTCATTGTCTTAGTTCATAACCTTCTAAGCGTTTAGATGAAACTTCATGATTCTTATATCATTCTTGCCTAGGTTCCATTACTAGGACTTTTAACAGTGTAAGTTAATTACGAAGCATGTCATTCTCCATATCCATTTATTATATCACTTATCCTTTGAGGAATAATCCATAATCTCCAGAAAAACAATTTAGGTATTCCTTTGCCTTTACTTACTAACCTAACTGTGAATGGGTCCTTCACATTTCGGTTAGTAGTAACCATTATTAGCAAGCGGTCCTAGCTTGTTAAGCATTGCAGTAGAACATCCAAATTTGAATAAGGTGTTGTCATGTTCCCACCATTATTTGACCGCGCCATTCAATTTATTTCAATGTTATGATCATTTTTCTGTACCGCCATTCCTTCATTTCACACACTAACTTTTGATTCCCTTATAGTAATTGCACCACAACATCCTTAATCACCATATGACATCATTGGATGATATCCCAACCTTTAGGACTATCGATGAGTTATCCAACTCTTGTCTATGTATTCATCATGTGCAAACTCCTCTGTTACGTTTCCGGTCAGCTAAATTGTAGTTCCATTACAAATATTACACTTGCAAACTTCCTTGTTCAACAACATGTTCACGCATGGTGACATCCATATCTTTTGTGACTTTAACAATCCTTAACTCTTCGGCTTTGGACCACCACTATTTCTCATTCCTTGTCGTCAACTTTCTTGATTTTGAGTTTTTGACCACCTATCTCGTTAGAAATAACTTATTTCCACCAACACTGACGTGAAGCTTCCCGAACACCACACCGCGGTCCCGTTCCATTTGTGTTTCACGTTTTCTTTCATCTTACTGTAAATACTTTCTAACGTCCGAAAGAAAATCCACAAGAAATTCTTCTGGAACAACCAGTATACATGATATCATTTACCATCATTACTAACTAGCTCAAAGCGGTAAATATCCTTGAGAACATTCTTTGCTTCCAACTTTTATACTATCTCTCAAGCATTCAGTCTCCACCTTTCTCTTCGTCAACTTTTCGTAACTTACTTGCAGCGTCGTAAACTTCTCTACTTATTCCACAATTGCCGCACATATAGCTCCAGTATTCTTTGTGCTTTTGATGACTCGCATTTAGAACCGCAACAATTTTTAATTCGGAAATCACACTAGGTGTGATTATGACATTGAACAAAATGTTGAACTCCACTCTTCTAGCCATAATAGACCGACACTACTTATTTACATAAAACAAGCAAGCACCAATAACCTAGACTTCTTCAATTATCCTAAGACTCACAAGAAGACATGACAACTCTACCGCGAGACCAAAGATACCCAAAGATCAATCCCATAAATCATTTTTAAAAAATACTTTTGACGTTTCCAGAAACATTTTTTTTTTTAAACCCTTTTTTTAAAAAAAAAACACCCTAGGACAGCCTTCCGGGTCAGAACCGGCTTGACTAACCTAGGCTCTGATACCAATTGTGATGCCCCGACCCCGATCACTTTGAGCACTAGGTCTCGCGTCCTAACTTGCACAACAAGAAATTAAACCTGCATTCACTGAAAGGGAAAATGAGGGGTGAGTAATTTAAATTACCCAGTGAGGAAGTTACCCGCAGGAACTCCAATACTCGAAAACAATAAATGGTCAAACACACCAAACCAGAAATAGACCCTACAACACTCACCCTATTACTAGCATGAAATTCTTACTTAACATTTCCATAACACAATCATTTACTTAAACATTAACTCATATAAACATTTAACATTTCACATTCTTTACTTTTCTTTCACATTCTTTACTTTTCTTTCCATTTCTTTACTTTACTTTCATATTCTGACGAGGAGCCAACCCCTTTCTCGCGTTTTAGGTCTGTCCTCCCCGTCCCTGGCCCTCTAAGGCATCATGGACTACAACGGGCTACCGTACGCGATCGTTCGTAGTCGTACAAGCAAAGTTCTGCAACGGGCTAACGTACGCGATCGTTCGCAGAACTATCATAAACACTAACAATCTCAAACAACACTTTTCAATCTTTAACATCATTACTTTACCAAACAATTTCCACACATCAAGTAATTCTTACAATCAGCAAGCATCAAGCACTCCTAGACTTAGCACATAAAACCAACATCAAATATTCCATTCTTAGACTTAGCATATAAAACCAACAACGTCAAACATTCTATTCTATTCCTAGATTTAACATGCATGAACACCTATTGGCAACTAGTACCGAAGTAACATAGATCCCATCCTCACCTTAGCCTTAACGTATCCGGAGTCTCTGAAACCCACTTATCTTGACACCATCTCTTTGAATGAGTCCATAAATTGTCTGCAAATATCCAGCTCATTCCGAGCTCGTTTGTACAACCAAACCATACAACTCCGTACACTTTATCATCAACCAAAACTGCACTAACGTTGCTTCAAAAGTCATGAATAACTAACAAACGAACCGTTCGCTTGTCGATACAACCGTTGATTCTAAAAGTCAATATTGCCATAAACAACTCCACAAAATTACAGCTCAATCGGACCAGATATGAGCTGCCAAACGGACCTCCAAAGTAGCTGCACTGGTGCTGAATATTCTGAAACTGACATAAACGGATTCTGCTGTTTCTTGCGGAACAAGAGAAGCTCGCCATGGCCAAGGAACAATTCCGATCGAGATGATTAAAGATGTCATGTCTTCACTGACATTTTCTATATCATCAAGACTCAACGACATGGGCGTAACTGCTCTGATGTGACCGAAATAGTCTTCCAAACACTGCAACATGAAACTGAAATAGATCCAATATTACTCAAAAATATTCTAGGTTTAGGAACAATGATTTTTCATCAACTTTGAGACTGATTTCCCGATGGACCTTACCTCATATTTGAGATCGGAAACATGTTCCTGAAACTTCACAACAATAGCTTTCCCAACAACACCTAGATCGTTCTCTAGTTCTTTCATCTTTTCCTGTAAACCTTCCGCAAAGTGAGTTGGTCGTAGATACGCTCTGCACAAATCAGTAAAACATCCATAACTTTCACTACAAAGCTTCGAATGACAAACTTCTTTCGGCAAAATCTAGATATAAGTGTTGACTACTTACCCATAAAATTTCGTTCTGTTCTGATCAGGTTTGCCCTTCCGTTTATCTACTTTCCCAGAACGAGACAGATCTGCCTCCTCCTACAATATCATCTCTTGTCCACCAAACGTTCCTCAATTCCTCCTCTCTTCTTTACTCTTTTCTCACGACCTCTCTCTGCCTCTTTTCTCCTTTTCTTTTCACGATGATTTTCTTATTCCTCTTCTTTTACTTGCAGCTAGGTTAGATTAGGGAGATTATTAGGCTAAACCAATTTTATTTAGGCCTTAAACACAATATAAGGTTCATGGGCTTTAGAGAATTAAAACATGTTCTGATCCAATCCATTTAATCCAATATTTTCTATAGGTTTCTCATTTAAACCAATTTTCATTCTTGGTCCAAAACATTCCAGCGCAAAATTTTGAAACTCTCGGTTAGGGCCGTGACATTCTTCCTCTACAAGGAAACATCCTCAAGCTTTGACTTCAACATGTCGGTATTTATACACCATATGTGGTTGTCTTAGATTGAATCTTGCTCTTTCACGTAGCGTTTCTTCATCAATAATAGACGGGGAGATGAGAGACATCAATCCAACAGTCCTGGTGAAGAACTTGAAGACCACCCATTTTGGTCTTGAAGAAGAATGGTGAAGAAAGAGTTGTCGGAATGCTTACTTGTTCCCGAAGTTAGGTCAGGTTTTGGACATGGAGGGTATAATTCAGTGTGTTAATTCTGTGACTATTATGTGATGTAGTATCTGTCTGAATCTAATTATATGAGGTAGAAGCTTAAAAATGGCGGCTCTTTTGATTTCTCATACCGGTAAGAGTTACCTATGAAGCAACACTTACAGAGCCAAGAACAGAGTAGCTTAACATGAACAAATAGGTACCGGAAGGATCTTTGGATATCTTATCTTTGAATTTTGTTTGTTAATTTTCTGGATTTTCACCATTTTGGTGCTCGTTTTGTGATGGATACAATCTGTGCAAATTCTTTTGCCATAGCGCTTCCACTCAGTTTTGTTTACGCATCCATAATAATTAATACAATATATATATGGAGTATATAAAATTTTCAAGATGTTTCTTCTATCTGGGCATGGCCGCTCTTAATTATTAGTCTCATTTCATGTTTTTAGGTTTTTGACTAATCAATCAAACAAATCCTTTAGTTTAAGGAAATGTGAGCCTTGACCAAAGTAAGAGAACAATAAGAGAAATCAAGTTCAATCAGGGATATGAGTAGCTCACTAACGAAAGGATGCCAATGAAATGTTTCATTCTCTCAATATGTAAAGATGGTTG